>JAJOZX010000704.1:705000-1162500 GCA_023014485.1 Bathynomus jamesi | reverse complement strand
ATCCGAATCACGCCCCGCCAGTAGCCCAGCGTCTTAACCACTAGGCCACCCAGGGTACCCATTTATCTACCAACCACTTTGAGCGCCGGCTGCTATCACCGGGTCTCGAACCCGGGGCTGATGGATTCGTAATCAGCGACGCTAACCACTACACCACCGAGGTGTGTAATTATATATATAATTGATAATATATATATATATATATATATATCGTACATCATCCCTATATAATTTAGGGCGGGTCATACTATGCATTTTTTTTAAATCAATGGAGAGGGGTGTTCAAATGACATATTTTGGTGTATAAAACACAATTCTGAAGAAAATATTTAATTCTGATAACCCTAACCTACATCATTTTGCAGTTGATTATTATTAAATTGTTGATTATTTTACTATTGTAGTTACCCCACAATATGTCTTCTCACCTTTTCTATCATGGCTGCTCACGTTATCTCTCATAGAGCATTGTTCTAACTAATTCATATAAACACATATAATGTAATTCATATAATAATAATATATTTAAATACTCAAATAAAAAGGTGTGCCATTCCACTTAATTGTAATTATCATACAGTTTGGTATATGAAATATTTTGACGGTTTTCTGGCGCGCATAAGGCCATTTTCTGAGCCACCTTTCTCAGAGGCTAGAATGTAACGTTTCAGAACATTCTAAAACGTTTTGTGAAATATTTGAAGTGACTCATGATTTATGAAGCTATTTTACCACCTCGGCTTGCAGTGAGGGGATAGATTTAGTGATTATCTACTGATACAAGTAAAGTGATTGATAAGAGCAATGTCAAGAGAGCACAGGAGAAGTTGAGAGAGCTGGGGGAACAGTTCGAGAAGAAGTGCAGGGAGGAGGGGGGGATCTCTTGCATCCTCTTTGATGGGCGGATTGACCTGACCAATGTGATGATGGAAGCTGAGGGCAGTGACCAATCTTTTCCCGCAAAGATCAAGGAAGAACACTATAGTGTTGTTAGTGAGCCTGGCAGCTACTATCTGTTCCACTTTACCCCAGAGAAAGCAACTAAAGAGGAGTCACATGCGGAGAAGATTGCTAAGGTCCTGTTTGCCTGGCTGAAAGAGAGGGGTTATGATAAGACCTTGTTGGCCATTGGAGGAGATTCAACAAATGTCAACACTGGTGTGAAAGCTGGAGTAATGCGGAAGCTGGAGCTGCACCTGGGGAGAAAGCTGGTCTGGTTGGTGTGCAACCTGCACACTGTTGAACTTCCCCTGCGCCATCTCATTGTTGACCTTGATGGCCCTACTCTGTCAGACAAAAAATTATCCGGGCCAATAGGAAAGCTCCTTGATTCTGCTACAGACTTTGATATCAATCCAAACTTCACCCGAATCTCTGTTGGCCCTCCACTGATCAAGCTTCCTAACAAGGTCATTCAAGATCTCTCAACTGATCAATACTATGGCTATAAAATTGTCTGTGCAGTCAGGGATGGAGTACTTCCTGCAGGGCTGGCTCTGTTAGAGATAGGACCAGTAAACCACAGCCGCTGGCTCACCACAGCGAACAGACTTCTCAGGCTCTGGGTGTCAAAGCACGGACTTAAAGGAAAGAACCTGAAGATTCTGCAATTCATTGTGGAATTCATCATTGGAGTGTATTACCCATGTTGGTTCAACGTGAAGGTCAAGCACTCCTGGATCGAAGGGCCTAGGCACATCCTCTTTCAGCTGGACTGCCTCAAGTCCCAGAGAAAGGAGGTGCTGGATATTGTGATGCCAACTGTGAGAAGATCTGCTTGGTATGCCCACAGTGAAGTCATCCTCCAAACACTACTCTGCTCTGAGGATCAGAAGGAGAGGATTGAAGGGGTGGAGAGAATCCTGGCCATCAGGGGAGAGGGGGACCCGGACACTCAGCTGGGGGACTCCTCTGTTAGGAGCAGAAGGACACCTGACATCAATTGTGATGCTTCCAGCATCGGTGACTTGATCAGCTGGTCAGAAGGTGTGTCAGAGCCACCTCTCACCTGCTCTCTAAGCACCTCAGAGGTGAAAAACTTCATCAACACCCCCATGGAGGTGCGCAACTGGCCTTGCCACACACAAAGCATTGAGAGGGTTGTTAAAATGGTGACTGAGGCTTCTGCTAAGTACTTCTCACAGGAAAAGGGATGGAGGGATCAGGGCTCAGGAGACCAGCAGGAAGCTGATGTCCAAGTCTGAGTCAAAGCAGGATTTGTGCAACCTGGTAAAGTTCAAGATGTCAGGAGAATGATCTTTGTAATTATATCCAGTGATATACATGCAGTTCACCTATTAATAAATATATGTAAAGTTGATTTGGCCTTGTCAATATAAGTGATTTACCTTATATCTTTTAATATATTATAAAGGGGTTCAAAAGGGTAAAATTGGCAATTTAGAAATACAAAATGATGTAGGTTAGATTTATCCTATCCAAAAAAGAAGCTCATATTTGAATTCCCCATGTAAAAACACATAATTTAGACACCCCTGATGGTAGGATTTCCTTCAGATTCATGTTGTCACCTGAGTACGACCCGCCCTACTATATATAAAGGAGGAGATACAGCTCAAAAAGAACTATAGGCCAGTGTCCTTAACGTCCCACCTCACCAAAATTTTTGAAAGAATAGTCAGAGAGAAAATCTATGACTTCTTGGAGACATTGGATTCAACGAAAATCAACACGGATTCCGATCAGGAATATCATGCCTATCACGACTTATAGAGCATTATAACAATATCCTAGATGCACTTGAAGGCAATGAAAACTATGATGTCATATCACGGATTTTGCTAAAGCTTTCGACAAATGTGATCATGGTATAATAGCACATAAAATGAAACATGGGAATAACAGGCAAAGTAGGAAAATGTATCTATAACTTCCTCAGAAATCGACTACAGGTGGTCAAAATTCAAGGTGTATCATCATCAGAATCAGAAGTACGCAGCTCAGTACCACAAGGTACAGTGCTGGCCCCACTCCTGTTCATTATCATGCTAACAGACATAGACAGTGGAGTAAACAGCATCAGTATAGTAACATCATTTGCGGACGATACAAAGATCAGCAGAAAAATCAGCGATGCAAACGAAGTAGAGGCCTTGCAGAGAGACACAAACAAAATATGCAAATGGTCAGAAGACAACAATATGACATTTAACCCGAGAAATTTCAGCTCTTGAGATATGGTAGAAATGAGGACCTTAAAAAGACTGCATATTATGCTCCAGATAGGCAAGAAATTCAGAGAAGTACGAAAGCGGTCGACTTGGGGGTAATAATGACTGATGATGCCAAATTCGAGACACAAAATCAGATAGCAATAAACAAAGCAAAAAGAGTTGCGGGACAGGTACTAAGAACGTTCAGAAGGAGGGACAAGACAGTAATTCCCATGCTGAGAACACTGATCATACCAAAACTTGAATACTGCTCAGTTTTGACGTCCCGATACGAAAAGGAAGAAATTAATAATCCAGAAGAAACGCAGGGACATTTCACAGCCAAGACTGATGGCTGCAAAGAACTCAACTACTGGGAAAGACTACGCAAACTAAATCTGTACTCCCTGGAAAGAAGAAGAGATGTATATCATAATCTACATATGGAAAATTATCGAAAAACTGGTACCAAACCTCAAACAAAACCCAATTACCATCCAGACAGCGCTGGAAAATAGGAAAGGCAGAATGTGTAGTGTTCCCAAATTAAAGGCCCGACAAGGGACCTCCTCAACTCTGAAGGAAACAGCTTGGTTGTCAGGGGGCCAAGAATTTTCAACCCGCTTCGAAAGGACCTCAGAAACATTACAGGGGTCAAAGTTGAAGTCTTCAAGAGAAGATTAGATGCCTGGCTCAGGACGGTACCAGATGAGCCGGGTATACCTGGCTATGTACGATGGAGAGCGCAAGAGAGCAACTCGCTCCTCTACCAAGCCAGAACTAGAGGCGGGGCCACCAGCTTGACCTTCGTGTGAAGAAAGACCGACGCACGGAACCCAAACAAGGTTAACAAGGTGTGTATATATAATTAATAATATATATATATATATATATATATATATATATATATATATATATATACTTTAGGTATACGTTAGGTGAGTTTGAACGGCGGTTCAGGATCGACCTGCGCTTCATTTGCGGGGTTTGGTGAAGGAGGGAATTGCTGTCTGATCTCCTCCTGCCCTCGTAGCCAGCCACGCATGGCTGGTCAGAGACTTTGTACAGGAATCTGTCCAGCTGGTTCTTGAAGCTATTCAGGGCGGTGTGCTGGAGATTCCTCACTTCTTTTGGTAGGACATTGAAAAGCTTTGGGCCTCGTATTCTGAGGGCATTTTCCATCCTCGTTTTCATGGCCCCTTGTCCCACCGCAGCTGGGACCGTACAAAATCTGCCTCTTCTCGCATTCCAGTTTGTTTCTATTTCATTTCTAAGGTTAGGGACAGAGCCCTCAAGTATTTTCCATATGTATATTATTGTGTACCGCTCGCACCTTCTTTCGAGAGAATAGAGTTCCAAGGATTGTAGTCGAGACCAGTAGTCTTCACCTTCCGTTTTTTTCTATCTTAGACGTAAAAGTCCTTTGTATAGCTTCAATGTTCGCAATGTTTTGTTTTCTGTGTGGGCTTGTGAGTACTGAGTAATACTCAATTATTGGTAGGACTAGACTCTTCCATAATTTGAGCATGATGTTTGCTTTTCTGCTGCGGAATCTCCTCCAGATGATTCCCATTATTTGTATGTCCATTGTAATTTTGATTTTATAGTGCTCTCTGAATTCTGCATCCGACGACATTATTACTCCAAGATCCCTGACTTGTGGATTTGGTGTTATCTGTTTGGCTTTCATAGTTTTGTACTCTTTTTTTTTCTGTAGCTCCTTGTTATTACCATATCTTAGAAGTTGGAATTTTTCTTCGTTGAACTTCATATTGTTGTCTTCTGCCCACTGGAATAATGTTTCAACGTCGTTTGTAATTTTCTTATGTCATCTTCGTTCAATATTTCCTTACATATCTTTGTGTCATCTGCGAAGCATGGTACAATACTAACCTTAATATCTGCATCAATATCTGCAATCATTATTATGAACAGCAAGGGAGCTAATACTGTCCCTTGTGGGACAGAGCTCACGACTTCCGAGACTTCCGATTTAACTCCGTTTACCACCACTCTTTGTGTTCTTTGCGTCAAGAAATTAAATATCCATTTTCCTAGCTTACCAGTAATTCCTATATTCTTAAGTTTGTGTGCTATGATTCCATGGTCACATTTATCGAAGGCTTTAGCAAAGTCCTTATACGTACACTATATTACATCTATGTTTTGTCCGCGACACAATGTTTCCAATATTTTCTCCTGGTTGTCTAATAGGTGCGATAGGCATGATCTTCCAGCCCTGAAACCATGTTGATTTGGATGTATAAGACTTTTTCTTGTAGGTACTAGGTAGTAGGTAGTTTTACCTCTAATTATACGTTCAAAGCACTTTATAAGGTGTGAAGTGAGAGCCACTGGCCGATAATTCTTGGGCATTGGTCTGTTATCACCTTTAAATAGGGGGGCAATGTTCGCGTTCTTTAAGGGGAGTGGGATTTGTCCTGTGTCGAGTGATTTCCTCCATAGTAAGTATAATGGTTTGGCAATACTCTCTTTACATTTCTTCAGAAACGTGGCACTCCATGTGTCTGGCCCTGACGCTGAATTGTCTCGCATCTGTAATAAGGCCGTAATTACATCTCCTTCCGTGAACTCGAAGTCCATTAATAGGTTTGTGCCGGAATTTGTTCTTAGTTGATTTGTATCTATGTCGAAAAATTCGTTTGGGTTATCCACTTCCATCTCGGACTTAGGGGTGCTAAACACATAGTTAAATTGTTCCTTAAGCAGTCCACTTTTCTTTCGGGTCATTTGTATATTCGGCCTCCCCGTCTATCAACAGACCAATACTCTCCTTACACTGCATTTTTTTCACTTTTTTTTTTTTTTTTCACAAACGTGTAGAAGTTTTTGGGTTATTTTTGTTTCCTGCTACCATGTTTTCCTCCTCGTTTGTCTTATGTATGAATGTTTGCTTTAGGTCCATTTCTATTTCGCCTACTTTCCTCTCTAGTTTGAGTCTCCTTGCATCAGTTTCGCATCTGTGGAGATTTTTTACGGTTTGTTTCCGTTGTCTAAATAGTGTCCTGATTTTCCTCTCGACCTTGCTACGTTTTATTTCCTGTCTCTCTGGAATATGTTTCAGTATTATAGGTTTGGTTTCAGTCTCTATTATACATAGTATTTCTTGTGGAGGCTTCTCGTGAGTAGCAATTCCCAATTTAAGTCCTTTAAATCTTTATTTACGTTTTCCCAATTTACTTTCTTTGAATTTACGTTTAAACCTTTAAATATTCCTTCTGATTATCTAGGATGCGTTTTCGGACCTCTGGGTGCTAACTTCAATTGTATATCGATGAGGTTATGGTCGGAGAACTTTGTGTGCGTTACTTTTTTTTTATTATTATCTCGTTCTTATTTGTCAAGATTAAATCCAAAACGGTCTCCTTTCTCGTGGCTTCACAGATTTCCTGGGTAAGGCGTAATGTTCCATAATATCTAATAGCATTGTTGCTTGGGTTCTATCATCTTTAGTAATGTTGCCATGAAACTTCTCAACAAAAATAACTTCGTCATTTTTCTTCCATGATATGAATGGGAAAAAAATCTCCGAAAATTAGAATATTTGTTGCTGGAGTTTTAAGTAATTTTAATATGGTTTTTATTTCATTTGTAGCAAATTGGAATTCACTTTTTGTGGTATTTGGTGGTCTGTAGATGTTCATAATGGTTAGGTTCAGTTATTTTACTTCTAATATAATAACTTCGACTGTGTTGTTTGATTTGTTTACCTTCACTTCACATGTGTATGTGTTTTTCACGTAGATGCAACACCCTCCCCCTCGTCAAGCCACTCTATCTGCTCTGTGTGTATTGTAGTCCAGCAATGCTAATTCAGTATCCTCGATGCAGTTTTCACAACTTTTTTCGCATTTATGCAAGTGTGTTTCCGTTAGGCATATGATGTCTATGCTGGCTTCGGTAGCCAAATTCTGTAAGTATTGTAATTTGCAGCCTTCATGGGCCGTGTAGAGGTCTTGAATATTTGTATATAAAACATTTATCGGGTTTCTAATTTCCGTGTTCAGTTTTCCTATATAGTGGTCGTTTCCAGGTCGATGTCGGTTCCTGTTTGGTGTTATTGGTTTGGCCGCTGCATTTGGGAGAATTGGGGTTGCGGCACTTGATACCACTATGGTTATATATATAATAATGGTTATATATATACATAATTGATAAAATACACGAGTGGTGTTGCGGTGGACATCAAAAGGCATTCAAAAGAAGATTAAACGCCTGACTCAAAACAATCCCCGATGAGCCGGGCGTACCTGGCTATGTGAGGTGGAGAGTACAAGAAACCAACTCACTACTTCACAGGGCCAACTCGAAAAGAGGGGCGACAAGCTTGACCTTCGTGAAATGAGGAATCATCGCACGGAACATTTGAAAGGTTGAAAGGAAAAGTATATATATATTATCATTTAACATGTAGCTATTCATTCACTAACAAATATTTAACTCATTGTTAAACAATAGAGCCAAGTTTAAAAATTTTTAAAATAACAATATACCATTACTCGACAAGGTCAATGCTTATATTAAAATATATATAAATTATTTTATACAAAAGATATAAATAATAATATATAATCGATATATGATAACCGTTCACAACTGCGTGTTGATGGCGGGCAGCAAATCACATATTTATATTTGTTTGATAACTACTTTTTATTTTTTTTATTTTGTCTAAATCTGAAATATGAATCAGCGTTAATGGGGACCGAGGACTTAATTATGGAATGCGGAAAAAATTGCTTGACTCAGTTGTGTGTATGTGTGTTTTTGTCTATAGAGGAGGAAAGTGTTGGAGTGTATACAATATAAAATGCTTATGAAAAAACTTTATCTAATGGTTTGAAAGTATGAACTGTGTTGGCGATTTATGGTGTAAATTAGTAGTAGCAGTAATAATAATAATAATAATAATAATAAATAATAATAATAATAATAATCAAATAGGTGGCTGTTCAAATATGTGTAAGCGAGAGAGATAATATTGGTGTCAACAAGAAGTAAAGTTTGGAGAAATTGACACTCAACCGCAAGTATCATCTTTGCGTGAAAAAGCATCTTGCAAACCCAGAAAAAAATTCTTTGTAACATCAACCAAAATATACGTAGTTTTTGGCATATTTTGCCTATTTTGTAACGTGATTAAAACGTGCTTAACCGCTTTGACAACCCTTCGTAACCGCTAATTCACCCGTGTAATAACGCCTCTAATCAAGCCTACTTATTTCTCTGGAAACAAATTTAATTTCTTGATTAAATCACGTGACTCGGTTATCAAATAATTTGATCGTTTGAATGAAGCATTTTCATCCTGTGAAGAATATCATGAAACGTGACTGGATCCGAAGAGCTTTGAATTGTTAAAATTGATGTCTAATCCGTACGGCATACGTATGCAGTATGTAGTGAAACTCACGTTTTTTATGAAGTTTCACGTACAGGAATTTTTTTTTAATCGACTGTATACATGCAGGGGCATGAGCACCCATACCCAATTTTAAAACCGAATCTTTTTCAGATGAATAAACTCAGGTTTGGCATCCGCATATCGCTCGTCGTTTTATATAAAAAAATGGCAATATAAGTTAACTTTTAGTAAAAAATCAAATATTTTAACCTTTGGCTTTAATCCAAATTATAGGAAAGCGCTTCGCTAAATATATAAAAATACCCATATAGAATATCAAAAGTTCGCAAATGCATTTATCAAGAGAGTTTATTTGAAAAAATATACACTTTTATAATAGTTTATGTCAATTATCGATGAAAGATGAGTACCTCTTCCCCCCACCCACCCCCACCCCCCCCTCTTCTCTCTCTCTCTCTCTCTCTCTCATTAACATTATCTTGTGTGTCGTCCTCTTCGACACGATCATCCTGTCGTTGGCATTTGTACCTTTTTCCCGAATGGGGTCTGTTGACCTCCTTGCGTGGTTTTCAGGCCCCAGGATTCGGATCTACAGCACAAATGTAATAGGAGCTTGCTCTTAGCCCAAATAGTCAGCCCTCGTTGAGCCCGGGCATCTGTTCTCTTCGATACATGTGCCCCCGTTTTTCTTCCGATCTTTCCCTCATTTCCCCTTCCTTTCCCCCATAATTTCCCCATAATTTCCCCCCTTCTCTCCTTTCTTACTCACCAACCAACCACCCAGCCAAATGCATTAAATAATATAATTTGAAAATCATTTTAAAGTATTTGTCTGCAAAATTAAAAACCATTACCTCTATCTGACGTGTGTGTGTGTGTGTGTGTGTGTGTGTGTGTGTGTGTGTGAGAGAGAGAGAGAGAGAGAGAGAGAGAGAGAGAGAGAGAGATCATATAAATTTCACTTGTTGAAACTATCTTCACAGAAGCCATTTTAACAGTCTGAAGTGTCGAATCCATAAAAATCCATAAAAATAAATAAGAAATATATCGTTACCCTGGTAACAGGTATTTAACAGATATGAACAGAATCTACAAGTGGACGGAAGACAACAATATGAAGTTTAACACTGAGAAATTTCAACTGTTACGGTACGGAAAGAGGGAGGACCTAAAATCCATGGAGTACTATACCCCGAATGGACAGGAAGTTCAGGGAAATTCTAAAGCAAAAGATTTAGGAGTTGTAATTACTGATGATGCGAAATTTGAAACACAAAATAAGATGGCAGTAAACAGAGCAAAGAGAATAACTGGGCAGATACTGAGAACCTTTAAACGAAGGGAGAGGAATATCATGATTCCTCTACTGAAAACACTAATCATACCCAAATTGGAATACTGCTCGGTCCTAACATGTCCATATAAAAAAGAAGACATTAGACAGCTAGAAGGGATTCAGAGAAGCTTCACAGCCAAGATTAATGGGTGCAAAGAACTAAATTGTTGGGAAAGGTTACGCGAATTAAACCTATATTCACTGGAAAGGAAAAGAGAGAGATACACCATTATTTACACTTGGAAAATAATGGAGAAACTAGTCCCTAATCTTGCTCTGAACCCTGTAACTCTCCAAACAACAGTAGAAAGTAGAAAAGGAAGACTGTGTCGTGTTCCCAAATTAACGACGAGAGAGGGAACATCCTTAACCCTGAAAGAAAATAGTTTAGCTGTGAGAGGACCAAAACTGTTTAATCAGCTGCCCAAAGACCTAAGGAACACGAGTGATGTTGCAGTGGACATCTTCAAAAGATTAGACGCCTGGCTCAGAACAATCCCCGATGAGCCCGGCGTACCTGGCTATGTGAGGTGGAGAGTACAAGAAACCAACTCACTACTTCACCAGGCCAACTCGAGGGGCGACAAGCTTGATCTTCGTGAAATGAGGAATCATTGAACATTTGAAAGGTTGAAAGGTGAAAGATATATATATATATAAAGGGTGATCCAGAGAAATGGGACCCAAAAGAAACCCCTGTAACTCTTAAAGTATAAGTCCTTTTATAAAATCATACGCATCATTCGAAAGAGGATAGTTACAAGTTTGTACAGGATTGTATAGGTTTTGACAATACAAGACAAGATAAGATACAAAACAAAATAAAAGTGTTAGTTAAAACTAACCCTTCAAGATGACTGCATGGACTGTGGAACAGCTGCGTTTCATAACTGAGCAATATTATGAGCATGGAAGAAGTGTAGTTTCAGCTCTTAGGTGATTTTTGACATCTGAAAATTGTCTTGAAAAATCTTTGAGCTGAAACTACACTTCTTCCATGCTCATAATATTGCTCAGTATGAAACGCAGCTGTTTCCACAGTCCATGCAGTCATCTTGAAGGGTTAGTTTTAACTAACACTTTTATTTTGTTTCGTATCTTATCTTGTCTTGTATTGTCAAAACCTATACAATCCTGTACAAACTTGTAACTATCCTCTTTCGAATGATGCGTATGATTTTATAAAAGGACTTATACTTTAAGAGTTACAGGGGTTTCTTTTGGGTCCCATTTCTCTGGATCACCCTTTATATAACTTTAGTTAACCTTTGTTTTGCTTCCGCCCGAATTGTTCATTCTGACGAAAGTCAAGCTTGTCACTCCACTTCAGACCTACAGTTTAACGTGGAATCCGAACCATGACCCAACAGCAGACCAACGTCTTAACCACTAGGCTACCCAGGGTACCCATTTATCTACCCACCAATTTCTTTATTGTGTGGAAGGATGAACAGCTGGGTTTTGCTGCGTACCACCTGCTGTCACCGGGTCTCGATCCCGGGGCCAATGGCTTCGTAGTCTGCGATGCTAACCATTATACCACCGATGCGCATATATATATATATATAACTTTTTCGACAATGTTGATACTATAGGGCTACTAAACTTTATCCAGATACCTGCAATCAACATAGTTAAAAACCTCCGAGCCGAACCGTTTTCGGGTAAGGAGCTTCCAGAGCAGCTAAAAGAAACGGACGGAACTTTCTTGGAAGACAAGAGGGCTACAAAACACGTGACAAAACTGAAAACAAAACTGAAAAAATAAATATAGTCCTGACAAATATTCAATTGCTAAAACCGAACCACGCAATAAGCAAAGTTTCATACCTGAAGGGATTTAGGGATGAAACGAGGGTTGACATCCCGCGTCTCACAGAAACACATCTTCAAGATTACCAAGACGACTGTGAAAACTGCAAATACTACATAGATAAAAAAGAATCACAAATCGGTGGTTATAACGTACTACGTGCTGACAGAACGGAAAGCCGAAAAGGTGGTTCTGCGGTATACGTACGAGAGAGTCATATGACAGAGACAATAATAAGTAACTCAAACAGCTACACGGAACTATTAGCAGTTAAAATTTTAAAAATTAACGTGATGCTAATAGTCATCTTCAGACCTCCGAACACTCCAAGTGCAAAATTTTCTAATGTTCTTGCTCATATAAAACACCTCATAACGTTCTTAAACTCTTCATCCTCCACTATAATACTCTGTGGAGATTTTAATTTCCTATTTATAAAACACAAAAGGTTGTGAAGAAAGTGTGTGTATATATATATATATATATATATATATATATATATATACACCAGGATAAGAGGGACACAAGAAAAATCCAAAAGCAAGCAAAAATGCTGATAATCGTGACAGATGGATTTGTTAACACGAGATGACAGCAAACACCAGAAAAAATAACTGCCTGATTCTGGTATTCACGAACAATATCTTAATTTGTGATATAAGAATAACCCCAACTATATATATAAAACTGATATACAGGGTGTCCATAAGTGATTACCCTGATTAAAGCATGCTATAACTTTTAAATAAACACTCGTATTCAAACACAGTTTTAATCAAAAGTAGATAAACATACAAAGTTTTGATACATAGTTAATGACTTAATACGCTTCCACATGTGCACCCCTAGTGGCACGTAAAATGTCTAAACGGTATTCACACTCACGCCACACATTTTCCAACATTTGTTACCTTGTAGGCGTGTAACTTCAAACGTTTGTGTAACACCTTGTGCACCGTAGACTTCGGTATATTTAGTTGGCATGAAGCTTGTCTCACCGATTTCCTTGGTGACCGTGTGAAAGCAGTTTGAATGTTTTCCACCGTCCCATCGGAAAATGATGGTCTACCACTGCTCTTTCCCTTTTCCACGTTTCCAGTTTCCAAGAATTTTTTCATCCACGACTTAATTAACTTCACATCAGGTGGATTCTTTCTATACTTTGTTCTGAACCTTCGCTGAACACTGACAGATTTTGTTTCTGCAAGCCACACAACACATTGTGCCTTCTCTGTCACAGACGCCATCTTAACTGAACAGCTACTACAGCGCTCCTAGCGGCGAATGCGGTAGACGAAACACACCAGCACAGAAACTCTATGCGTGTACGAGATCACCTGTAAAAAGAAAACGGATGTAAGATTCGTCATTAAAACATGAGAGCACACTGTTTTCAGTGTAAACATTTATGGACACCCTGTATAACTGGTCAACAAAGGTTGTTTCTCTTTACTGAGAGTAAACTTTCTTTGTTATCATAATTTGACAGTGATGTACTCACTATTTTTTCTGTCACGTCTAATTATTGAGTAATAAATACAACTACTTTTGACTACTTTTCATTCGTAATGATGCTCGGATCACCTGAAGATCAGGGCCCCCATGTATTCTTGTGTTTTGCTTTATAGTACCAAAATATAATAATAAATTAAATTGAATGCCAGGTTAGGTCAACTGTACGCCCTTGACGATTGGTTAGGTTAAGTCGTGATATTTTCGTTAGTTTTAACGAAAATATCATTTGGTAATTGAGGCTGGGGGGGCCCTGATTTTCAAGTGATCCTGATGCTCTACTATGCCATGGGTAACTTACGACTTTTAACAGTATTTATACTATGTTGAAGCTAAAATTTTAAATTAGTATTTCAAATGAAAAAAGTAATAATTCACTGGTTTATAAATTTTATCTTGGCTTTTGTTTCTTATGTAAAAATATACAGGGTGCCCGTAAATTATCTTTACAAGTTCAGTTAAAATTTAATTGAATTTGTAAAGGTAATTTATGGACACCCTATATAATTTTTACTGCTGATTTATAAAAATATGATTAAAAGATTTCTATCGCATCTAGATTTTTAGAGACGGATCAGGTGATGTTACAATTAAAACACGATTGAATTGTATTACAGAAATGTTTCCTCGAACGGAAATACAATAGAAGTTTTCAAATTAAAAATGCAACAATTTCTGCCAAAAATACCAGAAAAAAGAGCAAGTTATTTTGTCGGGAAAATTTGTTTGATATTCGATTCTCTTTTGTTTTAGCTCTCATTTTCTCTTTGAAGAAACCAGCAGTAGTCTTCTATCATTCCCGGATTCCATCTGACCTGATACCATTGTTCCATTACAGAAATATTCTGATGGACGCTCCTCATATTCATCGCTAACAGCATCCAAATTCTCTGGAAAAAGTCTAAATGAGAGTGTAAGAAGTGGGTCTTTAGCGACATTCGGTAGCTCATGTTTTTGTATTCATCCAGAAGCTTTGACACCAATGCTTCATAGTTCTCTGACCTTATGTTTCCTAAGAATCCCCTTACAACTTCCTTGAATGATTGCCAAGCAGCTAATTCAATATCAGAAGACTTGTCAAAAGTTGAATCATTTTACAATCTCACGAATCTGTGATCCAACAAAGATCTCTTCTTTCAGCTTGGCCTCACTGATTTTCAGGAACTTAGCCTCGAGATACAGTAGTTGAAACCCTTTCCTTCTTTGTCTAAAGCCTTGACAATATTTTTTCATTAAGCCCAGTTTGGTATGTAGAAGGAGGAAGAAAAACTTTATTCAGATCGGTTAATGGAGAATGCTTAATATTACTCCCTCCAGGAATGAATTCTTCTCTCGGAGGCCACTGCTTCATGTACCGAATGAATTGTGCTCTTCAGTTGCGAGGTTATTCCAGAGGCAAAGAAAGCAGTTAAACTTTGTTAAACCTGACTCCAAACCAAAGAGAAGCTTTGACTTTCAAATCGCCAGAGATGTTCCAGTCATGGTTCCTATATTTAATGGCATTGAGAAGCATGGCCATACTTTCATGATTCTCGTTCATACCAACAGAATGAGCTAACAGAATCGAAGGCTTCTCATTTCCACTACGCAAAAGAACTGCCTTTAGGCTTAATTTTGAAGAATCTATAAACAGGTGCCATTCATTTGGATTACACATTCATGCATGAAGTCACTGACGTCTGTGCAGTGTGCATACACAAATAGAATCTTGCGTTTCAGAGTAGACTGACAATCCTGTGTTGCGGCTCTTGAATACATAAATTTTGATACCTTCTACCAGTAGATTCCACTGCTGTAACCTTGAACCAAGAAATTCAGCTTGTTGCTTTGACAAGATTAAATCACGTACCAGCTCATTCAGCTCTTGTTGATTTATTAAGTGTGGCATTCTGTCTTCTTTCTCCGGAGGTTTGTAAGTGTCATGTGTGTGTGTGTGTGTGTGTGTGTGTGTGTGTGTGTGTGTGTGTGTTCTTTGGCGGTTGGCATATCTTCATCATGCTACCGTTCTTCCAAAATTTCTGATGGAGTTGGAATTGGTAATTCTTCCTTATGAGGAACTAGCTTAATAGCAGAAGACACATTAGTGTAATGGATATTATGCTTATTCTTAGAAAAGAACCAAGCAATTTTCTTCAGACAAACGTAGCAGTCGCTGATGTGATCCTTTGGCTGTCTCCACACCATCAGGATAACAAAAGGCATTGAAGTGCATTTTCCTCTTAGCCATAGCCTGAGATTCGTTGCACATGAGGAGTCCAGCATTTGTCCTTATCTCCAATTTTGCAATCGAAATAAAGATGATAGGCAGTCTTATGAGTAGAGATATGGTCTTTCCCTGTGACTGTGTCGTAAATTTGCCACATATATAACGAAACCAGTCTGCATTATTGATACAACTACGGATACCACTTAAGTTCGACGCATAATTCAGATCTGAAAAGAACAAAGAAAGACGAGATTAAAATATAATTTGCAAACTCAAACGCAGACAAGAAACATAATTTTTCCTCACCGGATTCATACTACCAAATTATTGTCAAATTCATGTTAGGTGATATTCAAATTCACCGCATTCACTTAAGTGTAGCCTCACTTAAGTGTAGCCGTAATTTTTGTAGCGCAGCATGAAACTGAATATCACTTTCTGCATTCTCACTTAAAATTCTTCCCAGACAACCGCAATCATGTTGGTGATGGGCCTGACGAAAATTGGTTTCACCAGGACATTGTTGTCATGGAAAAATGTTACCAAAGCGATTGGAATCCAAGTATGATGGCACTGCTATACACTAAAAAGAGAGGCTCCTGATGCAAGCTATAAATGAAACTTTTCGACCGTTTGGTATGCTTTATTCATGTTTCTTGTTTATATATTCTTGAAAATTAGTATCATAGAACATAATATATTTGTTCATATCTCGAAAACTATACGTGCTATGTAAAAATGAATAAGTTTACTGCAATCAGCATGATCGATTTTAAAAAGAACACATACTTTCATCGAAAAGAGATAAAGAGTTAAAATTTATTGATCATTGTTATCTTAGACCGCACCATTATCGTGATATCTCCTAATATGGCAACAACCTTAAAAGAAAATATTCATACCGAAGAAAGAAGCAAATATGAGGTTTTTGACCGAAGCTCCAAACCTATAAATTGGGAAGAAATCAGATCTCATATAACCCTGATGGAATGGGAAACAGTCTTAGAGGTTAAAACAACCGAAGAAAGGCTCATAACCCTGGAAGAAAAGACGCTCGAAATTTTTTTACAAAATTAGGTTCCGAAAGCACAACCTAAAGGAAAGGGGAATTATTTTGATTGACAAAAGCGAACAATATTCCGCAAAAGAAAGAGGGTATCTACGAAGTTAATTAATTGCCCACAACAATACCAAAAAAGTGATGCAAAAAAAAGTGGACATTATCAACAGAAAAATGGAAGCCCTAATTAAGGGCCAGTCAGAGAGAGAAGAGGAAGATGCAGTGAAAACAATAAAAGATAACCCAAAATACTTCTATAGCTTCGCGAAAAGGAAAACAAGAACGCACACCGCTATGGAGCCCTTAAGGAAAGAAAATAATGAACTAACTGATGATTTAAAAGAAATATCTGAAATATTGAGAGCTAAGTATGAAAAACTGATACATGTGGGTAGTTGGGAGGTAACGAAAATGGTCCACTGAGTAGGTAGGTAGTTAATCTAACAATTATTAAACTCCTTTTATGTCAATAACTCGGGGGATGAAACCAATTGGTTTATCACCAGAGTTATTTTCCACACTAGTATTTATATACTGTGTGATAGAGCGTGCTCGGTAGTAGACATACACTACCGATCAATCCAGCAACAAAGAGGAAGCTGGTGGAAAAAAAAAGCCGGGAGAACAGGAGGAACTTGGAAGGAAGAACGGCATGGCGAACGAAGAGGTTTGAAAACAGAAAAAGATCACCAGCAAGTACGCTCTCAAAAGTTGAGCAAAGAGAAGAGAAACTGTCTAATAACACTCAGTAAGTGATCGGTTGTTTCTGAACCCCAGTTTGGGGTTAACATAACATAAACAAGGTCATTAAATTAGGCCTACATTGTGGTCTAAGACCTAGCATCAACTCATAGCTTAACAAAGGCTAAGGTAAATTATCCTAACGTAATTTGGTGAGGAATCCTACTGTGGACCTCAATTTACTTTGCCTGCTCTGGACCATTTCCAGAAGCTCTAGTCTAGGCTGACCCCTAAAAGGCTAGGCTTAACCTACTCTACAGTTAGACCGGAGATATTAGGGGTGGGTTAATTGAGGACCAATTCATACAGAGCATTTTTCACACTGAATCAGTTTTCAGTACCCCAAAAGACGACAAAGTGGTATCTGACAGAAATACATTCTTTGAAGAGAAATTACAAGGAGAGTATATAAATCATTTTGATTTTACCCCAAAAGATAAACGAAATCACATTCAATTGCAGGACCGGCAAATGGAACGCCTTGTTGGTTAAAAACTGCAAGAATGAAATAGCTACACCCCTATATTGGATATGGAGAAGATCCCTGGACACAGGGTAAATACCGAGCATCCTGAAAAGAGTGAACATTGTCCCTATATATAAAGGAGGTGATAGGTGACAGGTCCCAAGCAAAGAACTATAGACTGACAGCCCATCTCACCAAAATATTTGAAAGAATAGTTAAAGAGAAAATCTATAACCTTTTGGAGACACGGGATAAGAGTCAGCACGGAATTCCAATCAGGAAGGTAGTGCCTATCACAACTAGTAGAACAGTATCACACATCTTAGACACACTTGAAAGCAATTAAAACTACGAGGTAATATACACGGATTTTGCTAAAGCATTCGATAAGTGTGATCACGGTATAACAGCACATAAAATGAAACATATGGGAATAACGCAAAGTGGGAAAATAGATCTACAACTTCCTCAGAGAACGTCAGCAAGTCGTAAAAATTAAAGATGTATCATCATCAGAATCGGAAGTACGCAGCTCAGTTCCACAAGAACAGTATAAAACCCACTCCTATTCATTATCATGCTAACAGACATAAACAATGAATTAACCAACAACCAAAGGTGGGCAGTTGCGCCGCAAAAAGTTGCGGCGCAACTTGCGGCGCAACATTTTTGGTTGCGCTTGCGCTTGCGGCGCAACTTTTTGAAAAGGGTTGCGCTTGCGCGTGCGGCGCAACTATTTCAGCAGAGTTGCGGTTGCGGTTGCGGCGCTACAAAAATTGTTGCGCGTGCCCACCACTGCAGATATACGTTAAATGCAAAGGTGGGCAGTTGCGCCGCAAAAAGTTGCGGCGCAACATTTTTGGTTGCGCTTGCGCTTGCGGCGCAACTTTTTGAAAAGGGTTGCGCTTGCGCGTGCGGCGCAACTATTTCAGCAGAGTTGCGGTTGCGGCGCTACAAAAATTGTTGCGCGTGCCCACCACTGCCAACAACATTATAGCAACATCCTTTGTTGATGATACAAAAATCAGCAGAAAAATCAGAAATGCAGAAGAGATGGAACCGTGGAAGTCCTACAAATGGACACAAACAGAATATACAGATGGTCAGAAGACAATAGCATGAAATTTAACACCGAGAAATTTCAGGTCTGAGCTATGGTAGAAATGATACACAAAACCAGAGCATATTATGCCCCACACTCAAAATAAAGCCTTCTGAATTTAGAAGTTACACCTTCTTTTTGAGCGTGCATTCTAGAGGAAGTTTTTATTTTGTTTGGGTATCAAAGCTTCTTTTTGTCAGACGATATAATAACTTCTTTTTAATGATACATAACTTCTTTAGACAGAAGAAATGGTCTTGAAAACTTCTTTTTGGAGTGATTTGAGATAATAGAAGATAATATTTCTATGTAGAAAAGGTTGCCAGAAGTCTTTGTTTTCTATGCAGATAGACAGAAAATTCAGAGAGGTAAGATGATGCAAAATTTGAAACACAAAATAAGATATAGCGATAAACAAAGCAAAACCAATTACGGTAAAGATACTGAGAACCTTTAAAAAGAGGGACGAGAAAGTAATAGTATCAAAAACTTGAATATTGTTCAGTCGTGACGTCCCCTTACAAAAAAAGAAGAAATTAATAAATTAGAGGTACGATGGAATTTCACAGCCTAGATTGATGGCTGCAAAAGAACTCAACTACTAGAAAGACTACATAAATTAAATCTGCATTCGCTGGAAAGAAGAAGAAGAAGAAGATACACCATAAGTTACATGTGGAAAATGATAAAAAAACTGGTACCTAATCTCAAGCTGAACCCAGTAACCACTGAAATAACTGGGAAATAGGAAAGGTAAAATGTATAGCGTTCCCAAACAAAAGGCCACAAAAGGGACACCCTCAACTCTGAAGGAAAATAGCTTGGTTGTCAGGAGCCCAAGACTATTTATTAACCATCTTCCAAAGAAGATCAGGAACATCACTGGTGTGATAGACGCCTGGCTCAGGACGGTACCAGTTGAGCCCGGTGTACCTGCTAAATGCGATGGAGATCGCAAGAGAGCAACTCTCTCCTCCACTAAGTCAGGCTTAGAGATGGAGCCACAAGCTTGACCGCCATGTGAAGAGAGACCGACCCACGGAACAACTACAAGGTTACAAGGGGTTAGCATCGCTGACTACGAATCCATCGGCCCCGAGATCGAGACCCGGTGATGGCATGTGGCGGGCAACCAACCAGCTGTTCATCCTTCCACACAATAAAAACTGGTTGGTAGATAAATGGGTACGCTGGGTAGCCTAGTGGTTAATAAGACGCAGGGCTGCTGCTGCTGCTGCTGCTCGGGAGGTCGTGAGATCGAGTCCGGACGAGGACTTTGTAATTTCTGACTGCCACTGGTGGGGTGTGGTTCGGATCCCACGTTAAAATGTAGGTCTAAGGTGGAGTGACAAGCTTGACCTTCGTCAGAATGAACAATTCGGCCGGAAGCAAAATCAAGGTTACATTATAATCATTTAAATGTTTTTCTAATAATTTCTTTAACAATAAATAAGCAAAAAGAGGAAGCTAATAATATTAACGATAAATAAGAAGGAAAATATGCAATAAAAATTTCCATAATTCATTTCCTCTCGTCAAAGGAGTGTGACGTCATCAAAATTACATAATTTGTTTTGTATTTGTATTAATTAAAAACCTTATTTTATGATGCAATTATGCAGGAGTCACATAATCACCCTTACTTTTAATTAAAAGAATGTCCATTATTAAGTATATATATATATATATATATATATATATATATATATATAATATGGTGGAAGGCAACTCTCCCCACCACCAATACCGCAAATGAGGCGGGATGCTGCAGAGGGGTCGACCACGGGGTCGATCCTAAACCGTCGTTCGAAGACAAAGTAATATACTGTGTATTATATATATGTATATATATATATGTGTGTGTGTGTGTGTGTGTTTTAAAAAACTTTTTCTTAAATGATGGAGGGACATAGTTTTATGTCAGTCTTTCATTATCTTAACTGCGTTGCCATTAAACCTAATCATTAAGTTTATGGCAGGCCAGTGCCACGCTAAATATTGACACCAATTAGAGTAAGTGCTTCATGATGGCCTATTAAAGAATAGGAGACGTGAATATATAGTTGTTTATATTGTGTTCATATGCATAATGCATAATATATATATATATATATAATATATATAATATATATATCCCTAAATAACGCTAATAAGCAGCCTTTTTTACCAATGTCGAACTTTATAAATAAGTCGGATTTTCTTGTACAATCTACATTTTTTAGATTAAATTATGCTATGTTAGGTTAAGTTAGATTAATTCAGGTTAACTTAACCTAACCTAACGTAGCGTAACCTAACGTAAAACAAATTAGAGGGTGTGTAAAGTTTGAAGACGCATAAAAGACGACGTATCTGACTTCAAAGTTTTTAAAATAAAGTCCTGACACGGTTGAAATTTGAAAAAAAATATCTTTGTATAGTATATGGTAAGAAAAATGCTTTCTCTAAACTTTCTTATAGAACCCCCGAACACCCCTCCCCCCTTACGTTGACACAAGCGAAAGTGGTTAAAAATTCAAAAGTATAAAATCTATAACTTTTCGACCTAATGGGTAAAAGACGGTCAAGGGTGAAAATTTACACAAATGTTAGACCAACTTGGCCATTTATGATTATATATATATATATATATATTATATATATATTATATATATTACTGTATATATATATATGTATTCTTGCTAACTTTGGTTTTGCCTCCCGAACTGCTAATTCTGACGAAGGTCAAGCTTATTGCTCTATCTTAAATCTACAAGTTAACGTAGAATCCGAACAACGACCCACCACTGGTGGTCAGAAATTACATAGTCCTTGTCAGGACTGATTTTCACGACCTCCCGAGCAGAGCAGTTCAGCGTCTGAAACCCATATTACAGGGTGAGCGAAAAGTCCCTGTGCACCTGCAAGAAGTGTAGTGAACCTGTACCTGCACTGTGTTGGAAATGGACAGGTGCACAGGGACTTTTCGCTCACCCTGTATATTAATATAAATAATATTGTATATTAATATGGAAATTGTTTATCTTTGAAGGTACTGATGAACGGTATCTATAAAGAATAGCCACATTTTGTATATAGTTTAACCCTTTAAGCACTGAATTTTTTGTAGGATTAAGTTATGAATGTGTGTATTTGAAACGTTAGCAATTTGTACCGTCAGTACTCAAAGGGTTAATCAGAGAGAGAGTCATTGGTACATATACGCGATGATGATAATGACTGGGGGTTGTAAGGTCATATTACGGAGGAGACTTACAGCTTTACGTGGGATCCGAACCACGGGTCGCTACATAATGTAGATACGGAAGACGATCTCCCATCCAACATACATGCATTGTATGAAATGGTAAAATTCTTTTGATGGCCTCCCTAGCCTTACATATTTGTTAGACCTTAGCTGAGTTGTTATATATATATATATATATATATATATAAGCAACACGTGTTAGATGTTCTCCAAAGCTGTTACGAATAGCAAAGAAAGATATGAACTGACATTTTTGGCTCTTGGTGAAGCAACATCCATAAATGCATATTTTGTGGGTTTACTGGGTATAATAACCATGATCTATTGCGGCATAAGTAACTTTCAGAGAGCTTATTTCGGGGTTTTAAGAGCGCCCCAGAGGGATAATGTGAGTGAAGAGTAAAAGTTTTGCTACCTCACTTCTGAGGTGAGGTTTTAAAGGTGAAATAACGTTAAGGAAAGAGAGGGCCAGAATTATCAGAAGCCCTCAATTCTCTTGTAATTTGGTTTCTCCAAAGCTGTTCAAAACCACTTAATACTGAAAGTGTGTGTGTGTGTGTGTATATAATATATATATATATATATATATAGAGAGAGAGAGAGAGAGAGAGAGTCCGCATCCAAACCAAACCGCTTTACAAATTAAGATATATATATATTTTCGAACCGTTTTAACAAAATATTGGAGTCGCATATCTGCATCCCATTAATGATAGAATCTTTGCATGTTAAAATATTAGTTTCTGTATTTTATTTTCACCTGCATCAAAACTTAATAGCCTAAGTGACTCTAATCCCAAACTTAAAGAATTTATAAGGTTTCATAAGATCCTACATACAGTATATATGTAAGCAGTGGCGCAGCCAAAGGGGGACGGCAGCCGGACATTTGTCCCTCCTTAAGATTAGACCGCCTTCCCTTCTTTGTACAAAAAATGAAATAAAATGCCCAGTGATGTTAATGACGTTTGGGATAAATTCAATAAAAACAGAAAGACTGGATATTGCCATTTAGCATAAGTTCATAAACCTAAATGAACACTATTTTACAATTTCAATTTACTGTAAAACTTTTTGTGGGTTGTTAGACCCCCCCCCCCCCCCACTCCACAAATGAAATTTCTGGGTGCGCCACTGTATGTAAGATAGATGGATATTGTGTTCTGGGTCTCGAGAGGTCTCAAAATGAGTACGAAGTTCCTATCCTCGAGGCTTACTCGAGTTACGATCATGAAATCAAATTTCATAAAGTCGACAGTTGATCTTACTCGTATCATCGACATTTTATAACCGATTTGACCTTTTGCAGCTTCATGCATTTAAGGTCTAAATGAATATGCAGTTTGTTTAATATTTCAATTGTGACTAGCCTCTACATGTAGCCGTTACATGTACCTAACCGAACATAATATAACCTAAGCTAACCTAATATAATTTCAATGAACTTAACAAATTAACGACGTTCGGAAATTTTGTGTTCGACCGTATGCAAGTCGACCTTATGCGGTTCGACTTTTGCAGGTTGACATTATACAGTTCGATTTTGTTCCTCTGCACGAACTACCGAATACTCAAAACTTATTACTGTTTCTTGGAGGTCACATCTCTAGTTCAGTAAAATACACCTTCGAGTACGTCTAAGTTGCCGTACACACAACCTAATTATTTTAATGTCTCATGTGAATACCATTTAACTGCTAGCAAACGTGACTATCAGTTATATTTAAAACGTCGTCTCTTATGCGATTTCATTCCTGTATGTTAATATTAACTTTTAGTCCCCTCGAACCAACTTAGAGGGTGTTCATGTGTTACTTTTCCATGAATGTTTGCCGGTGAAATTGGTTTATATTCCCCGTTAGGTTAATTAGCTCTCAATAGATTGTTTATGAGCGTTATAATTAAATAATATTCGTTTTCGTATGCGTTTCTGTGAAGAAGGGATGGAAAAGGCATTTTTGAACCTGTTTTATATATTTGGTTCAAGAATATGAACATCATCTTGCTTCTTCTCTACATTTTACAGAAGTTCAGGTTAAGTGCGGCAGACTGTGTTGCGAGAACAGAAAGGCATCTGCAACCAATCAGCGTTGTTCCGGTATTCCTATTCCAAATATTTCCACCAGTCAGAGTCGCGACTGGAATATGGAAATCTGCGCCAGCCAATCAGCTCGCAAGAAAATTGAGTTTCGGTCTCCAAGTAGGAATTAAAACGGTTCTTGCAACACGCCAGAGACAGGATCAATAATCGTGTATGCTCTGAGTGCCGCACAAACATTTACGGGACTTTAAGAGTTGAATTATTTATTGTTTTTATCGACTTATTTATTAATTTATTTATATATTTATTCCATCGCTTAACATATTGTGAAAACTGAGAATTCCCTTTCAAAATCGTTTTAAGTACAGATGTTGTGAAGGGAGGATTTTAAAGACAGTATTACACTTCAGACAACAACCCAAATAACACAAGTCTTCGATATAGATTTTTAGTCTTTTTTTTTTGTTTCTGAAACTTACAACAGCTGTCTTTGTAAATGAAAAACTAAAGTATAGTTAGATTAGATTAAGTTATGCATGGTTAGATTACGCTAGGTTAAAGTAGGTCAAATTGGGTTAGGTAGTTCTGCTTCGTCTTCTTAATCGTTTAAAGAGGTCCAAACCTAAAAATTCAAAATTTTTTTTTAGACATCTCGAAAATTTGATCCGTGAGTCAAAAGGCTTGGCTTTCAGAAGGTGGTGCCTATCATAATAAGAGAAGGGACCTACGTTTTTGCGTGTGACAGATCCCGTAGCTCAGTGGATAACAACACAATTTCCCTAAAAGCGAAGTGAACATACTGAGGTCAAGGGTTCGACTCCCGGTGGTAATAATAATACGAGAGTTATTGCAATAGGCTGCCGCATTAATTGGTCTGAGCGCTGTGGCAGTTTCTGGCACTCCTCATTAAATAATATTACACCTTTCCATGGGATTCAAAGCCAACCAAGAAGAACTCTGAGAAACGTGTTAATCACTCACATTTGAAGTGTGACCCGAGAACCGAAGCCAGGACTTTAAAATTAACAACCGGCCTGTACCACTAGTCAACCCTGGAGGGTTTCAGAGTAACAAGACCGGCGCCTTCACATTAGGCTTTCCTCGCCGGTTCAAAAGGTTCCGATGCCGATTTGGGTGAAAGAAAGAATAAAATTTAAAGTGAGATTTAGCCATTAAAAATACATTATTCTGTCCACTGATATATCTAACTGTATATAAAGTATACAGGGTGATACCAAAAAATGTACCCGATTTCAAAATGAAAATTACGGGCTAACCATACGAGATAGGATTGAATAATAAAACGTAAATGAACAAAATTTAAAAAATTTTACTAAATAACCTTCCTTCTTTTTTTTTACAGGTTGCAGGATACAGGTTCAAAATACCTAATTTAACAACAAAGAATAGTATGGTTTATTCCTCAATTGATGAAGATTCATTGTTCTAAACTTAATCGGGGCATTTTGAATCTTTTTTAGCATCATTAAACTTGTAAAACAAAAAAAATCAAAAACAAAAGAGGTCGGAAAGAGGTCATTCAGTATTTTTGTTTCACTTTTGCCTCTTTAATACATATTATTCAATCCTATTTTGTACGATTATTCTGTAGTTTCATTTTGAAATCGGGCAAATTTTTGTGCCACACCCTGATATATATATATGTGTCTGTGTGTGTGAATTAAAGTGCGTTTTGAGTTTACGGTTAAAGCTCACATTATTTTTCCTTAATTTAAAATACTAAATAAACATTTTTAAAAGAATTGACAAGATTTAACATTTTGTTAAAAGTGGTATTGATTTTTCCGCTACAAATTCGTTCCACATACTCTTTGGGTACACCGCATTGGCTGGGAGTGAACGAGAGAGAGAGAGAGAGAGAGAGAGAGAGAGAGAGAGAGAGAGAAAATTTCATATTCTACCCATTTATGGGCATCGTAACTTTTCCCACTGAGAGAGAGTAACTGAAAGATAAGGAAAGACGAAAGTCACATGCAGTTCTTTCAATAAATCACCTGTTCTTCTCCATCAGGTGTCATGTCTGACTCCTTTACTGAATAATGTTGGTATGGTGCACCATATACTCTCTCTCTCTCTCTCTCTCTCTCTCTCTCTCTCTCTCTATATATATATATATATATATATATATATATATATATATATATATATATATATTTACGAGTGTAAGAACAAAACCAGTAACTTACAATTGGTAAATAGATATTTTGTAACTCATCAAGACATCCACTCGTATCAGATCAGAAATAGATCAAAGAATGTTATACCTCAATTTAGATTGTCTTCGTCTCAAAAATTGCCTATTTTCATTGGATTAAAACTATGGAATGATTTAAATGCTAATATAAAAGATATTGTGAATATCAATTTGATAATGGAATACTGATAAATATCTAGGATTAAATGTACATTACTCTATTACTTTCAATTAATTACATTCGTAATTTTATTTAATTTGGCCCTTAAGCTTTAGGCTTTACTGGGCTCTTATTAAAAATAAACAGCTAGTTGTTATTAATTAATATAAATAAATAAATAAATAAGTAAATAAGTATTATTAATAGTTAAAGTATGTATTAATCTTAAATTATTACTATTGACATGACAAATGCAAGGTCACCATTGAAAGCATTATACCAATACCATACAAAGAAACCAATATTACACATGAGAGATAAGAACTGAACAATCTCAAGAAATGTGTCTTTAATACCAGATTACACACGAAAGATTAATAAAGAATAGTAATGGACATTAATCCTAGATTTTTGTTAGTATGTCATTATTAATCGGGATTTCAACTTGGTTTTAAACAAATTTACATTCACAATATTTTTTATATCGGCATTTAAGTTATTCCATAGTTTCAATCCAATGAAAATGGGTAGTTTTTGAGATGAAGACAATCTAAATTGAGGTATAACATGCTTTGATCCATTTCTGGTCTGATACGAGTGGATTTCTTGATGAGTTACAAAATATCTATTTACCCATTGTAAATTAATGATTTTGTTCTTACACTCGTAAATAAAAATAAAAGGTGCCACCTTCATTATATCATTGAGCTTTAGTAGGTTTAGCTCTTTAAATAATGCACTTGAGTGATCAAGGAAATCAGCATTAGATAATAACCTTATTGCTCTTTTTTAGATGACAAAGATACCATTTAATGCGTTGTTAGCGGAGTTTCCCCAAACAAGGGTGCAGTATGTTATATAAGGAAGAACAAGAGTATGATAAAGAGTCAATAAAACCTGTTTAGGGACTACATTTCTAAGTTTAACATTATAGCAACGCTCCTTGAAATCTTTTTCGCGATATAATTTACATGATCACTCCATTGCAAATTCTTATGTAGTATTACACCAAGAAATTTTGTTACAGTACACTCCTTTACAGATTTCATCAACATTAAGTTTATCAAGATACATATTTCTTTTATTAGTAAAAATCATGAAATTTGTTTTACTGGTATTTAGGAAGAGTTTATTGGTGGTCAACCATTTCATTGCACTGATGAATTCTGAATGAAATATATTCTTAGCCGAATTAACATCTTTGCAAGAAAAAGAGACAGTTGTATCATCTGCAAACATTATGAAGTTCAGTATATCAGATGAACGTGGAAGGTCATTTATATATCATAAAAATAACAGTGGATCCAGAACTGATCCCTGTGGCACACGATATTTGACAAGCGCCGCTTTAATTAAGCAAACCTTATTTACTGATACAAAATGATATCTATTGGACAAATAACTTTTAAACCAATCACTGACTGCTTCTCTTAAGCCGTAACAATATAATTTATTAAGTAGAATATTATGGTTATTACATCAAACGCCTTACTGAAATCCACAAATATTGATATCATTATTTCTTTGTTCTCTTTAGGTATATTTGCATTTTCCATAAGATTTAAAATAGCCATTTCCGTTGTTTTATTATTATGGAAGCCATATTGATTTGGAATAATAAATTGTAGGATTCTAAATATCGTTGCATTCTACTTTTTACAATTTTTAAAAAAACTTTGCTGAACATAGATAATGAACACACCGGCCTGTAATTTGTTGCTAGTGTAGGATCACCCCCTTTAAAAAGGAGTGTTATACAACCAGTTTTGAGCATTGATGGGAATATTCCTTTGGTTTATTCCTTTGGTTTGTTCCTTTGGTTTATTCATTTCTCGTGCGTAATCTAGGATTAAATGTACATTACTCGTTAGTGTTCATCTCTCATGTCTAATATTGATTTGCTTTATAGTATTGATGTCATATCTTCAATAATGACTTTGTATTTGTTTTATATCTATAATAATAATTTAAAATTAGTAATACTCTAATTAATAATGATTATTAAAGATTTTTATATTATTAATAATAACTATCTGTTTTATTTTTAATTAAGAGCCCAGTAAAGCCTAAAGCTTAAGGGGCCAAATTAAATAAAAATACATAGTCCAATTTCACAACTATTTATGTTAAAACAAAAACAAAAAATGTAAAACTATTTATTTTATCAACAAAGGTTATTCAGTTCAATTCAGTCGTTGTTATTGTTACAGAGTTAAGAATTACGAGTACAGGCTAACAAAGACCCAAGATCCACTGTATGTTAGCCAAGAAAGATGTAGTGAGGGAAGAGAAAAACCAAGTGAAAATAAAGAATACTGAACGCTACATTTACACTACACTACGACCATAAAACTCTCACACAGGAAAAGTAGTAGCAGTGAAGTATAGAACAGACGAGGCTCTCTCTCTCTTCCGCCATCCACAATTGACGCAAAATTGTTGTGATAGAAAATTTATAAGACAGTAGGAAAAAGTATAGTGAAAAGAAGAGCTTCAAATTTCCTAATTTCTTAAGTAGAAAAATTGAAGGTTTTTGCTCAGAAAAAAAGGTAACATCCCAACACTGTAAATGTCTTTCCGGAGATTTTTATTTCTGAAAATTCCTACCAAGCTTCCGTCTCTTCCAAGGGGAAGAGAACTCCGAGAACTCCGAGCGCTCTGAAACCAGACCAGACCAGCGACTCCTACTACATTTATTGGCAAAGGGAACATTACTACCCCTTCTACTCTATCCTAACTAGACTTTTCTGCAAGCAGCTCGCTTTGTTATGACGAAAATTGAAAAAAAGGAAGGACCAAAATAAGGAAAAGAGGGGAAAGAGGAGTGGCTTCCCAAAATAATTTAGCACTGTTGTTGTTGTTGTTGTTGTATCGCATCCATGCGTTGTGAATTTAATCTTGTCGCATAGTAATTTCTTGCATCATCCTTTTGGTCTCCGTGAACTCTTATTTTTTTAACCGATTTGTTACGTCACTCAATTTGCACACATCAAATTTAATTCCACTTTAGAACTTAGCTTCACACACACACACACACACACACACATATATATATATATATATATATATATATATTAGTGATGTAGTGGATGTCATTTTTTTCACATCCTCGGATGCGGATGTGAATGCGGATGTTTGATTTCGACATCCGCGGATGCGGATGCGGATGTCTACATTTTCGTTATTTTTTAGGATATATTCGAGATTTGTTGTGTTTAACGTATATAATAAGTTATTATATAGAGAGAGCTGTAGCTATAATGTAGTATAATTGATTAATTGTACAATAATTGCTGTACTTTTCTTTGAACATATAAAATAATATCAAGCATCTAACTAATATAGAAATCAATTAGTGAATTCGTCTGCAAATAAATTCGTTATATTTTGTCGAGTTTCAGCCACAATTAGAAACCATAATTGTGTTACCAGGATGCGGGACGTGAACCCAACTCAAATGCACCCCACCGACCTCTTTCCCCAACCTCCACCCTTATAGAAAGAGATCTTTAATTAGCTTGATAACTATTTATATTAAGTTTAAAGTTTTATTAGGCATATTTATAAATGATTAATTAAAATAAAGTAAACTAAGATGTTCATCGTTTAATATTCAAACTTAATTATAGGAAGGTTATGCTTAAGGAACATTAATTTTTCTGCCTTTTCTGCTGCCAGTCTGTTTCTCTTTTCATCATATATTAATCCAGCACTGCTAAATAATCTCTCGCTTGGTACGTTTGTTGGAGGACAGGCTAAATGTTTCCTTGCAAGTTTACTCAAGTATGGATAGATATTCTGCGTATTTTTCCACCAACTAATAGGATTGTCACATGCAGCCAGGCGTTTTTCTTGGTGATAGCTCTCGATCATTTTTACTACATCTTTTGACATCGCGTAGGTCTCGTCATCGCTGCTTGACTCAAGAAACTGAGAGAGAGATTCTGTGATAGATTTGCTCGTTGAAGGTGTTGGTTCTGTCACTGAAACTTTTATTCTTTTGGTGGGTGGCGAAGCGACAGATTCAAGAGATTGAAGCTCTTCAACTGCTTTGCCAAGTGATGATTTAACTCGTTCTAATGTACTAGGTGAAAATAACTTAGCTTTGTAACGTGGATCTAAGTAGGTTGCAAGAGAGTAACTTCATACAAGAACAGCCTCTCGTCTTGTCGCTTGCATCACTTTTGCGCACAATGAACTAGTTCTATTAATATAGTAGAATTTGATAATTTCCGCTTATTAATGACGTTTTATCTCAACGGTCCACATCCGCACGACATCCGCAGTCCAAAGTGCGGATGCGAATGCGGATGCGAGAAAATGTGCGGATGTTCCGCGGATGCGGATGCGGATGACCTACATCACTAATATATATATATATATATATATATACTAGTACAGTTCCCGTCACTTCGCTGACGGTTAGACAGGCTAAACTACAAAAAAAGAACCCAGCCGTGAAAATTTTGAGCTTCACATTGTGTCAACATTTCTGAATCTGGTATCTCCCAAAACCTCCTCACCCCCATTCATACAACTTGGGGGCTAACCCCCTCCCCCATTACCCCCACCCCTCCCCATTACCCCACCCATCCCCCATTACCCCCACCCCCACCCTTCCCCGATTGCTAAACTACAGAAAAGAACACAGTCATGAAAATCTTGAGCTTCACATTGCCGCCCGTAATACAATTTCTGAATTTTTTTCTCAATTTCTGAAAGTGTGACGGACAGACGGACAGACAGACAGACGGACAGCTCTCTTATTATAATATATATATATATATATATATATATATATATATATATATATATCAAAGCTATTGACTTCTTTTTAAGGAAATGGAGCTTACAGATGAAAAGAAGGACCAACACAACAGCAAACATTTTCGTTTATTTTTGTACTTCAGACATTTCGACAAATCTTTTGTCATCATCAGTGAATTATAAACCTTAAAACCTTAAAACCAAATAAAAATAAATAATTAAAATTACATTCATACAAAAGGAATTAAAATCATTAAAATTAAATTAAATTATCTCAATTGGTAAATACACAATAATTACGTCAACCTCCATATTCGGCAGATACTAAGAGAAAACTGGGATCACCTGAAGATCAGGGCCCCCAGCCTTCGTTAGTTAGTCTTATAAGGCTAACTAACGAAGATATCACGACTTAACCTAACCAATCGTTAAGTCAACTGTACGCCCTTGACGATTGGTTAGGTTAAGTCGTGATATTTTCGTTAGTTAGCCTTATAAGGCTAACTAACGAAGGCTGGGGGCCCTGATCTTCAGGTGATTCGAAAACTGTATGAATGTCAGTTACATTGGAAGGTATAATATATCTATGAAAGTAGGTTGGTTGGATAGTTAGAAGAGCTGTAATTTGCACGATGAACTATTGTTGTTAATGGAGGGTTTGTTTCTATAGATGTGCAAAGACTCTAAAATTCGGAGTTCTTTAAGGTTATTGGTTCTTGTTAAAATTTCGAACTGTAAAGGGGATGGTTGTTATCATTACCATGGTTTCTAATTGCGGATTGTGGTGGGTTACTGAGGGGACAGTTGGTACGGACTGATAAGCCCAAATGTTGAGAAAGGCGTACCTCCAGTTGGAGTTGAGTACTGCCGATATACGCAGCCTTACAGCTGTCGCACGTGTATTTATAAACAACATTAGGGCATACAGTTTTGGGGAATTAGAAACCATATTAATGATAACAACCATCCCCTTTACAAAACTCAGTTCGAAATTTTAACAAGAACTAATAACCTTACAGAACTCCGAATTTTAGAGTATTTGTACATATATCGAAACAAACCCTCCATTAACAACAATAGTTCATCGTACAAATTACAGCTCTTCTAACTAACCAACCAATCTACTTTCATAGATATATTATACCTTCCAATGTAACTGACATTCATGCAGTTTTCTCTTAGTATCTGCCGAATATGGAGGTTGACGTAATTATTGTGTATTTACTAGTTGAGGTAATTTAATTTAATTTTAATGATTTTAATTCCTTTTGTATTAATGTAATTTTAATTATTTATTTTTATTTTGTTTTAAGGTTTTAACTTTTTAAGGTTTATAATTCGCTGATGATGACAAAAGATTTGTCGAACCGTCTGAAGTACAAAAATAAACGAAAATATTTGCTGTTGTGTTGGTCCGTCTTTTCATATATATATATATATAGGGTGGCCAAAAAATCCTTATCTATTTCTTGTAAATAGAGTTGGAATTTTGGGACACCCTGTATAACGTTATACCGGGGGGGCCAAAAAAACTATTACCCAACTTTTGAAAAAAATATTGTGGCTTACCCTCTCTATTGATTCTTACTGCTGAGGCCGTATGTTGTACCCATACTTTTGCTCTTTCAAACGCTGGCTTTGAATCTAGATTCAACGTCCCAGGAGCAGAGTACAGGCTCATAACTGGAGGGACGTATCAGAATATGATACTCAATTGAAAGGCGGTCAAAGTCAGCAACTGATACTTTCAGATGACAGTCAGTTTCTCCGTAAATAATTAATTTTCCTAATTTTTACACAAAATAATTAATTTATTTCCTTTTTCATTTCAGACCATCATTCTGCTATAGTTGGTGAACAAGTTATAACATAATGAAATACTCTTTGGAAGATGAAGCATTGATATTGAACCTGCGTAAGGAGAAACACTGGGGGTGCAAAACGAATGAAGAAAGAGTTTCCAAATAAACGATGGGCGATACCTGGACTTCAATATCTCATAAAGAAAATCGATATCACAGGGTCGACCCAATAAGCAAGCAAAAGTTGAAAAATATCGTGCTCTGTTAGATCGATTCCCAGACAGAGGAAGTGTCGAAAATATGGTTCAGCGACGAGACCTTTACGGTTGCTTCAACAATAAACACAAAATGACCAAGTTTATGGAAGACAGGACAAAAAATCTATCAGTCTAGAACTCTAGATCGACTTTGCAGGGAACGTCCGCATTTTTCTCAAAATGTCATGGTTTCCATCTTTATTTCAAAGTTAGAGAAGTCAGAGATTGTTTTTGTTGATCAAAATGCCAAAATCACTGCTGCTTATTACCAAGGAAAAAACCTTGATGCGGTACTGCCGTCGATAAGGGAGAAGTCAAGGTTGCAAGCGTGCAATGATAATGGAGGAGGGCACATTCCGCATAATTTTGGACTCACTTAGGTAACTGTATAGAAACAGAAAGTTTTTCTACCCGTGTCTGTATAACAGCGAATTACAAAATAATGGTTACACTTAGCAAAACTCCAACTTCACCACGAGATAGACCATGAAATTCTATTCAGGACACATATATTGATTGTATAAATAACATTTGATAAAGGTAAAAATATATTGTTCAAAATCAGGGTAATAGTTTTTTTGGCCCACCCTGTATATTGTAATCAGTATTCAGGAGAACAGATCAATTTTAGAAAGAAGGAAAAGTTTCAGCGTTTCACAAAGTATTGTTCCACCTATATTCAAGGAACGAGCAGCTCACTGTATCATTGTCAAATGTACAGAAAGTTATCGTACTAAGACTGCCTTGGACAGCTCACTGTATCATTGTCAAATGTATAAAGAGTTATCGTACGAAGAAGACTCGGACAGTTCAACACTTCCTCCTCTGTGGTGGTTCAAGCTTTCATACCCCGATGTTAATTTTGAAGTCGAAATTGAGCGCCGTAGATGTAAGGACCTTTACAGTCTTCGTTCTTCCTGGCCGTAATGGAATGAAATGATTGGGTCGTTTAACCTCCTTCGCAACATATAAGGTCATATGAAGGAAGGGAGACCACAGCTTTACGTAGTATTCGAACTATGCTCCTATTTCAAGGTGCTTCTCTTAATATTTTATAATGATTTACATTTCTACTTTATTTTGTGTTGCCAATTTTCTGTCGAATATTTCTTAGCTGGACCGAACAAAACTGCTTCACGGACCGGATGCAGCCCCCCCCATATATGTATATATATATATATATATATATATATATATATAATATATAATATATGTATATATATATATATATATATATATATATATATATATATATATATATATACATATATAATATATAGAGAGAGAGAGAGAGAGAGAGAATATCATGCATGAATCCGTACGACTTTTCATAATGAAAAAACCCGCCCCACCAGGATTAAACCTACTGTACTCTTGAATAACCACTATACTACGACGGGATTATATATATATAATATATATATATATAATATATATATATATATATTAATATATATAATATATATATATAAAATATTATATATATTATTAATATTATATATATATATAATATTATATATTATATATATAATAATATATAATATAATATATATATATATATATAATATTATATATATATATAATATTATATATATATATATATATATATATATATATATATAATATATATATATATAATATTATATATATCATAACCATATATTTTTATAACGTCCTTATTATATATTTTCCAAGAACTTCGAAGATTACAAGAAGGCTGAATTGTACTTCCTTCGGAACAATAAAGGTAGAAATCCTGTACAGGGAAGAATCCTTTCCTGTTTGTTGTGAAATCTTGACTAAATGGCTGTGATCATAATAATATGAAGGAAACGTGAACATTTTGTGAATCAGAATGCGTTTCATATATATATATATATAATATATATATATATACAGGGTGTTTCAGGTCGACCCTAGAAATATTATAAATTATTATTTAATATATTTAATTACAATTTAATTACAATTACATTTAATTTCTAGGGTCGACCTGAAACACCCTGTGTATTATATAATATATATATGATGAAAATAAAACACGAAATAGTGCTCAAGCGCTTTTGTCTAATGACATTCTCAGGAAGACTGAAATTAATAATAAGACTGAAGCTATAGTAGACCACAGGAGGAGGAGCATACAATTCAGGTGGAACAACTACCAGAGTTTTAGCGCCTTGACCTTCTTACTAAACTCAAAACCTGGGCTTTCCCTATGTACGCTTTGGAAGTGAAACAAAACAACTCAATCTCGTTTGTTGGTGTGCGACTGTGCGTATACATAGGGAAAGCCCACGTTTTAAGTTTATTATCTATCGGAAAAAAAAAGAAGACAATTTGTCCTATGTACACTTTTATTCCGGACATGATACTCCCCATCAAGAAAGTAATATTTTCTTCAATGTTTCTCCGTGCTCTTAAGATCGCCAGTCCGGAATACATGGATGCTGAGTTAGAAAAAAATCAACAATTTTGGACTTGATTTGTGTTATCCACCCACGTTTTTGGACTCTCGTCTTAACAAGGCAAAATGAACCTTCTATTGTGTGGGAAATAACCGTCGGACTTGTCAAAGAATATATTAGTATTTCCATTTTTCCCAGGCTTTTTAAGCATTGCTAATGTACTTAAACTTTTGAACATTAATATAGTATTTTCACATGAAAATATTGTGAAAAAATGTCATATTATATAAAAGAATAGTCCTACCAATAATTCAGGCATTATCTATAAAATTGGTTCAAACAATGTGATTTTTTACAATGAGCGGACGGAAAAGATTTGAACCCACGTAAAACATCAGTATTCCGTTAGAACGGGACAGTCTCGAACGCCCTTTTTCGTCCATTTGTCAAGGTTGTCCATAGTATTGATTGGAATAATTCTTCAATTTTGTTTCACTCAAGTAATATTCTTAATAGAAACATTCTTGAATCTGCAATTATTCAACTTACAAACAATTTCAACCTCAGCCAGAACCTTTTTTCGTTCGATCCTGTTATTTTGAATTCATTCAGAACAGATTTAGATAAGAAGGACAAGGCGCTAAAACTATGGTAGCTGTTCCACCTGAATTTGTATGCAACTCCTAAATATTTTCTGCACCAATCCTACTATTTTTTCTTTTTTCTTTTTTCTACTGTGTGTATATATATAGTTCACTCTTGTGATTAATTTCAGTGTTCCTGAGGTTGTCATTAGACAAAAGCGCTTGAACACTATTTCGTGTTTTAACTTTCCTTCGTGGTTATTTTCATCATATATATATATATATATATATATATATATAATATATTATATATATATATATATATATATATATATATTATATATATATGGTATTCCATTTATCTTCATATCATGCAAATGGTAGCTTAACCGGAAAAAGTGCAAGATAAAGGGAACACCCTGTGTGTATGTATATATATATATCTATCTATATATATATATATATATATATATGAATCAGTTCAGTAAAGGAAAAATGTTAAAAAGGAAAAGTTTTGCATATTTTCCTTTTACCTTTAGTTTACTGTTATACTGTACATCCTTTACTATCCTTTTACCTTTATAGTTTACTGCTATACTGTACATCCTTTACTATCCTTTTACCTTTTTAGTTTACTGTTATACTGTACATCCTTTACTGTTCTTTTATCTTTATAGTTTACTGTTATACTGTACATCCTTTACTCTCCTTTTACCTTTTTAGTTTACTGTTATACTGTACATCTTTTACTCCCTTTTACCTTTATAGTTTACTGTTATACTGTACATTTTTTACTCTCCTTTTACCTTTATAGTTTACTGTTATACTGTACATTTTTACTCTCCTTTTCCTTTTTAGTTTACTGTTATACTGTACATCCTTTACTATCCTTTTACCTTTATACTTTACTGTTATACTGTACATCCTTTACTCTCCTTTTAACCTTTTTAGTTTACTGTTATACTGTACATCTTTTACTCTCCTTTTACCTTTTTAGTTTCTGTTCTACCGAACATCTTTTACTGTCCCTTTTTAGTTTACTGTTATACTGTACATACATAATATAATAAATTATGGGTGCTGGTTAAGTGTGCGGTCTACCTACGATTGGTTAGGTTTAATCATGATATTTTCGTTAAAACTAACGAAAATATCATGACTAAACCTAACCAATCGTCAAGGGCGATTGACAATGGGATGTAAACAAACAATTAGTAAACAAGATAAGAAGCTATAATTAAAAGGTAGACCGCCGAATCGTAGGTAGACCGCACACTTAACCAGCACCAAATTATGTATACTGAATTAAAATTTGAATTCAAACTCCTGAAAAAAAATCTTTCCTTTTAAATTTTATGTTAATTTTCAGACTGTAAAAAGGAGTAAAATGTTTAACCCGTTTTGAATGCGTGTATTTGAAATGTTACCAATTTGGACTGGTCGTCCGTAAAGGGCTAAGAATAGATTAAAATATAAATTAATACTGAAAATATTATACACGCAGGGAAATGAAACATTTGAAAAGACTAATGTTTCGTTTTAATTACTGCAAGATTAAACTGAAACGTTTTTCTTTTCACGTGCTTTGTTTTGCTGTGTAGATTATTCTCAGAAATACATTGATGGAAGGTGATTTGAGGAGTGAATTTAGTGTCGTTCACAAATTCTTTACTTACGAACCGATTTGGATGAAATTTGCATTCTTTATCTGCGTCATTTTGTTGAGTAATTGCACAAACTTTAAGTCTAATTGGATGAAAACCTTTGAAGTTATAGTTGTTTTTGTCTCACTTTTTCATATACGGTATCTCTCCTCCATTTTTGGAGGTAATAAGTTCAGAGTTGGTACTAACCATCTTCATACAATATATTAAAAACCTCAGGAAACGTTTTCTCAAATAAAGCTTGTGTTCTCAGATATTCTACTTTGAATTTGAAATTTCTAGAAAATGCGACCATGCCCCACTTTTTTCTTCAGTTTTTTTTTTGTTTTTCCTTTTTTCATCTTTTCCTGTAAATTGTTTGCTGGAAAGCGCCAGATATCTTGTAGCTATCGTGTAACTTTGGAAAACACTCAGTGTCAAGTTTTTTATATATAAAATTTTCATCTTCTTGATTTTAAATATTTTATTTTGATAAAACTGAGGTTGAAAATTCACGGAAGCTAAAATTTTTCTCTTTGTACGATTTCACTGTAATGGTTGAATGAAAACGGATAAATAATATGCTTTTGCCTGTATGTATTTTTGAATTTACCGTGGTACCTCCTATTTTTTACTTTTTCTTCTTCTGAAAAATACAAGAAAATTACAGGAAAATTAGGTACAGGGTATCTACAATGTCCACATTACTAACTGATTTTCGTTTTTCTTTCAGACCCATTATCACTGTTGTTGCCTGGTAGATGGCCTGCCAGTTTCTTGGTTTATGTTTTATAGTTTCTGTTGTGAACAGTTTCTTTTCCATCTCAACAGAGTCCTTTTTGGAGGAGCTGCACGATCTAATCGGTCCTGGAATTCCGCACGAATATTTTCAATGGTTTCGCCATTACGTGGTCGCTCATGGACCTAGGTACTAGCCAATACGCGTAGTTCAATCGTATACTAGTTCCTGCTATCACGCATTTTCAAATGGGTCTGAAAGAAAAACGAAAATAAGTTAGTATTTTACTGGGGTGACAAGATATTGTGGACACCCTGTAGGAAGAAGTGAAAAAAATCGATTTCTTTTTAAAAAATACACTTTCACCTCCCCTTAAAATGCTCGGAATTCCTATTTTACGTCGTATATCTATGTAATGAAACGCAATAGTAATTTGATGGTATTTTAGCTTAATTTGTATTACTATTTCTTTTGAGATTAAAATAACCAAGAAAATATTTTTGGTAATTAGTCCCGCAGTTCAGGGAAAGATATTTTGGCACTTAGTCATATGTCAAGCGAGAGATTTTGGTAATGCGTCATACAGGGAGAAAGAAAATTTAACAGTTAGTCAAATGTCAATAATAAGTTTTCGCGATAATGCTAGACAAAGAAATTTTGATACTTTGTCAAATGCCAAGGTTTTTTTTTCTTTTTTCTTCTTTTTGGTTGTCACGCAACCAGATAAAAGAAATTTTGGTAGTTTGTCAGATAACGTATTTTATTTTTATTTTTTCGGTTATAAGTTACACTACTCATGAAAGAGATTTTTGGCCATTCGTCAAACATTAATTGAAAGCTTTCGGTATAGTGATTCAAACAACCCGAAACTTTTGGGTTATTCAGTTGAAATAGCGAGGAAAGGAACGCTTGGTACAGCGAGCTAAAAATCAAACAAAGACTTTTATTTTTTGTACAATAATAAGTCACGAGATTACGGAAACTATTTTTTGGATTTCGTTGATTCATTTCCAAAAAATGTTAGTTAATTACGAAAATGTCAACACGTTTTGGCGCTAAGTATTTTTAGTGTTATTTAGGTGAAATGAACAATACAGGTTAACTACAAAGTCTGGAATCAATAGTAAATATAATTTTAACTGTAACTGTATTTCGTGTATTTCGTTTCCCTAAACGAAATACCGTTAAAAAGAACAACAAACTATTAACGGTAATGAACGTAAACGAGATCATTATTCAACAATCATCACTCAACAATAATTATTCAACATTAATTATTCAACATTAAATGAAAAGCAGTAAGCAGTTTGGCATCAGATTTCCTTTGTATAAAGTTACTAAATGACAAATTAAATATTAAAAACAATAACAAATTATGTTGACGATTTAGTTTACATTTAAATTTGATAGTGTGGCTTCTTTTACAATAATATTTAGTAAAATAAAATATGAATGAAATAATGAAAATAAAATAATTTGCGTGGTATGTTGTTAATCTCTCTCTCTCTCTCTCTCTCTCTCTATATATATATATATATATATATATAACGCAAAGAACGACGCTTGTATAGGAGAATATTCCGCGCAAGATGAGGAGGGAGAACGAAACAAATGAAAAAATGAGGTAACTACCCCGGAATCGAACCGGGATCTTCCGATTGCCGGTCAGATATGATAACCATTACACCATGGGCCTCATTTGTTTCGTTCTCCCTCCTCATCTTGCGCGGAATATTCTCCTATACAAGCGTCGTTCTTTATGTTAATTATACTGCGTGTTTGCAGTTAAAATGTGTATATATATATATATATATATATATATATATATAGCTGTCAAATTTAAATGAGTACCCCTAAAATTACTGAAACAGTTGGTTTTATGTGCAAGGCCTGTGTTAAGGTTGAAAACAACGTGTTGACCGTCGAAAGATGTTGTACCATCATTTACCCGTGTTCGCGCAATTATATAGTCAGACTGTGGTCAAAGTTGGAGGCAAATGGCTCATAATTTTAGTCATCTTTGGTTACAGAACGAACACACCTTGCTCGCCAGGTGAGACAAAATCCATGCACGAGGCTTTTAGACATTGTACAGTGTCATAAAGAACACCTCAACATTATTTGCATAAAGTCAGTTCGTGTAGCTTGGCGAAAGTCCCTTCCTTACAGCTGCAATTTCCTGGTGAACACTGACATGGGCCATTGGGCCAAGGCCATCACACACAAACCAATGGCATCTTGTATACTGTAGGTCTTCCGCTCTCGGACGAGTCTTACTTTAATCACTTCCCGTTAAACAGGCCCACTTGGGTACAGGGCATAGCTAATCAAGTATTTTCAAGAAATGCCGCGTGCCCACAGTTCAACACGAGTGATTTCGTCCCAGTGGTACAGACAGTGAATCGGGATGTCGAAAAGAGGGACCTAATATTCTACTAATACAGTATATACGCATCTGTTCATGAGAATTCTCTCATCACAGTATTTGATCAGTGTTTTACAGTCAGATATACTTATAAATCAGGGCTTTGTTTTTTCTGGCGGAACGCGCCGGAACGGCGTTCCGGTACCTCTTATTTTCAACTTGCAGAAGACAATTTCATGTTTTTACTTTCATTCAAATCTTTTTTTTTTTGTTACATGACAAAAAACAGACAAGAATAGGTAGACGATTTTTTCAGATTGGGATGGTCACAGGGTGGAATGGAGTAACACATTGGCAAAGTTTGTAAGATTTATGGGCAGAGTTCCGGAACCTTTCTTTCCGGGAAAATAAAAGCACTGCTTATAATGCTTGACTGTGTTGTGTATCACAGTGGTTCTTAAACTTCTACGCAACGGGGACCGCCAAAAATCAGCTATAAAATATGCAAACCGGCAATTGAAAACCACTTCACGCAAGGTCTATACCTTACCACGTCATATTTCTCTAATAGCTTATACAGTAATATTTCAGTAAAAAAAATAAAAGGATTGACGATAACGTGAACAAGGTTAGTCAAGGAATATATTTTATTAAGTCGTTTATTTCCTCATAATTGTATAATAACACGGAAAATACGAACTGGTACCTTTCCTTCCGGGAACCGGCTGTTCACAAACATTGGCGTATCACATCTCCAAAACCTTCACTCAGCGGAGAGGCAAAATGGAACTGTAAATTCTTCCCTTATATACAGAACCCTTCACGTGATCCTGTTCAACGACCTTGATCAATCAATTGCAAAAGCCAAAGCATCCTTCCCATATCTGTGGCAACTCTAAAGGAAACTCTAAAGGAAACTTAAGCCGGATGTTTGGAAGTTTTTTACCGTGTCATCGCTCACTACCTCAGTACCAAAGCGCCATGCCTAAATGTCTGTTAAATGTCTGTTTTTATCCACTCTTTTATATCTTGAGTGTATGATGAGGACATAAGAAATCTGTTTCAGTCATTTGAGTGCTCATTTCATTCTAATATATATATATATAATATAATATGCAAATAACTGCAATGACCGCGCAGTATATAAATGAATAGAAACGACATAAGTATTAAGGAACGTTTCTGCACACGAGTCGCGCATCATAGGAATTTTCACTGTTGATTATATTATTTTTTCTCACCCTCTTGTCTATTGTAATTTCGCAGCCATCCCCTACCTAAAGAAAAGAAATTAATATATTATAGTCAACACTGAAAATTCCTATGATGCGCGACTTTTGCGCCCTCCCCTATATATATATATATAATATATATTAATATATATATATATATATATATATATCCACGTAAAAATAAAATTTACATGTATAACGCCCGAGTATGCAACTAAAGCCGGAAGGAAAAGAAATTTTATATTTTTTTTTTATTTCCTCTGCGCTTTAAAGTTCCCCTCACGGTGATTTTCTCGTCCAAATTACGCCCAAAAAACGCCCAACTGGCTATAAATTCTCACAGTCACTTTCCTTTATGCAATTTCAATAAAATTTATACGTAGTTATGTAAAGCAATATCTTAATAATAATAATAATAATAATAATAAATAATAATAATGAGGAGAAATATGTGTCACAGACTAAAGGCAAGGGTTATGCGAAAACGCACTCTTTAGCTCTTCACCACACTCAATCTAACAGAGGGCTTAACTCAACTCACCATTCCCGGAACCTGCATAATCCCAAGAGAGCATCTCCTAAACCTGCAGCTCCATTATTCTCTCAAGTCTCAATTCATGCAGGCTCTGATGAACTTCAGTTACTGGGCTTACTTTGAGTAGGCATTTGAGTGCCTCTTTACTTTTGTTTATTCCGTTACTTTGGCTTTGTTTTAAACTGTTCATCTTTCATTTACAACCGTTTATCGTGGTGAATAAAGTCTTTGTCAGCTTTTGAGTGATGACTGTGAATGTGTTGCTTCATTGAATGTTCATCGAATGGGTCGGGATGATAATTATGCGGGTCGTTGCGTGCACGCTATTCAATGTACTCGCTTTTGATTAAATATTTACTCGGTGAATCATTTATCATGACAATACCTTCAAATTTCCGGTTACTTCCGTTAAAAGTTAACTTCCGGACCTGTTTTTTTTTTTTTAATTAACGTGAATCCTATTTCCCGTATATATATATATATATATATATATATATATAACACTATCCTACACTTTCGATTTGATTTCCCGAGTACAAAATTTCGGCCGCCGCCATATTGATGACGTCACTGGATGATGTCTAGCGGGAGAGTCCATATTTGGTCATGAATTAGCATCACGGAAGAGTCTGGAAACTTTTTCTCTTAGTTTCTAGTTTTGTTATGCTTTTTCTTTGTAATTACTTATTTGTTATTTATTTACAACTTCTTTCTTGTTTGTCTTATTATTTTGTCTCCTTCTGTTGGTTTATACACTGTCTGTTGACTCGCATTGTTTACCGACTTTATATAATCCTACGCGAATATTTTGGGTGTGGACCACCATGGAATTTTCAGCGATGATGCAACGAAAACAGTTTCTATTTTGAATTATATATATATATATATATATATATATATATACTTGCAGCAGGCAACAGCATTGTCAGGTACGTAAAAGGTCAGTGAGTACAAACGCACTGTGACTTAATTTTATAAGAATTTACTTTCGACAAACGGTGTTTGAATGTTCTCATATTTTTATATTTCTTGTTTCAGTTTCACTGTCGTCGTAATCTTAAATAATAATAATAATAATAATAATAATATTAATAATAATAATAATAATAATAAAAAGAGTATTCACTCATTTGTAATATGATAATATATCTGATAAAAAGCGATGAAGATCGATAATTTTATCTTTATCTTATCGTATTATGATAATTACCCTCATTTAAGTCCAATTTTGTGTTTGTTTGCGTGGAATGAGAAGAACTTAAGAAGGGAGGTACATGAATCATGTACATAAACTCTCTCTCTCCCCCTCTCTCTCTGTTTAATTAAAGTGTTTCATTAATTTTGAAGATGTAATCTGAGGGCGTCTCGCCAAATAAAAACCTCATAACATTTTACAAAATGTTTAAATGATCTTTCTACTAATTTATGAAATGTAAAAAATGTTAATGAAAAGATTGGGGGTGAAGAGAGAGAGAGAGAGAGAAGCGCAATAATTCGACCAGCACTAAAATGAGGGTTTGACCCCTCAACCACTCCTGCAGTGGCTGGTTATGCCGGGCCTCTCTAGCAGACACCTAATCCACCATCCCGAGAAATGTTGTTTCAAAGATCTTTTGAATCATTTCCTGCCAAGTATTTAAGTGTACCATCGAACAGAACAGGTAACAGCGAGTAGCTCGATGGATAAGGAAGAATTGTGATCGACTGAGGAATTATAGACGAAAGAAATTTAAAAAAAAATAAATAAATAATCTGTGGCTAATAATTGCAGGTAAAAATAGCTACACGAAGTAGCTACATTTATAAACTCTGTGATGTCATGAGGAACTAAAAAAAATTGCACTTTGCCAAAATATGACGTGAAAGAATATTTTAGTAAACGTATATCAAACTTGGAATTTATTTATATATATATATATATATATATATATATAATATATATATATATATATAGAGAGAGAGAGAGAGAGAGAGAGAGAGAGAGAGAGAGAGAGAGAGAGAAAATATGAATTCGAATACAATCCTAACCTTGATTCTGAATCCGTTTAAAGAATCTGAAATTCGGATTCGAATCTGATTTAAGCATTTTTAGTAATAAATGCAAAAAAAACACTTTTTTTCACCCGAAGAGGATGCCAGTGGGCATCGAAACTGTTGTGGAAATAAACTCTGTCTATTAGAGTGGATTTTTATTATCACATTTTTAGTAATATGAATTAAAAATAAACACCCTTTATTTAAAACAAAATTAAGAGATCAACTAACTTTATACATTTCTACTGAATAAGAATTATTTCTAATTCTGATTAAGTTAAAATGTGTTACCTACAAATCATTTACGATACTTAAAAAGAACATCTCAACCGCTGCCACCATAAAATGTGATTAGCGTATAACTTAATGAGTTTCTAAGTGCGAATATCGTTATTTAGTATAATTATATCATTGAAACAGCTGCTGTATTTCATTTCTTTTTATATTTGTTAATATCTTACTCAGTAGAGCAACTTATAATCTCATTAGTTATTATTAACGGTTGTATAGAGAAATGAATGGATTGGAATTAATTCGTTTGCTTGGACTTCATGTTCTACCTGAAGTATAAACTAAAAAGTACAGTTTCGGGAAAAATGTTCGCCTATAGAAACAAAGACTTTCTGAAAAGCATAACAAATTACTAATCAATACTGACTGAGTTTTGCTTTTTAAATTTTATTAGTGTCACCCAGGGCCTATCAGATGGGGGGGTGGGCTAGGAGGGTCATTTGGCCTGGGCCTCAAGCTTAAGGGGGGGGGGGCTCAAATTTAGAAACTTTCAAGTGTAAATATAATGTTTTGCAGTGAAAATAATAATTGGGTTTAGCTATGGTCCTCAAAAGCTGGAAGTGGCCCGGGCCTCTTGGACATCTGAGAGGGCCTGGTGTCACCAAAAACGATAATAAATTTATCCATAGAAAAATATAATATTACCAAATCAATAATTTTTTATTTTTTTTTTAGAAATTCCATGTTTTGTAGGCTAACTTATTTCCGAAATTACGTAGATGAAATCTCAAGAAGTTTACCGACATTATTTTTTGTTTATTGAATGCTAGAAACGCTTTTTCCAAATCCCAAAATGCGGTATGTTTTTCCCATTATTTGTTTCATTTCTCAGTCAATGTTCCTCACCGGCACTCTCCAACAGCACAAATATTTAACCTTTCGTAGTAGTTCTACAAACGCTACAGTCGTAACTGAACAAGACATAGCGATAACTCTTAAAGTCAAAGTAAAAAAAAGTCACGAAAGAACTTGACTGCATCGTCAACAACGATCAAATTTTGTAAACAAAATGTCGACAGATATTTCGAAACGAACTAATAAAAATTTTACTTTTGCTTTTAATTATGTTTGAAATAATTTTTTTTCCTTTCGTCTTTAACCAAATTGTTAATTTTCTCTGCATATTTTCAAATCCAGCAAAGTTTAAAGTCTAAGTAACAAATTAAATAAAAAATAAATATTAATAACTCCAATTGCCAATCGTGTGTTCTCCAGAGGGTGTTGTTTTCCCCCCTTCAAATTATGTTAAAGGTGACACACGTTCTGGCATTCCATTGATCAGCTTTGTCATTTGCTCTTGAGAACGATCATCGTGGCGTCTATTTATTTTTGTCAACCCTCTGTATGTTAACATTATCGTAATATTGTCAAAACTGTAATATTTATTTCCAGTAATAATAAAGATTTTTCATTCATAATTCACTTTTCTTCATCTAAAATGAATGATTTCACGTAGTTATTTCATCAGCATTTGTCGTTTCTGTTACATCGACGACATTTTATTTCATTATTCACTTACAATTTATACATTATGGCTTGTCTTCCTCTTAAATGCGTATTACTCTCTTATCATGATGTAAGTTTCTGTTAATTTTACTCAACCGAATGTAATCTCATTATCTTATATTTTCATTCAACACAAAAGTATTACCATCTATCATTCGTTTGCAACACTTTTAAACTTAAACCTATATTACCTTCTAATGATATCATTCCTATTCTTTGGTATCCCAAACTGACCTTCTTTCAACCTTATCTTCCTCACCTTTACCTCTAGTAAGTAATAAACTATTTGTCATTGTTTCCTTGACTCTGTTGTTGCCTGCAATCATACTTCTTCAGCGCATGTGCAACTTTTCCCATGCAGTGTTTGTTTCGCCTTTTGAAAATCATTTTACGTGCACCGACTTCCAATGATTCATCGGCGGGAGACATATTAGATTCTCGAATAAGTAGGGAGAAACATTTTCACCCCTACAACACTAAATCTCAATCCAGATCATGAACTTATTGTCAAATTTGAATCTAAATCCGACCTGGAATGCACAAAACAAATATACACATTTCAATCCAAAATTCGAATCAATCTACAAGTGACCTTAAATTGGTATTTAAATTTGTCCATATATATATATATATATATATATATATATATAAAAGAGTGTGTGTGTGTGTGTGAGAGAGAGAGAGTAGTATTTGCTGGGTATCTTCTTTATCAACTATTTTCATATGTTTTTGACTACGGCTCCACCCTACGAGCGGATCACAGCATCTATATGAACTCGCCTTTACATCAGTATTTTCTCATTGAAACCCCAAATTAAGCAAAAAATTATAAATATTTTCCTCTTCAAAGTTAATCATATTTTCATTTTGTGTTTTTAGAAATTTTCAAAGTCATATTTAAAACAAAATCAAATTATTTTTAAGCGTTCCTCAAAATATTCATCCAAAATTTTCAAAGTACATCATTACTTTGAGGAAGTGTAACAAATACTTTAAAATTATCTTCTAAACTTCCCATACTTTATTTTATAAGAGTTCTATGACTGTTTTCAAAAGTACTTTGAAAATAAGACTTTATTCTGTACATACGTTACATAATGTAACTTATAACGTCATATTCATATTGGTTAACACTTTACAGAATGTTGGCATTAACGTTCAATTTTGTATTTTAGTGGCAAAATGCCTAATGAAAGCATTCTTATCTGAATATGCCATAGAGAAGCATGAATGAAAACATTCTTATCTGAATATGCCGTTGAAAAACTTTTCAAGCAAAAATCTTTGAGATTCATTTCAATTTTTACAATAGAAAATAAGAAAATAAATAGAAATAATAGAAAAAAATAAGATAAAGCCCCTTTTAATTAATTCTGTAATTACGAATGATCGTTCAGATAATCTTAGAAGCAAGAGAAAAGAAGAAATGATAAACAATACATATTAAAATACCAGTAATAAACAATTCATTTCTATGACAACAAATGAAAAAATAATACAGTCTTAAAATAGTCGAAATACAGAGAAATGAGGCGCATAAAATAAGGCGCTCGGGCGAATAGAGGCGAATTAACCATTTTGGGCAATATAAGGGAAAATTTCAAAATATAATTTATATGACTTGTGATTGCCTCCAATTTAAGTTTGTGAATTTTGCATACACAAAAAGTCTGTAATTTTTGAAAAAGGGACTACGATTTTTTGTTTATAACTTTTACAAGGTGCAATATATATGTTACAGGGAATCTCTGTAACTAGGGATTTCATAAAATCCCTAAAATGTTTAGGGATTTCATCTGACGTTAAGTCGTGATATTTTCCTTAAACCAACGGGAAAATTATTGAATGCCCGGTTAGGTCAACTATACGCCCTTGACGATTGGTTAGGTTAAGTAGTAATAGTTTCGTAAAACTAACGAAAATATCACGACTTAGCTTACATGAAATACCTGAACATTTTAGGGATTTCATGAAATCCCTAGTTACAGAGATTCCCTGTAACATGCAGTATATACACCTTGGTTAACGTTGGTTTTACTTTCGCCCGAATTGTTCATGCTGACGAAGGGCAAGCTTGTCACTTCATCTTAAACAGAGATGGGCAGTATTTAAATACATTTGTATTGTAATGCTTGTATTTATAAATACTTTTTTCCGTGTGTATTTAAATAGTATTTAAATACTTTGAAAGAGTATTTGTTATTTGAAGATACATATTTTTAAATACATTTCGCAAATACATTTCTTAGCCTCAATTGTCAGATAACAATTTGCGCCCTGAAACAAAATACAAAATCTTTCTAATCATCTAAGCCAGTGATGCACAAACCCTGGCCCGCGGGCCAAATGTGTCCCCCACGGGTCTTTTCAATTCAATGAAAAAGTTAAAATATAAAAGTGACCCAATTTATGACTTAGATGGAAAGTAAGTAGGCTAATACATTTAGTTATTTTCTTCGCTTGGCCCTCACATCAAAAAGGTTTGTGCACCACTGATCTAAGCCACCTCATCCAATCGTTACTAGATGGACCAGTTGGTTGAATGCAGCTTCTATTACGCAAGGCATCTTCCAAAAGTAAGACAGATTGTGGAAGGATTCGAGGGCAACGGGATCCTCGTTAAAAGAGCGAAAGCTGGCATCAAATCAGATGGGTTAGGTTTTCAGCTCTTACAGTTGCAAGAACAGTACTCTTCATTATGTTCTCTTTTAGAAAAAATGGAGAGCACAGATTTTACTATCAAAGAAGCATACGAAGCGGTCGATACCATATATTTTGGAGATTATGTTAATATAAAAAATTATATTAAAAAGCGTTTGCAAACAAATGATATCAAGGATATAATTTTGAAGACCAGGAATGCTATATCTCCATCATTATACGTTCTACTAAAAAACTGTCAACCTACCTCAGCATCAGTCGAAAGAAGTTTTCGATTCTTCGAAAACTCCTAGCCTATAAAGACAGAAACTTCAAATCCGAAAATGTTAAAAACTATATTGCAGATGTGGAATAATTGTATTTAAAGATGTTAACTGACTGCATGTGGAGTGTTGTATAATATATTAGTTTTATGTATCAATCTATAAATAGATTATACAATTCATCACTAAAATTACACAACTAATAGTTTGTAATCACGAAAATTGCTTTACAATAAGTCAAATTAGACAATTTAATGGTACATATTTATTAGGTCAATAAAATCAATTTTGGAGGAAAATAAAGTAAATTGTTTTTTGTTTTTAGGTCAATAAAAAATTGCCCTACTTATGAGTTATACATATATGTTTACAAAGTCTAATAGATGATAATATCAATAAACTAATGTTACCAAGAGATAGGTTTTAGAAAACATTCTGGCATGATATAGTTGGATAAGTATTTAAAAATATATTTGAAATGTATTTAAATACATTTTCAGTGTAATGTATTTAGTATTTAAATACATTTTGAAAATATGTAATGTATTTGGTATTAAATACTTTTTTAAGGAAGTAATGTATTTAGTATTTAATTACATTTAAAGTATTTTGTGCCCATCTCTGACCTTAAATCTATAGTTTAACGTGGAATCCGAACCACGCCCCACCAGCAGCCCAGCGTCTTAACCACTAGGTTACCCAGGGTACCCATTTATCTACCAACCAATTTCTTTATTGTGCGGAAGGATGAACAGCTGGGTTTTGCTGCGCGTTGTCTGCCGTAGTCACCGGGTCTTGATCGCAGGGCCGATGGCTTCGTACTCAGTGACGTTAACCGCTACACCACCGAGGTGCACACATACTATATATATATATATATATATATATATATATATATATATATAGTGTTTCATATGTTTGGAGCAGTTTTTACGTTGTTTTTTTAGACGGGGTGGGGTCTACGTAGACAGACTAAGAACAATTGAGGATTCAAAAGCTATGAGTGGAATTGCAGCCAATTTCTGCTGAAACAATCAGAAGTGTTCAGATACCTTGCCAGTTACGAGTAGTGAAGTGTCTTGAAATCCAGAGTGAACAATTTGAATACCTTTTTACCTTCTATAAAAGTATGTTGAAAATAGAACTGTCACAAAACTGTATTACTCCTTACATATTTCCAATGTTTTCAGATATATGAAACATCATATATATATATATATATATATATACAACTGGGATGTTGTGGAGTAATAGAAGAATATAAGTGTAGCTTTAGTGATTTACGAAACAAAATTAATGATGGTACTTGTCTGACATTTATACGAGTAGGTATAGAGTTTCATATATCTGCTCCTTTGCAGGAGAGAGCATTTCCCATAATTTACATTAATAATTTGATTTGTGTATGAAATCATTGGGAAGCCTTGTATTATGATTAATTATAGTTGGTCTGAGGCGGGGTAATCGCCCTGTGAATGGGCTAAGTATAGTTTCTATTATTAGCAACTTTGTACATACTGATACCGACAGTAAGTTTATACGAGTCATTTAGTTTCAAAATATTCAAATCTCTGAACATTGAAGAGGTATGAGATTGTCTATTACACTGGGCAACACGTATTTTATTGAATGATATCTGACACTTGATTCTAGGTAATTTGGGTGCGCTGAATACGAATTTCAACTCGGTTTGGCTCTATCAGGTCCTGATTCTTGTCGACAGCCTATGTGCCATTTTCCAGATTTTTCAAATTAAGACTAAAAAATTAAGTCATGTGTTAAATTTTTTTTTCAAGTTTCATGAATACAAGCAGTTCAAACTACAGTAAAATTACATTATAACGATAGAAATGACTTAAAATAAAAAACAAACAGATATGAAGCTTTCACTGTGGCAAAAATTTTCTTTTGTAAGACTTTCTAGCGTATTTGCTTGTTGATGGTAGGTCTCTTTTCAAGCACCAGCAGTAATCAGCCATCATGTGGGAATCCCAGCGGCCTTGGTACCGTTCCTCCATAATTTTTATATCTTGGTGGAATCTCTCCCCTTGTTCGTCACTTACATCACCTAAATTACTTGGAAATTAGTCAAGATGGCTATTCAAAAAATGCATTTTTATGCTCATATTGCAACCTAACTCTCTGTAGTCCCTTAAAAGTTTTTTTACGATTTCTTCGTAGTTATCTGCCCTATAATTGCCTAAAAAGTTTTCTATCAAGTCCACGAATGAGAACCAGCCATTTTTTTCGCGTTCATTCATGACATTAGGAAAATTGCTGTCTTTAATCATTGTTCTTATTTGTGGACCGTCGAAAATTCCCGCCTTGATTTTTTCATAACTTAAACTTGGAAATTTTGAAGTTATGTATTTAAAACACTCGCCGTTCGTATCTAAGCTTTTACATATTGTTTAATGAGGCCTAGTTTTATATGCAGAGGAGGAAATATGATTTTATCTCTGCTCACTAAAGGTGGATTAATTACGTTTTTTTCTCCGACAGTAAGTGATGTTCGTGCTGGCCAGATTTGTTTGAAATAATGTTCTTCCTTGGCTCTGCTGTCCCATAAGCAAAGGAAGCAGGATATTTAGTATACCTTCCTTGTTGTCCTAGCAGAAAATTAACCATTTTTAAGTCAACACATATGATCCACTCGTGCTCCCTATATTTGATAAGATTTAAAACCTTTTCTATATGTTCATACTTTTCTTTTAATTTTGTTGAGTGCCCAATCGGTATCGAGCCGTATAGATTGCCATTATGCAACAACACACACTTAAGACTTCTTTTCGAACTGTCTAAAAACAAGCGCCAATCATTTGCATCGTAAGACTCAACCCCCATCTTCTTTAACAAACCAACTATGTCGCAGCAATATACTAAACTATCCTCTGTTCTAAAATATTTAACAAGTTCTTCTTCTCTTTTTCTGTAAAATGAAATGTATGTGTTTGAAGTAAGCAAGTTTTTCTCTTTAAGTCTTGAAGCTAAAATTTCCGCAGCCTTTTTTGGCAAATTTAGATCCCTTACAAGATCATTCAACTCGGCCTGGTTAAACTTTTGCGGATCGTTTGACTTTCAAATACGCTGGGGTCAAAATCGGTGTCTGACTCCTCAAAGTGCATAACAATATTTTCAGGAACATCTTCAACTAATTCTTGAGTTGGCAGACCCTTAAATTTTGGAATGGGGATCTCATTTGAATGTAGCACAGGTCGTATCGCGGTGTCGAAATTTGGGTACTCGATACAATGTTTATTTTTCTTAGTGAAGCCCGAAGTCTTGACAAATCAAAGGTAGCAATCGGTCTCGTGGTTAGTAGGCTCTCGCCACACCTGATATGGAAAAAAAATTGTAAAGCGTTAACAAAAGCGACGAGAGACTTGTTTTTATGAATTTTATCAAAAGTTATCACCCAAACATTTAACATTTCTATGTGTTTCAACCTTATGCAATATTTGAGATTCTTATAAACATTTTCTGTAAATTTTTGTTTATGTACCTAAGTTACAATTACATTTAGGTAAGTTACAGTATACTAGTGATTAAATTACGTAGTTTTATGAAATCATAAACTTACCATCGGAACTCCAAAAGGTATTTTTGAATCCGAACCCTTCGTCCAATGTCGCAGTCTTTCAATGCATATAGTGCAGGCTTTATGTGGAGCCCACGATTTATCTTGGTCCCCCAGTTTTATGCCAAAATAAGCTAAGTAAGCTCTTTTTACGAAGTCAGTTATATTTGCTCGTTGATGTGGAAGTGTAAAATTTCCACATATATAACAGAAGGAATCAGGGTTGTTTTTGCATTTGAACTTTCTAGTGCTTGATGACATATTGCTTGATTGTTCTGCCAATTTGTAAAGGTATTTAAAGCCCTTAATTCATATAAATTTAAGAAAATCTGAAATATAAACACAAAAATTAGTTTAAATAGGTACTTATTATGAAATAGGTACTTACAATCTATGAAATTAAACTAGAAACACGGATGAGTAGGTACAATATAAATTACGTCTAATTAAATCAACTATATTAAATCACGATGACAAAATTACTCACTAAATCATATGCCAATTCAAAATTATGTTAATGCCCAAACTTAATTAACTAACTCAACTGACTGACTGACTGACTGACTGACTGATTGAATTGACTGATTAACTCTGGAAACGAGTCGCTTTTATATACAGTATTTTAGTTGTCCCTCTAGAATACTCCACAGAGAACAGGAACGCTCGAGAAAATTTTAGAATTCTATGATATTTTTAGCTTAATTTACTAATATTAAAATGGGTTAAAAATGACAAAATTAAAAATATTTTTAGGGTGTTACATATAAAAATATACATAATACAACAATACCATAACAATAGGTACAAATACCTAGATAAAAACCTAGATGCATAATGTGTAACTGCAAAAAGACTTAGCGAGTATTGAGAAAAAAACCTTTTTATGAATACGACGAAAGAGGAGGGGTGTTGAGCAAAATCAGGACTTGATAGAGCAAAACCGAGTAAAAATTCGTGCTCAGCGCACCCAAATTACCTAGAACTAACTGTCAAATCTAATTCAATAGACAAAAAGTTGAAATTTGTTCCCAGTGTTATCAGTGTTTGAGAGAGTTGGTAAACATTTTTTATGAATTACTTCTAGCGGATATCTTATATAATTCTTTGTACTACCCCATGCTGTGATTCCACATTGTAAGTGTGATGAATAAATGAGTAATACAATGTGAAGAGGGCATTTTGGGAATTGTTCTTTTTAATTTGAATATTATGTAGGGAAATATTTTCGATTTGATATGTTGTGTGTGGCTGTTGAAATTTAATTTGTCATCTAACTTGATGCCAAGAACTTTAATTTACTTTACTCTTGCAAGAGGAATGTTTCCAGTTATCAATGGAGTGTGCTCGATTACAGGTTTTTTTAGTTACAATCATAAATAATGATTTTGTCAAGGTCAGTAAAAGCTTATTTGCACACACCCATTTATAGACATGTTCTAATTGCTTGTCCATTTCATTTTTTAAAGTTGATATCGAGGTGTGTAAAAGCGAGTTTTGTATCGTCTGCATACTGAATACAGTTTAATGACCTATTTATGAAAGAACTATGTGCTAAACAAGGGCGGGCAATTTCTATTTCAAGGATACTCAGTTGAAATAGAGAAAATGCTTGATCGTGTAAAGCATTTCATTCTTATTTTAATGAGAGTTCATCATAAATTCTCTCTCTCTCTCTCATATATATATATATATATATATTAGCTTTGCGGATTTTAATTCTTCGAATCGAACCTTGAATAAATGCAGCTTCATTATGCATATCCAAACGAGATTTCGAATCCGGATTCAGAATTGACGAAAACGTTCAAAATAGAAGCCATTTAAAGGAGTGAATATTAAGATTTCCAACATTTAGACATCAATATTTATAATTTCTTACTAAATAAAGAAGTCTCCTCTAAATTATTTAGTTTGTGAATACGTGATGCCACAAATAAGGAACGTGTCGTTTCGTGTTGCGTTTATAACGGTCATATAACGGAGGGGACCTACAGCTTTACGCGGGATCCGAACCACGGGTCCCTACATCATCTGAACGCAGAGTACGGGCACCCATCCAATTAATGAACAGATCCAATGTCGCTTATCCTCACTGATCGAACAGGAAGCGGTGTTGGTTACTTGGGACGTGGATACGACATAGTCCTCCTCCCATCAACTCCCTTTGAATGAGGTATAGTTTAATAGTGTGATTGTGGTCTATATAGTACTTGAACCTTTGACAAACGCTATTTATTTTTCATGGTGCCCGGTAGTTCAATGGTTACGATGGTGGATTCTGGGCGGTGAGGCTCTGGTTCGTCTCCGCCTCCTAGCTCCTGGGTTGGGTTGAGTTGGCCGCTTACCCTGTCATTGTTCGAGCTGAACAAGACTTCCGGGGCACACTCATACATATATTTTAAACAAATAAATAAAAAAGGAACTTTATTGAGAAAATATAAATTACATAAAATTTTACAATATTTTTACAATTTAGATATTTGATATGACGTTAATAAATTCACAGTATTCTAATCTGAATATGCCGTTGGAAGCATTGAAGCTTTTCATTTATTATCTAAGAATCCATTTTCCATTCTCAATGGGGTGGACACGACGCTTGAGCTTATATTTCATTATTATAATTATTCTTTATCGTCTACGCACGGCAGATTGGAGGGCGGATTTACACAAATCCATTTTTTTCTATGTTTTATCCAAACCAATTAAATTGGAATCATCTCCATTAAGTTAACACCATCCTTTTCTAGTCTGTATTGATTCCTTTGATTCCAACTTTTGATCAATAAATTAATTAATAATTTGATCAATAAATCTCTGTCGAGGCGTCCAATTCCTGACAGATGACATTTGAAAGACATCTCCTGCGAGTTATAGGTTAGGTTTAATTAGATTATGTATATATATATATATGTATGTCAGATTAGCATAGCTTAGGTTATGTCCAGTTAGGTTATGCTATGGTTATGCTTGAGCGAATTGGATCACATCAAAAAATACTGTAATCTATTTCATTATTCAGATCGTTTTACGTAAAGTTTCGGCAAGAAGTTCGCCGAAAGAAATTAAATCAATAATAAGTGTGTTTTGTGCTTTAAATATTATTACTATCACCAAAATGACCCCCCCCCTCAAAAAAAAAAAAATTACCAATTAGTAATTTTATGCTTTGTAGGAACTTTCTCTAGGCGAACTTTTTTTCCAAAACTGTACAGTACATTTAAATTAATTTACAATAATTTCTCTACCATTCACAAATGGGTCCTTTCTCCTTTAGAGTAATTTTCAGCAATTTCAGTAATTTTCCTTTTATTTATCAATGATCTGTTAAGTCGCACTTCCTGTTCTTATCCACTCCTTTGCCGATCATTCCACTCTTCATTTCTCCACCCGATTCACAAAGCATCCCTCTCAACAGTCAGTCACTCCACGCTTCGCGTAGGACGGCTATATTGCACCTGACCTCTGATCTTTCCTATCTCTGATTGGGAAAGAGAAAACCTTGTGGCTTTCAATGCCTCAAAAACTCAGTTCCTCCATCTGTCTACTCGTCACAGTTCTTCCACATGACTATCCCCTTATTTTCAACAATACACAACTTAATTCTTCTTCTTCTTTTAACATTCTTGGTGTTTCCTTTTCTCATGATCTTTCCTGGAAAGATATTCTCCGTATACACGTATACTCTCTTTCCAAAACAGTTTCTAAGAGGTTAGGTGTGCTGTACCGCAGTTTCTTCACCCCCCCACTCAATTGCTGTCTCTGTACAGAGGGCTTGTCCGCCCCTGTATGGAATATGTTTCTCATATGTTGGGTGGCTCAACCCACACAGCTATACTTGACCGAATGGAATCAAAGGATTTTCGTCTCATCAATTCCCCGCCTCTTACTGACTATCTTCACTCCCTCTCTCTTCGCCGCAGTGTTGCCTCACTGTCTCTTTATTATCGCTATTGTAATGGACACTGCTTTTCTGAACACTCTAACTCAGGGGTTCCCAAATTGTGTTCCGCGGAACACCAATTTGGGAACCCCTGCAGAGTCTAACTGTATGTCGCCTGCTTTAAGGCGAGCACGCAAAACCACACTTTCATCACATTCTCATTCCTTTTCTGTCCAACTCTTTAACGCGAGGGTTAATCGGTATTTTCAATTTTTCATCTATTCAACTGGTCAACTCTGGAACACTCTTCCTCACCCCCTTTTTTCCCCTGTCTATGACCTCCACTCTTTCAAGCACAGAGTATCCAATCATCTCGAAAACCCTGGACCTTGATTTTGGCTCTCTTCTTCCTCTGTGGAGGAAGAGGGGCGTTTTTGCGGCATTCGCCCTTGGCCCCTCCTTCCTGCCTAGAAAATATTGATTTTTCTCTTTCCTAAAACTGCGACACAAATCTGCTGTCATAGCCGAGGCACTCCTTTCCCTACGTCATATCAGTTACATTCTATTATTCAGTTCACACTGTGCCGAAGTTATATCACGGTATATATATATATATATATAATATATATATCTCACTACGGTTATACAGTATATGCCGAGGTTATATTCTGTTCCCCAATTTGAGCTCTCTCAGTACCTCATTCGAATAAAGCGTTTCTCCTCGAGTCGAAAGGCACATTCAGCTGCACGTCTACAAGATTAAGATTGTCCCTCAATTCGATAAATTCACCTCTCAAATAGATTTCATAATACGCGAGACACGTACGCGTCCAATTATTTATTTACTCGCATCCAAACTGCATTAACGCTTTGCTGCAATATCACAGGGAGAGACTGTATTTCAAACACACACTCAGTCATGGTCCAAAATTATCAGCAAACTCGCATTTATCATCTCCATTATATACACGGGTTAGAGTTAAGGTTAGATTTAAAGTTATATTAACTTAGGTTAGGTTAGCATAAGTTAGGTCAGGTTAAGTTGAATTAGTTTATTAGCGTTAACAGAATGTCAACGAAATGTTTGTAGGGTACAAATTTGCATTTATCATCTCCATTAGATACACGGGTTAGATTTAACGTTAGATTTAAGGTTAGATTTAAAGTTATTAAGTTAAGTTAGGTTAGCATAAGTTAAGTCAGGTTAAGTTGAGTTAGTTTATTAGCGTCAACAGAATGTTCCATGAACGAAATGTTTGTAGGGTACACTCATTGGCTCAGTGTACCCCGATTACTGGAACAAACGGTGCTGATTGAATATAACTCACATCTTATTGAATAAAATCAGTGTTTCACAATCAGAATTCTCATAAAAAATAACAAAAACAAGTAATTAAAAATTGAAAAATTCTGAAAATATGCAAATTTCAGGTGAACCAAAATAGTCGCCATTGATAACATTCATTCGGAAACTATATAATTTCACTTTGAAATTACGTGGTGTTCAGGAGGGGGTAGGTGGGGAAGGATGAATGTTAAACAGTAGGTGGCTAAAATCTTCAAGAATAACAGATGGCAATGGGGTGCCTTGAGCCAGGAAAGATTGGGAACCACTGGAGTCCATCCAAAGGTGAAAGTTAAGCATAAGCGATCCTTCAGTTAGAAGATGTATTGTAGTCAAATAAAATAAAGGAATTTAAAACTTATCCACGCTACGAAACATCCTCTATCTCTAATCCGAATCCGAATCCAGCCCACAGATCATCGAATTCAGATTTACATTCTCACAATATATATATATTATATATATATATATATATATACACACAGGGTAGCGCAAAAGTCGGGCACCATAGGAATTTTCAGGGTGCGCGACTGTTGCGCCACCCTATATATATATATATATATATATATACACCATACTAACTACTAGTTAAATTTAATAAAACGTAAATTTAATTGCACAAAAAGTCTTTTTTTTTTTTTTGCAATTGAATAACTATTAATAAAATAAAAACAATTTTAAAACTTTTACAATTATTTTTTGCGTTAAAATAATTTTAATATAAAATAAACAATTGTGAAGTTGAACTATTTATTTTATTTTATTTAGCCCCTAAGCTTTAGGCTTTCTGGGCTCTTAAAATCTGCTACATGCCATTGCGGGAACATGGCATGTAGCGGACTTTTCCTTTTTGCCCTTCAATTTATTGTCGTTTGTTGGGGTTAACCTCCCTTCGCAACACCTAAGTTCATATGACGGAGAGGACTTACAACTCTACGTGGGTGCCGAATCACGGGTTGCTACATAATTTGAATACAGATTACAGTCTCCCATCCAACTACTTTCCAGACTCAACGTCGCTTAACTTCCCTGATCGACGGGAAGCGCTGTTATAACATCGGCCACGATATAGACCCGAAATAATAATAATAATAATAATTGGGACGACACTGTATTTTATATAATTTTTTTTTAATTAGGCAGATCCTCTTTTCCCAACCAATTATGAATTTTTTTTACTTTTGAAATACTATATATATATATATATATATATATATATATATATATATATATATATATGTATATTTTTCCGTAGCTCTTACTTCTTCGTAAGACTTTTTTTCACAACTGTAAATTAATGGTTTATAATAAATTAAAATTGAATTAAACCTTACACCGCCCAACGCGATTAATTAATTAATTAACTTAATACAATTTAAAGAATATTTAAGCTTTTATTTGATAAGAGAATATAATATAAAAAATTATATTCTTCACAACATTTACAACCACTGTTAACCGCGCCGGATTCCTTTTATTTGATGTAGTCTCAACATTGGCATATTAAACAACAATTTCTGGACACAATAAAAATTTAAAAACTGTAAGTACAATGACCGTACTCTTTTAAAATGAAGAAGAACTAAAAATCAGCCAGATAACAAAAATCCATTGGGCAGATGTTGTTGGCATTTAATTGGGGGTTATAACAAATACCAATGTCGGCCAACCATTGACCCAAAGTTGGCCTCTTATCTGAGCAGTTACATACATACTTTAGGACGCAAAGTAACTGAAAATGTTCAAGGTGACATTTTCTACGTTTTTATTCCTTTTTAGATATGGTCACTTATTTTTCTATTGGTCTGGTTATTTTTTTTAACTAATTGTAAATTATTGCTGATTTTTTAAATGTTCACTATTTCCCCTCCCCCCAATAACTTTTACCTTTATAAAGAGCTTTTTTCTGCAGTTTCGACAACCAAAATAACCTAGTGGACAGTAATATCTTCAAACTGTAATAAAGTTATATTGTACGGAATCCATCTGTAATAATAATAATGATAATAATAATAATTAATAATATTATTATTATTATTATTATTATCCAGAATCAAAATACAAACTCTCTGTATTTCAAAGTGAGGTATTCTCCTACAGTATTTCCCCAAACGCTCACCATTTTATTCACGCCATTTACCCGTCCTTGACGTGGGATGTCATTCTTCCATTCGTTATATTCTCTTCTAGACAAAAGGGTATAAAGGTTAAAACTGCAAATCCACTATTTTAAAACCTCCTCCGTTGAACTTTAAGTTGAATTTCTTCTTTTCTTTACAAAAAGGAGGAGCACTGAGAAGCAACATCTTCAGAAGATCGCCCGAAGGATAAGTACTCCATATGGCGACACTCACGCGGTGTATGGGAGTATTCGCGCCAAATAAAGTCGACCCACAAATCGTCTCAAATTTCGCTGTGGGTGAATGTGTTGTCGGGATGGCTGAAAGCGGCAGGCAATTCCCTTCGCGGCAAAGGTTAAGTCCTTTGCCGCTTAGGCGTTGTTCACCCTCGATCACAAAAAAGCCCAGAACTTTCACTCTTTACCCAAACAAAAAACACAAGTCTCTGTTTGCCATATATATATAATATATATATATATATATATATAAGCACACCGGACAAAAAATTAGTCACCCCTCTCAGAATGTACCTAATAACGTGTGACGGCGCCTCTGGCCTTGATAACCGCACGAATCCGGCGAGTTTAGTATGCGGAGGTACGCCTGCTGGTTCAAATTCATCGTCACTGGAACGAGAGGGCCCATTTCGTGGTACGAAAAACATCCCCAGAACAACACGGAACCACCTCCAGCCTGAACAACACCGACGCATTCAGGATTAAAGGCTTCATTGGACCTGCGATGTACTCGTCGCCTCCCATCATTGGAGAACAAACAAAAACGGGACTCATCGGACCAAATTACACGTTTCCAATCTGCCGCAGTCCAGTTTTTGTGCCTCTGAGCCCATTTATAACGTGCCAATTTGTGACTTGCTGTTAACAGCGGCCTCTTCCGTGGTACCCTGCTCCAGATGTCCATCGCATGCAGTTCTCGTCGCAATGTCCGTTCGGAAATTGGTCGCTGGAGAACCTCATTGGTTTCTTGGAGCAATTGTTCTCTGGTTTGAAAACGATTTTAGTTACTAGACGAGAAACATGGCGGCGGTCCCTATTGTCGAGGATTGTTTTCCGGCCACAGTTACGCCGTCGATTTTCAGTTGATTGCGAACTACACCACTCTTTGTAAACTCGCTGGACAGTACGCGTTGACACACCAACAAATTGGGCTACTTCAGACATTTTGTGTCCGTGGGCTCTGCCAAACACGATGGCTCCTTTTTGCCACTGAGTAACGTCTGCCTCACGACCCATTTTGCAGACTATATCCAACACACACTTTGTTCTTCACCACCTCACGAAACAGATCTGATCCTGTGTGCTACGTCACCGCTACTTGTCACTTACCAATGCTACATCAGCGCCCTCTGTGTGACCTTGAACTTCCTACTATCGGTGCTATTAGGGGTGACTAATTTTTTGTCCGGTGTGCTTATATATATAAATTTGTCTTTGGTTGTTTTCGAACAACTGTTCATGATCAACATGGTTCGATCCTTCTGTAGTGTCCCGCCCCATTGCGAGATTTGAAAATCAACCCCGTCAGAATTCGAACCCGGAACCTCTTGTAGTAAAAGTGGCGGGAGCTGACCATACGGTACGATACATACATACATATACATATATAATGCGCCTGGGTGGTGTAGTGGTTAGCATCGCTAACTACGAATCCATCGGCTCCGGGTTCTATTCCCGTTAACGGCAGGCAACGCGCAGCAAACCAAGCTGTTTATCCTATTGGTTGGCAGATAAATGGGTACCCTGGGTATCCTAGGGGTTAAGACGCTGGGCTGCTAATCGGGAAGTTGTGAGATCGAGTCCAGGCGAGGACTTTGTAATTCCTGGACACCCGTGATGGGTCGTGGTTCGGATTCCACGTTAATCTGTAAGTCTAAGGAGGAGCAAGAAGCTTGACCTTCGTCATAATGGACAATTAGGAAGGAAGCAGAACGAAGGTAACCAAGGATATATATATATATATATATATATATATATATATACACGTGTGTGTGTGTGTGTTTTTTACTTGATTTCTTCGAATATATTAATATATATAAAATATATCCATTTATATCCAGCGTGATACTCACCAGGTAGACAATTAGAAAACATGAAACGGGTGCATTGGTGATCTAAATCTTTTTATGATGGATGAACCACAATTTTCTCGTTGATCGCACGCAGTCATTCCAATTATTTTCGCTCTATAATCTGTATTCTGTACGAACAGTTGTAGCCGTTATTTGCGATTTTAAATCAGGCTTGAATGGAGCATACTGAAAGCACACACACACACAGTGTACATTATATCTTGTATTGTATATAATTTCCATATAGTCTGTATATAATTAAGAACATATATATATATATATATATATATATATATATATATATGTTATAATGTTTCAGACCAACAAAGACCCTAGGATCCACTCATGGCTGGTCTACCTAACTGTGTTCGTAATTGTGTATTGTGCATGTCCTCCGTGGTGGCGGAGGGGACCTACAATTTTACGTGGGTTCCGAACCACAAGAACATAAGAAATTTTTATAGTGGGCACACTAGGGGCCACTTCGGCCCATCGAGGTGGCTCCACTATGTAAAAACTGCCTGTACATTGGCAACAACCAATTTTTACAAAACTAAATAATTATCAATTTAAAACTAATTAATTATCGATTTAAAACTAAAGATAGAATCTCTGGATCCAGAGGATCAAGTCATAATAGACTACTATCCACAAATATGTTACACTCTATATCTATTTATAACCGACATACAAATATATCAGATCCAAAGAATCCAGTCAATATATATATATATATATATACAAAGGTGGGCAGGACCGAGTTCCAAAAGGACCGAACTCCAGGAACTCGGTCCTTTTTAAGGACCGTGAGCGGGAAAGTCGGTCCTTTTCTGTGAGGACCGACATGAGGAGACGGTCCATTTTTAAGCAATTCCGGACGGTCTTTTTTAGTGATTTTAGTGTGTTTAGTGATTATTTGAAGTTCTAAAGAAGATGCTAGTCTTGAAATGCTAGTCTTCTTGAAGGGAAACTCAAGCATTTAACTTAACTTTTTTTCATCATTTATGTATTGTATTAATTATAATTTACGTTAATAAAATTAAAGATTTCCGGTGTCTTTAATTTCATTTTTAATTTTAATCAAATTTTTCACTAATATTATATATAAGGACCGAGGACCGAGTCGTTCATAGGTCCTATCTTCAGAAAGGACTGTGACCGGGACCGTCGGTCCAGTTTGAGGCAAGGACCGGGACCGTCGGTCCTTTTTTAGGCCCGGGTGCCCACCTTTGTGTATATATATATATACTTATAATCAACACCCCCGACACACACACACAAATATATATTATATATGATACACACAGACCGTGCATGAAACAAGGAACTCTTCTGGGAAAATTAAATTCACTATAGTCCGAATAAGTAATGGTAAATGACAAACACTAGTTTTTTTCTTTTTCATGATGTTAGCCCGACGTGGGCAACGAGTCACTCGCAAAGAGGCCCCAAATTAATAGCTTTCGTCACCAGCTATCTGCAAAGCAGATAGGATCTAGGGTTTCCAGGGTGGATCCTATCTGCTTTGCATATAGCTGGTGACGGAAGCTATATTTTGGGGGCCTCTCTGCGAGTGACCCGTTGCCCACGTCGGGCTAACATCATGAAAAAGAAAAAAACTAGTGTTTGTCATTTCCCATTACTTATTCGGACTATAGTGAATTTAATTTCCCCAGAAGAGTTCCTTCTTCCATGCACGGTCTGTATATATATATATATATATATATATATATATATATATATATATGAGTCAAGTGGAATACTTGTAAAAGAATCAAACAATCTCTGATTTTTTTGATATTAAGTGTTCAAATAACAACCTTTGAAGCGGAAATGAGGAAATGTTGTTTTTACATATGACACACTTTATCTCAATAAGTCATATTTTTCTTATGACAACAAAAAGTCCAACTTTTATCTACTAAAGACACTAATCGGTTCGATAATTTTCCGTAAGTCATTCTTTCTCTGATATATATATATATATATATATATATACACAGGGTGAATCAAAAGTTTGGAAACAGAAGAACTAAGCTTTCCAATGCAAATACATTTGCATTGAAAAGCATAGTTCCTATGTTTCCAGACTTTTGACTCACCCTATATATATATATATATATATATATATAATATATATATATATATGCTTTATGAAGATTTGAACGACAGTCCAGAATCGACCTGTGGTCGACCCCTCTGCAGCATCCCGCCTCATTTACGTTATTTGGTGGAGGAGGGAATTGCTTTCCGATCTCCTCCTGCCCATGTAACCAGCTACGCATGACTGGTCAGAGACATTGAGCAAGAACCTGTCCAACTGGTGCTTGAAATTATTCACGTTGATGTGCTGGAGGTTCCTTACTTCTTTTGGCAGGACATTAGAAAGTTTTGGGACTCGTATTCTGAGGGTATTTTCATCCTCGTTTTCATGGCCCCGTGTCCCAGCACAGCTAGGACAGTACAAAATCTGCCACCTCTTTTATTCTAGTGTTTTTAAGGTTAGAGACAAAACCCTCGACCGTTTTCCATATGTATATTATTATGTGCCCCTCGCATGATGTTTGCTTTTCTGCTATGGAAGCTCCTCCAGATGATTCCCATTATTTTTCTAATGGTTGTAATTTGAATGTTGTAATGCTCTCTGAACTGCATCCGACGACATTATTATTATTCCAAAATCCATGAATTGTGGGTTTGGTATTATCTGTTTGGCTTGCAGTTTTGTACCCTTTATTCTGTAGCACCTTGTTATTAACATATCTTAGAAGTTGGAATTTTTCTTCGTTGAACTTAATATTGTTGTCTTCCACCCACTTAAATAATGTCTGAATGTAATTTCGTAATTTTTCTATGTCACCTTTGTTCAATATTTCCTTGCATATCTCATCTGCGAAACATGATACAATACTGTCATTAATGTCTGCTTCAATATCTGCAATCATTATTATGAACAACTAGGGAACTAATACTGTACCTTGTGGGACAAAGCTCATGACTTCTGAGACTTCAGATTTAACGCAATTTATTACCACTGTGTTTTTTGAGTCAGAAAATTAAATACCCATCTTCCCAGTAATTCCTTTATTCTTAAATATGTTTGCTATAATTCCATGGTCATATTTATCGAAGGCTTTTAGCAAAGTCAGTATATACCTATTACATCTATGTTTTGTCATCGACATAATGTTTCCAGTATTTTCTCCTGGTGGTCTAATAGCTGTGATTAGGCATGATCTTCCAGTCCTGAAATCGTGTTGGTCTGGATTGTATAAATTCTTTTCTTGTAGTTCGTAGGCATTTTTGCCTTTGATTATACGTTCAAAGCGCTTATAAGGTGGGAAGTGAGAGCTGCTGGCCGATATTTCTTTGGCATTGCTCTGTTACCTCCTTTAAATAAGGGGGTAATGTTCCCGTTCTTTAATGAAAGTGGAATTTGTCCTGTGTCGACTGATTTTCTCCATAGCAAATATAGAGGCTTGGCTTCACATTTCTTCAAAAATGTGGCAATCCATGTGTCTGGCCTTGGTGCCAAATTTTCTCGCATTTGTGATAGAGCCTTAATAACATCTCTTTCCGATGACTCTAAGCCTCTTAATGGGTTGGTGCTTGAACTTGTTCTTTGCTGATTTGTATCAATGTCAAAAGATTCATTTGGATTTTCTACTTTCTTCTCGGACTTTTTAAAGGTGCTAAACACAGTTAAATTGTTCCTTAAGCAGTTTACCCATTTTTTCTGGGTTATTTGTGTATTCAGCCGCCCCATCTATCAACGGACCAATTCTCTCTTGACATTGCATTTTTTTTTTATCGCAAACGTGTAGAAATATTTTGGGTTATTTTTTTTATGTTTTCTGCTACCTTGTTTTTTCTTCCTCGTTTGTCTTATGGATGAATGTTTGTTTTAGGTCCACTTCTGTTTCGCATAGATTTTTTTCTAGTTTGAGTCTCCTTGTTTCAGTTCTGTACGTTTTCTTTTTTCTCTCTTCAGAACATGTTTCAGCAATATAGGTTTAGTTTAATTTTCTATTATACATAGTATTTCTTTTGGAGTCTTCTCGTAAAGTAGCAATTCCCAATTTAAATCCTTTAAATCTTTATTTACACTTCACCAATCTACTTTCTTTGAATTTATATTTAAATCTTCAAATATTCCTTCCGACTGTGTGGGGTGCGTTTTTGGACCTCAGGTTGCCAACTTTAATTGCATATCGATTAGGTTATACTGTATATATAGGATAATACGCATGAGCAAGCGTGGTTTTTGTATGAAACAGAAAAGGCCCCAAACAGGAGGTTCTGGGTTATATGGGATGAATTTCACAATTAAACACGTGAAATGGATGAATTATGCAAACCCACAAGAAAAAAAATTATTCCAAGGCCTTTCGTGTATTGAGTAGTACACCCTGACGAGGTGTATTGCTGAATACACGAAAGGCCTTGGAATAATTTTTTTTTTTCCTAGTGGGGTTGCATCATTCATATGAAAATGAAATGAAAAGGTTTATTGGCAGACTATAGTCCGTATGACAAATATTATTAATACAATGACAGTTCACATACTAAGGCTAGAAACATATACAGTTGATTAGAAATAATAAATATATATATATATATATATATATATATATATATAATAAATTTTGGGGCCCATATTGTTTGTAGATTAAGCTGTATTGTTTTATAAAGCACCGCTCATCCCATATTCATTCATTTAAGGTGCGTTCGGCTAGCTGGCAGTACCATTACCAAACGTAGAGAGAGAGAGAGGGTCATGTTACACTAAATAACTTTTGATTATATCGTATTAGATCAAGTTTAAAACTAAGCGTTCACCGTTAGAGAGATTTTAATTAGGTAAATATTTGCAAATTGTGGCACTAGAGTCCTTGGTGAGTGGACGGCAGTGACGAGCCCGCTGCACATAATGTATTTCGCTTGACCCAGTTCTCCTTTTAAAAGAGGACTTAATTTTCCCGGTTAGCGGCGTTACCGTCTGACTCAACGCCCTCTGGTGGACGAAGGATGTAAAATGGAATACCAACCTACCAACTCGAGTTCCCTGAAATGACTTGGATTCGATTCACTCATTTGCCCCGCGAGAAAAGTTAAAATGTCGCATTTCGTTTATTTGAAGGAAAATTTTGTAATTAATAAATGGAGAATATTTACTTACCAATTAAATGACAATACCGAGAGAACACATACATACGCAACTTTTACAAAAGTAGAGAGAGAGAGAGAGAGAGAGTATGCTACCCCAATATCTTTATATTTTAATCTTAATTTTTATGAGAAAAATAATTCCGAAGAGGTGCGATGTAGCAAATATGCTTCACTATTTCTATATATTCCTTAAAATCCTGGGATCACCTGAAGATCAGGACCCCTAAGCCTTCTTTAGTTAGCTTTATAAGGCTAACTAACGAAAATATCACGACCTAACCTAACCAATCGTCAAGGACGTACAGTTGACAAAGATTCGTTAGGCTAGGTCATGATATTTTCGTTAGTAAGCCTTATAAGGCGAACTAAAGAAGGCTGGGGGCCCTGATCTTCAGGTGATCCACATCCTGTAACTGAATGTTGGTCATCTTACAAAGTTTAGTATTTAGGGTATTACCGTTACTTCAAAACATTACACAAGATTATTATTAAATCGTGAATATTTCATTAAAGTTTTCATTAAATTCACGTGTACTGCAAAAAAGCTCAATTTGGATAGATATATATTTGAGAGCTTTGACAAATATCTTATTCAAATTAGATTTCAAATGAAAATTGAAGTTAATGAAAATGTATTTTTATTAAAATATAAAATCTCGATGTGGTTCCAATTTCTAATTTGACAATTCCAGTTTCGAGAAAACTAAGATTTGACAATTTCGTATTGCCTGTAATTTACGACTTAGAAATTGTTAGTCCTTTCTTGAAGGAAGGAAGGAAGGAAGGGAGGGAGGGAGGGAGGGAGGGGGGAATATATATATATATATATATATTATATATCCCATACAAACCAGATTATATATACAATACAGTGTGAAATTCTGGCCACACCCACCAGAGAGGAAGGAGAATTCGGAAAGCACCATTGAGTCCTTGTTCGCACCAACATGAAAGAACCGGAACCGAAACTACGAAGCATTATTGACTTCCCTTATTATGCGTGTGAGCGAAAGAAGTAAGAATTACAAACCACAACGAATTTTAGAAGTTTTGCAGCAAGTTTAACACACGATTCGTTGGTCAAAACACAGTTTCCAAGAAGAGATCGTCATTTTTCGCTGTAAGACGAAACAAACAAAATACGAAGCCTACAATTAAATCTTACAGAAAACGTAACAAACAGCGAGAAACACTAGTAGGTCAGTTTACTTGGTATGCGTGAGCACCAACATACTGTAGCCTAATTTCCAAAACTTAAAATGGAAACTTTCTAATATCACTATTGATCTATTTTGTTTCAATGTGAATATTTTTATATACGATACTCAATGTCTTATATCAAGACTGAAGCCAAGTGTTGCCTATACAAATTACCATGAATGAACTTGGTTTGATCATTGTACAGTATTTCATCTTTAATACGTTTCTTGACGATTCTTCGTCGTTACGTCCGTGTTTTAGTATGAAACTTTCATTTCTATACGACCTTTACTATGTATGCATGTGACGCTATTTCTTTAGTCTTTTTTTCTATAATTTTTGTACATAAATTGCATGTCTGTAAACATGGGAATAGTTTGTCATACGTGTAAGTTAAAATTGAATAAACGCCGTTTATGATTGCCCTTGGCCCCTCCTCCCTGCATAAAATAAACCTTATTGAATGAAAAATTCTTCCATAACGCGACGTAAAGTAATAACGCTTTTATTCAATGAAATAGTTGCTTTTGTTTATTCCGTTAGCGGATGCTACATATACACATACACCCAGCTTATAAGTGTCGTGTAGGCGTGCTCGTCAAATACCCGTAGGCGGCTTCGTTTTTAAAGGCACTTGGCCATATGTTCCTAATTGTCATTAGAAATGTAGCGGAGTATACGTTACCTTATTCACCTTTAACGTTCAATTATGTTAATTAGTAACTATATTAAATCCTACAAATTCATTTTCATTGCATAATTTGCCAATCATCAATAACTTGATTTTAGCATTACCATCATTAAGATCAACGAGCGTAAAATATATATCAACCTTTTTTTTAAAGTTACATTCATCCGACTTACAGGTAGCAAAACTATGGCGCTCTCTTTCTGTAGCCTAAACTATGCTACGAAAATCTGCCTTTGGTTATTAATAAGGACTAATATTTTAAAAATACTTTCAGTGCATTTAAAACAAATATATCAGTTTTCATATATTAATAAAACAAACGTTTTAAATGAAATCTAGTTTGTCAGTTACTAAGTTACTAAAATTCAATATTTCGTGTTTTTCTCAATCCCCAAATTTTCACCCTCAACCCACCTCAGTCGCTAACCGGCTGATGGCAGCCTTGTAGCCACACAGCCAGTGGGACACATCAGCCATTTCGACCGGCCGGTTGGCTGCGAATGTGACTCATTCACTACGATTGTGTAATATGTGTATACATATATACACACACATATATATATATATATATTATATATATACACATATATATATATACATACACTTAATTTCCCTTCACACCAATTCATCCTGAATTAAAACTAAACATTTAATATAAAATATAAGTTCCTATTTGAATTAATTTTGTAAATGAATATTCATTTCGCGTACCTATATGGCAGTGTTAAACACGTGACTTCAAAATGGCGTAATAATCCCAAGTTCAAATTTTCGCTTAGTGACAGCCTAAAAGTAATTGGCTTTAGTTACGTTATTATATATATAATATACATTATTATATGCGTGTGCAGTTCCTAGTACGGAAATATTTATGCTAATTCACGTTAATGAAATGGTACAGCAATTCATAAAGCATTTAATAATTCACCTTTCAAACAATTCTCCGGTAAACCACCTGCTAAATGTACGAATAATTATAATAACTACGCATAAATGAATCATTTAAAAATAAATTCTATGAAGATAAAAAGTTACTTAATACTTTACATCAGTACCAAGTGTGGAAACCCCACTATTTCCATTAATGCGACGTCTGAATCCCATTTACTTTCATTTCTAATTCACTACCCCCTAACCCCCAAACCCCGAAGTAACTTCCCTTCCTTCTTTACCCACGAAGAGTTGTATCCGTCCTTGTGAAAATTCGCCCACATAGTTCGCGCCAACTCCGCTTCAAACTAATCAATAGAGCTCCCTAGGCCAACTGTTTTAAGGTCGAGGGAATAGTTCAGAAAATAATTTATATTACGTTAACTAAAGCGATATTTAATTTGAACATTTATTAACCATACTTTAAAAGGCGTTAGATTGTCTTTGAAAGAAAATTCGTTTATATAAACATTAAAATGTTAACCAATTTAAGGTTAATTCTTGTTTCAGATGAAATGTAGGTAGGACTTAAAACGGTCGTCATATTAAAAGAATTAACATTATTAAAACTTGGGCGTCGGCTAGCGTATGACGTAGCATTATTGGCACACCCTACACCGCGTTCGTTTACGAAAGCCGTCCGCGACCTCGGCTTAATTATTGTTTATAGAAATGTTTAACGGAATTGAAAAGTTAACATTAATCAAAATCTTTATTATCTATTTAATCAATTATAATTCATACCATCTTCAATTTTGAATAAAACTACTAAATTTAAATTTCAGATCGACTCAAACAACTGACCCCATTTCCGGTGCTTTCGCAACCCCGACCCAGTGTCATTTTTATGAGCAGTTTCGGAAAAAACGGTTCGCCTACAAACTTCCTAATAAAAAGCGTAAAAAAAATTAACCAGTAATGATTTTTAATTCCATTAGAAAAAAATTACCAATTGGTTTCTTGCGTTTCTTAGAAATAGTATCTAGGCGAGCTTCCGAAACTCATTCCTGTTCCACACGAGCCCGTTAATTCAGAGGGAAAGGTTGATCCATCTCAGTCATCATCTGGTTGGCACAATATCACTATACTTGGAGGTTGCTCCATTTCCTGAATAACTTGCGTAGTATTGATGAGAAATAATTTCAATAAATTTTGGTGAACAAATGTTGATACTTTAAAGGACTTGAATGATACAAAGTATTATTACGAAATCTTTTTATTAGTTATTATTACGTTGATCCTCTGAAAGCAAAAAATTTTGACAATATCGATTGTGGGGAATTTTTTTTTTTTTTTTTTCTATCTACCGCCACAGACTTTCTTCAAAAGGGGGAATCGTTAAGGAGAGTGATTAAATGTAGCTCTGAAAACTAATTTCATTCATTTTCCAATACTTATTTAAAACAGTACACAAATTCAATATATATATATATTAAATATAATTTCTTTACTTTTATTTCAAATGTTTGTATAATTAACAGTTCAGAAAAGATAAAACGGTATATTGAACATTAGTATTACATCAAAGTTTCTTTATTCCATAATAATAATAAAAAAAAATCTTACGGGAGATGGTATAATTTGAGAGACTGATAATGTGGTAAGGAAAGCCCTGGTAATTTTCCTTCAAATACAAATTTCACTTCGCTTTTAAAGAAAAAAATAGATGTATATATATTGGGGGGGAAAACTTCGATATACTTAGTATAAAATAAAAAGTGACTGGACCAGAGCTACTCCCAAAAATTTTGGTGGAAAGTCTTTTTGGAAACCGGTTATCTGATGAGGGGAAATTCGTAACTTTAACATGAACTGGCCAAGAACTTAAGTTTTCAATCACGGAACCCAATAAATTAAAAAAAATTAATTACTAACAGCCTTTTCCGTGGGTTTTCTTTCAAATTATACCATAAAACACTAATTCCGAAAAGAGTACGTAGTAGTAGTAGTAGTAAATATCAGCCAATAAAAACCCAGGAATGCTGACAGTATTTTAACATCGATATTGAAAATCGATACATCGTAAAAATGCTGATGTTCTTTGCAATCTAATAATATTAAACAGTAATACAAAAGCCAGGTCCGACTTTCTTCCAAAAAATGTAAACGAATAAAAAGTACAAAAAATGCTAAGTGGTTTATTTAGCAATAATATTTAAGTGACAAAGGAGAGAGTAGCGCGGGGGAAAAGAAAATCACCCCAAAGCTTCCACTCTCCAACCTGACAAGCAATGTCTCACACTAAAGTCTCGTAATTTCCAAGAGTGTAAAATATTCCTTATATAAATTAGTCCCACTAACCATCCACTGTTTGTAATCTCTTGGTAGTTATCGGAGTCGGAATAATAATCAGGATAACCAGAATGTATTATTATTATACTACTCGCTCATCACTAATCGCGGGTGTCGACCATTTAAAAAGAAATGCCACAATGCCTTCGATACCACTTGGATTGCAGATGCCTTAAATTAATTCAAGGCCTATTTGAGCCCACCAAGCGCGAGAACGAATAGGAAAAAGGGAAAGAATGGCCCTTTTGGGCATTACATTTTAATATTTTTATATATATATATACTTAGTATAATAAGGGTATATGAAGAAATGAAATATCACTTTACTTTTAGAGCAAGCTTGTAGCATTTCAGCCTGCACCCTGGGCCAATTAAACGCGAGTTGAGAAAATTTTACACAATGGGGCGAGTGAGGTTGAGTAATTAAGTTAGCGGGGGATTGGATCAGTTTTGGTCGCCTTCGTTGGCGTCGTCAGCCTCGCCCTGCGTGTCGCTCGTCCATAGCGTTAAATTGTCCCTTAAAAGCTGCATTATTAACGTAGAATCTTTGTAAGAATCTTCATTTAGGGTATCGAGTTCGGCTATTGCGTCGTCGAATGCCTGCGTTCACCAAAGAAAAGAAAAAAGGTTAAAGACCGGGAAATGAAGACAAATTATTATTGGACACCACTTAATGTTTCATTTCATCAAAATTTTTTGAAAAGGTTATACAGAAACATCGAGTCGTCAGACAACTTATTAAAAAAAAATGCGCATCTAACTAGAAATGATAAAAGGCAGATAAGGAAGGGGCAGATTTCACACGATTTGTATGTAATAGCTAGTACTAGTAGAACTAGCTTGCTAGAACTAGCTAACAGTACAACTTCATATATTAGTTTAATTTGCATGTTTATTTAGTTTAGTAAATTAAAACTAAATTAGTTGTACAATTCGGATAAATTATGTTACTCTACTTCACACCAAGCTGAGGATTCCTGAGGGACACGAAAGCCACGAATCAGCCGAGCCATGCACATGTCACGTACGACACACGATGGGCGTCGGCTTTACCTGCTTTGCTAAATGGCAAGCTCTGTCCGGCGAGTTGAGAATTTCGTAGTAGAAAACGGAAAAGTTGAGCGCGAGACCCAGCCTTATTGGATGAGTGGGCTGCATTTTAGACTTTGCGATGTCAAAGGCTTCCTGGTAAGACTTCTGAGAGTCGTCAACAACGGCTTAAGACGAAAAAATTTATGAATAAAACCCTGATTGATAGTGCGTTCGTTTAAGTACGAAACTGCCCATTCCTTTCATCGTGCCTCCCTGCCTGCCTTAAAAGGAAAAAACCCAAAACAAATTAACCTGTTTCGCTAGTTGACAAGCTTTATCAGGCGAATTGAGAATTTCATAGTAGAAAACTGAGAAGTTGAGCGCGAGGCCCAGCCTAATCGGTGTGTAGGCTGCATCTCTGCTTTCGCAATGTCGAAGGCCTCCTGGTATGATTTCTGAGAATCCTCAACCACTCCTGAAGGGCCGAGGATTGGGGAGAGGTTTTTATTAATATGGGAAATGACGTATACACCTATTAAGCCTTAAGGAATTACTAAATTAATAAAACAAAAAATAAAAATATTGGTCATGTTACACTACCCTTAAAATTTTTATACCTTTAATATTTAAGGTCTATGAAATCTAACTAAATGCATTGTCTTAAGCAAACATGTGAAATGGGGAAATGCTATGAAATACATCAGCAGTCAAAGTTCGGGTACTTTGCATAGAATCTTTCTTCCACGAAAGATTCTGCATCATCTTCAACTTTCAATAACAAAATTTAAAAAAAAAAATTAATTCCGTAACGTTAAAAATTAGCCAGTCATGCATCTCCCTCGATTCGAAGAGGGTATAATGGATCAAAAAACTTTGAAGTGAGGGCTATACTGTATGTACACCCACTTCCCTCACCGTTAAGTACGATCAGGCGAGGCTAGGTTAAGTTACGTGGTTAGGTTAGATCAGGTTTAATATAATTTAAGGAAATTTAACTCTCCATTTTAAAATGTCCAGCTTTTTTATCAAAACAGTTACAGAAGTATTGCGCCTTCAAAAGCATAAAATGCTTGCATACATTATAAAAGCTAAAAAGGTAGAACCTATCAGTACGCATTTCTGAGCCACACAAGACTAGTCCAAACTTTTAATTCACTAAATTTGGGGAAAACCAACGGTAGTTTTCTTTCTTCACTAGTTAACTGTACTTTTAAAGCAATTCAAAAAATATCTATGGAAAGTTTTTTCTGGAACACCTTCTGGATCACCCTGTATTCTGGGAAGGGGACGATGAAACTCGTTTGAAGATTTATTAATTTCGATTAAAACAGTGACAACCTGCTTTAAGCTTTAAAAGTAGCCCTCTTCATAACTAAACCGAATTTTCTGCATTTTAAAAGTGTCACTAAAAATAAAGTTCTTCCAAACTGGCTACACGTTAGACGATTAGAAAGTAAAAGTAAAAGCAATGGAACCTCCATCCCACATTATCTTTGTAAACCAGTGTCATATACCTTTAATGGAATCATGTGTAGGGGTGGGGAACAGGGATACTTAGGAAAGCACTGAATTAAAAAAAAAAAAAAATTTAACTTTTGTACGAAGATGAAAGTAGGTCGCATTTAGAATTTTGAAGGTTTTTAAAAGTTAACCAAATATTTAAGTGAAACGAAGGGTTAAAACCCAGTCCACAACAGCGGCATAAATTTTAATTTTAGAACTAGTTTCCATCGAAAATGTCATACTTCTCGGTTTCTTAATATTCGATACAAAGTTGTTTGGACGTGTTTACAACTTCCGCAAATTTTCAATCTTAAAAAGTGTAGCACAACATTAATAAAATACTCTATTACAAGAATTCTCTGCCGAGTGAAACCTTTCTGAAATGCAAGAACTCTGACGCAAATCATCAGAGAAACCCAAGATATAAAACTTACCGGCTCGCGCGTCTCCCGTAGCAACTTCGGCGAGGTACCTGTAATAGTCACCCTTCATTTTCAGGTAGAAAACTTTAGATTCGGGGTTCGAGGCTTTCGGAATAAGGAATTTATCTAGGAGACTGCAACGAACCAATTAACCTATTAGAACGCTCAAAAAGGACGGGTATTTACTGTAAGCACAAAGAACCCTTGTCCAAAAATTATGATCAACCAATAAATATTTTCATACTTTATTTAAAAAATACGCTGCAACAAGCCGCACATTCAAAGGGTACATTTAATGATCTCAATCCCCAAGCATTTAAATTATCAAATATGAATGAGGACATTCTAACATCAAACACACTTAAAATCCCAAATAGTTTGACAACCTTGCGGAATTTCATGACTGACGGAATAGAAAAAAGAATATCGGTCAAGCAAAAACTTTCAAAGACTACTCCAGTTTGAAAATATGGACTGTTTTAAGTTTATAATTATGAATAGTAAGTGGGCATGGCCAACCGAATGATCAATTTTACTTTACAAATTTAAAAGTTCCCGAAAAGGTAGCGTTTAATAGCTATGGTCACTTTTACGCTAGATGCAAATATTTAACACCCCCTTTTACCATAACTTAATTTGGGGGTAAACGTCCCACTAATTTAGTTTCCAATACAGCAGGCCAAAACAAAATCTCGCTGCCATGTCAACCGATCCCGTATTTGATAACCCAAAAGTATACTCCATGCGCGTAACCCAATACCGGTAAAGGCATATCCCGCGACCAGACACTAGACACCTACCTAGTAATACACCGACTATATAAATTCGAAGTTCATACATAAACAACCAAGAATTTTTTTTGAAACCAAATACCACACGCGAGAAGAGTAAACTCATTAAACAGTTTTGTACATACTCGTACATTTTGAACTGTAAAACTTGCCATCTCTCGAGTTAACGAGAACAAACTAACGAACGAACGACTGAACGAATAAATTCGAAGACGACCCCATACAAAATACCGTTGTTTCGTGCTCAAACGATTATTACTCGCTTTAAAAATAAATAACGTTGTCAGGTGCGCGGCTAAATTCTGAACTCTCCGGAATGCGGTCGGGGGAAAGCCAAGACACCCACTCCCCCACCCAACTCCACTTCCAGTTCTCTCCCACCCCCCCCAAAATACATTCCTAAAAACCCCGCCTCGCCTACACACACACATTTGCGGGTTAACCAAATGTACGCCGAATGAATAAAGTTCTGAAAGGGCTTCTCGAACGAGCAGCGAGAAACCTACCTAAATGAAATGAATCGTGCCTCTTCCTCCACGAGTCGATTGAGAACTTCGCTCGACATTAGAATGGATCAACAAATCACGCTCATTTAAAAAATTACGGTTACCGAAATAATTATAAAACCGACGAGTACGTCTAATAAACGATGCCTCAAGTGCCCTTCCTCCCTCCCTCCCTTCAATGCATATGTTGCCCGCCCATTAATAAGCCTAACGCACAAAACGGATCCCGAGGCCGTAAAACTCGCGCGAGATTCGATTCACCTTGACGTTCACTTTTGAAACTACGTTGGGCTAGAGACGTCGCGGGTTTTGGCCTGCGCGCGCGCTTTTAGCTACCTTACGGAATCGCAACAATCTTTAGCATAGTCATTGTGATACGACGTACGTATATCAACGTAAGTACGTTCGTACGTACGTATCACCATAGTTACAGGTTCACTAAAAAAATCAATCATTTGCCATATATCTAAGTAATAAATATGCGCGCGCGCGCACACAAAAAAAAAAAAAAAAAATATTATATATGCACAAAATTATATATATATATTAATATACACAAAATTATATATATATATATATATATATATATTACACACAGTTAGGCAACGTTAATTAGATTAAATGTCGTCATACGTAACTGCAAACGTTGCGTTTATATGGTAGCTACAGCCATGTATGTATGTATTCGCAGCCAAGTTAAAATTAATTGAACATGTAGGATAAGTGTAAAATACAATGTTTACCATATTCTAATTTACTACTGAACGTTTATTTAAATGTTTTATAACACGTTTTACCCTTTTGACATAATTCAACTTAAAAACCACCGCTGTACTTACCAGTACATCTTGACATATTTCTCTAAGCTCCGTTTCGACCTAAGAGAAAAAGAGGAAAACTATTAAAAACAAAAATATAAATTACAATCCAAAACTGTTTTGAAAGGCAAATTTTCATTTCATAAATTATTTCATAATCGGATCAAATAAAATCATCGAAACCAAGCTAGCCAGACTGACTTAATTTTTTTGAGCATCAAAGAAAATGTCCCTTCATTATCACTTCGTTCTACTCTAAAAACAATTCGCATTAAGCAGGAGCGAGCGAGTTACAAAAATGTTGATATTTCATTTTAACGTTGCTGTAAACGAGATTTCACGATTCGAGTACGTGGCATGGGGAAAAGAAGGATTAACATTAACGGAGAAAGCGACAATAAGAAATTAAGTATCAGTACGTAAAATTCGCAATTATTAATGAAGACCCTTTTTAAGTTTAAACTTATCCCGAGAAAAAATTCAAACGATAACAAAAATAAAGCGCCTTCATCATTCGGAATCTAACCACAATTCAATCATAGGGAGGGGGGGATTTAACCTACATTTCAAAATGCATAAAATTTAGTTTAAACCAGGGTAGTCCAGTATATTGTGGCCGCGAGCCTTCTTATCGCTCGATCAGTTTACTAAATTTAAAAATAGTTTGTCGTTAGATATAATTTTCTCAAAACTCGAATCATGCAAGACGATAACAAGTTGACCAATTTATTCTAGCTATTTCAGTTCATTAAAATGAAAAATAAAATAGGAAATACTCTAGTAAGAGGTAGAGGGGTTGTGCTTCGCATTCTATGAGCATGGTGCTGTATGTATTTATTTATTCCAACTAGATATTTTTACTTTCAATAAACCCCGTTTTCTGGGAATGAGGCGGACTTAAGGAGGCTGAGATCAAATAGCTGGTTTTAAGTCGGGCCAAGGCCGAAGGTTAAAAAAAAATTGCTCTAGATAGCCTATAATCTCTAATGTATAGCATGAAGTATGTTTAAAATATATTTTTGTAATGCAACGTATAATATCCTACGGGTCAAGGATATTTCTTAATAAGGATTAATAAAAATTGTCTCCATTTCAGATAAATTCCTAACATGCAAAGGCAATAATAAACTGAAAAAACGTTCACCGACAATAATACATATTGAGGTCCCATATAAAGTGAAAATTTGTTTAAAATTCACAATCCGAAGGCCATTAAGACTGGTTCAACAGACCGAACAAACGCGTTACAATTACAGTATTGTAATAAAGCTTTAATACGCAACAGCCTCATCCCTAAACTTAACTGAAATGTTTTTTTTTAAGCGAATAAAAGGGGAGGGGGGGGGGGGGTAAATCTTTTTAAAAACATTTGCACGCCCACTATAAATAAACAGAAGCTTGGAAAATCTGCCATTACAATAACTTTTCAATTTAACAATTTCCTCAAGTTCACGATAACCGACAAATTTAAGATATCTCGCTTCAACCTTCTCTCGGCGAACAAAAAAAATGACGCAGTGGGACAATTTCATGAATCAAGATTTAATCTTGGGAAATCAAAATTACGTCACGTAAAATGGCCAACGGCGGTCAAAATTAGACCAAGTTGAGCACTATTTGAGAGTTGGGAATGTCTTAACAACGCACTTCATACTTTGGCATCAGACTAAGGTGAGGAAAGAAAATCGGGGTCCCAATCATCGTTGAATACAATTCTACTTTATGGCGCTCCGAAACAAACTTTCCTCGCTCTAATATCCTCCTAACTCGCATAAAATCTAAAAAGGGCTACTTCACAAAAGAACCAAATTCACTATTTAATAACATTTTTAAATTACCACAAATCCTATTTCGAAATTTCTCTGGTAGTAGCCAATTCGACAAGTGTCGGCAAACTTCAAACTTACTGCCGAATATAGAACATTTGGAGTTTTCCTTTTTTAAATACATTGTGCGCATGCATTTACCCAAAAAAGTACAAGATAAAATGTTAAACTCGGTCTAAGGAGTGACAAGCTTCACCTTCGTCAGAATGAACAATTAGGGCGGAAGCAAAAACAAGTGTGTGTGTGTGTGTGTGGTGTGTGTGTGTGTGTGTGTGTGTGTGTGTGTGGCCAAAAGTATTAGCCACCCCCGAGAAATCTCGCTTATGGTGATTATAAATAATATTCGACCAATGAAATAATTACTAGGGGCACTAATATATTTTACCCGACCTTTTTCTTAGCTAAATAATAGGCCATGGGGCTGAAATGTCTTTTGGGCCGTAAGTTTGAACTTCACATAACCGGATTTTTCCAGTTTTAACCACCTCTCCTTGTATAAAACCTATAGTTAACGCAGTTTCGAAAATGACGTGACAGTGATGCGCCTCGTGAACAGAGCTGTTATCGAATTCTTAACCGCAGAGAAGAAAACATTTGAAAATATTCACAAACGTCCACAAACGTTTACGGAGATGCTGCTGTTGATCGAAGCACAGTTGGACGATGGTCTAAACGTGCGAGATCGGGGAGAGGGCGAGCCAGCCTCGATGAGTCACGCAGCGGTCACCCGGCATCAGCTGTGACATATCTCACTGTGCAACGTGCTAACAGCATCATTCGATCAAATCGGCGCGTCACATACAAGGAGCTATCACTGGAGCTAGGAATTAGTGAAGGAAGTGTGAATACGATAATTCAGCACCTGGGATACTCAAAAGTGTGTTCACGGTTTGTTCCTCGCCAACTGAGGAGATCACAAAGCCCAAAGAAAAGAAATTGTTTCCGAGTCAATGGTTCGATACGAGACAGGAGGGGATGACTTCCTTTCACAAATTGTGACCGAGGATGAGACTTGGGTACACCACTTTGAACCTGAAACAAAACCAATCCATGGAGTGGCATCTCACAGACTCCACGCAAGAAAGTTCAAAATTGCTCCCTCTGCAGGAATGGTTATGGCCATCTTCTGGGACATGAAAGGGGTGATTCTGGTGGACATTAAGAAAGGACAACCAACCAACTCGGAGGCATATATTGCTACCCTACAAAGACTCCAGACATATAAAGCGAGTTCGACCGGAGAGAAAAATGAAAGACGTCCTTCTTTAGCACGATAACGCCGCAAGACCACACAACAGTTTGCGAACAAGATACGCCATCACAAAAATGTGCTCGACTGTGTTTACCCCAGCCTCCATACAGCTCGGATCTGGCACTTTCAGACTTCCATTTGTTTGGGTCAATGAAGGATGCTATTCGCGGAAGAAAGTTTGTGACGATGAGGTTGTTGAGGAGGTTAAGAGGTGGCTCCAGCGAAGAAAAAAGGAAACAATGGTGCTCAAGCGCTTTCGTCTATTCTGTTTCCTTCGTGGTTATTTTCATAAATATTATTTACGTGAAAAAAAGGCCCTTGTTTTGAGGTGGAGGAAAGCTGAAGAAAAGGATGGAGAGACTATAGAAAAATAAAGTTATGTAGCTACTTGTATACAAAATTTCTGGAACTTACAAGGAAACTTCGAAAGAAAAAAAGTGGGGGCAAATATATTGAGTGGCCTTCTTAGTTTAGAGTTGTGATTATATGACTAATTTGCACCTTGATTGAGCACTTTTGCCAAGGTATTTTAATTTACTTAAACTTTTGAGAGTTTCACCTATTTTCTCAAAAAATCAAAAAATGGGTAAGAAAAGAGTTGACCGAATCTGAAAGGGCTAAAATCGAGGTTTTTCATTCTCAATGATTTTCACAAGCTTCAATTGCAAGAAAATCTAAATGTTCAAGGTCCGCTGTTCGAACAACTTTAAAACGTCTTCAGGACACCAAGAGCCACGCATCTAAGCCAAGGAGCAGGCGAAAGAGGGTTAACTGATGCTAGAGAGGATCGATTGTTGAAACGCTCATCTTTGCAAAATTGCCAAAAAGACTTGAATGGGCCAAAAAAAAAAAAAAAAATATTGAACCTCCGAAGATTGGGGAAAAGTGCTTTGGTCAGACGAAAGTAACTTCGCGGTAAATAGTAAAACCCTTCTTCTATTTCCTCGTAGCATCAAAATTGATAAATACCCTGCCTTTTGGATTTTATAGGAATCTTAAAAAGTTTGATTTCTCCGATTTTGATTTTCGGCTCTCCTGGCGCAACGTTTGTAAGGCGAAGTGTAGGAAAAGCGTACAATTCAGAATGTATTGTGCCTAGAGTAAAATTTGGCGGTGGTAGCATAATGGTTTGGGGCTGCACGTCTTCTGTAGTAGTTGGGAACAGTTTTTGTGCCAGGGGAGGATGAATTCCTCGTTGTATACTGCCATGTTAGAGCGAGTTCTGGCCCATCTATGGAAAAGCTTTACCCAGGAGTAAACAAACGTGACATTACATTCCAGCAAGATAATGCACCTTGCCACGCATCTCGAGCAATTCGAAAGTGGCTTGACGCGAATCAAATTTTTGGAGTGGCTCCCCCGAAACCAACACCTTAATCCCATAGAACACCCGTGGGCAGTTTAGGCAAGGTTGTCCCGAGACACGAGTCTTGGTCTAAAGCGGAACTTCATGCTAAGCTTCTTGAGGAATGGGAAAAAATGCCTATTGAAACTTGCAAAAAATTAGTCAATTCGATGCCAAGACTCATTCAAGCTGTAATAAAAGGCAAATGGTGGGTGCACTAGGTATTAAAATACTTCAGAATAAACTTTTTTTCTAACCTCAAAAGACAGGAACACCATTACCCATAAGTAGGGTGGCTAATACTTTCGGCCAAGGCTGTGTGTATATAATGAAAACCACGAAGGAAAAAGGAAAATGGTGCTCAAGCGCTTTCGTCTAATGTTCCTGGGGATGTCATTAGACGAAAGCGCTTGAGCACCATTCTGTTTCCTTCGTGGTTATTTTCATAAATATTATTTACGTGAAAAAAAAAAGTCATTTTTAGTTCGATGTTCGATTCGTAGTCCATCACTCACTCACTACATAAAATTGGGCATAAGGCTTATATGAGGGGTCGCGCGTCTTATACCTAAGCGCCATCACAGGCGAAAACGTGTTTGATGGACATCACTATTTGGACCTTTTCCAGTTTGTGTACCGTTTTCTCATAATTTTTTTGAGAATATTTGTTAAAACTAACGAAAATATCACGACTTAACCTAACCAATTATCAAGGGCGTACAGTTGATCTATTATTAATTATAACTTTCTGGAATAGTATTTACTAATAGATCAAATGTACGCTCTTGATAATTGGTTAGGTTAAGTCGTGATATTTTCGTTAGTTTTAACAAAAATATTCTCAAAAATAAATTATGAAAAACGGTACACAAACTGGAAAAGGTCCCACTATTTTCACCTTTCCTCTATCGCGTGGTTTGGGTTATAATGACTTTACGACACGAAGTATGGTCGAAAACCTTATGAAGCGAACTACTTTTTTCACCTCTATCGCCAGCCAAAAGTTCGGCATAAAAAAAAATAAAAAATTATATAAAATATGAAAATCTATCCAAAAAAAAACTTCATTAGCATACTTAGAACTCTAATTTAGCCAAAAATGAACGTTCTAGCCCAATTAATAACATACTATTGTGAGAATATTGCTGAACTTTGGAGGCGATTTCTGGCGAACTTTAATTTTGGCGCTTAGGTACCCTAAGACGCGAGACCCCTCATATCTTGTTTGGAAATGAAAGTTCGATTTCCAAGCTATCATCATCGTCCTTGAAAAGACTTGCCACACCATTTTATGGCCTATGTTATCTAATGGTATTTGAGGGATAAAATAAGCATAGGTATTTGCCATGACTGACAACCACGAACTCCACAAAACTTTCCCTTACTTGAAACGTTTAATTTTCAATTTTGTTCAAAATGCATTCTACATTCTATACGAGGATAAGAAAATGCAAGTAACATTCGTGTAAGACTCAACCCTTCAACATCTTCATTGAATCAATTTGCTGCGATTCAGTGATAGACTCGAGTATACTCGATCAGAGCAGCGCAGGAAGTTGAACGAGAATATATTATACACTCGATAGTAACCGCTAAAAAGTCAATTGGGCACACTCGCGATGAGCGAATTAAGAAAAAAAGTGATCGGCAATGTCCCGCTCCTATATTTGTGACCTTGATCTATGATGCAAGACCCTGATTTTTGTTCGCAACAGTCTTGTGACGAGACCCGTGTATGTAGTGACCACCCTAGACCGAGTGTGTCACGGGGTCCAAAATCAGAATGTACTTATTTCAAGAACTGTGCCAGAAAAGTTACTATTACATATTAACACGAGAAGGGCGGCAGATGGTCAAAATAAATCTTATTAAAACTATTAAACAAGAACCTTTTAGTGTCGAAAGCAAGGTGGTAGTAGTTTAGTTAAAATTCCCATTATATACTTGGGGGCGAAGGGGGTGAAAAAAAAAAAAAAAAAAAGTCCGGACTGGTCCAATTGCTTAGTTAGTATGAAGTTTAATTAATGTTAAGCCGTTCAAAACTTGCACTGAAACTTAGTTCAGTACGGCCCCTCAAAATTTACTCGGTCGGGGACAATTGGTAAAATGACGGAACCCCAATATGGAAGAACTAATCCACGTTCTAAATAGGAATTATTTCCACAAAATGTGCAAATAATACTTTCTGAATTAATTCTTAAAATATACTGTATATCCACAATCTTTCAACAATATTCTGTAATAAACTGCGTATCCTATCTACACTACAACGAAGACAAAGTGGAAGAGGGAGGTACGTTTGCCACAAGTGATCTTTGTACTTGGCACGAGTAAGTTAAAAGCTTTGAGTAAAGTTGTGATAAATATTTTACTCCAAATGTAAAATGTCCTAAGTAAATATTTCATTATACTCTTGTTTAGTTTGGCGAACGTAACGTGCGACACCCAACAAGCTTAAAAACGCGCACATTCCAACGTGTAGATAAAATTCAATATTCTAAAAATCAACGTCATCCAGCTATTTATAAGAAATTAAACTACCACAAAGGCTAAAATTCAGAGAAACGTTTTTGCCCACGTCGCGATAAAGCATTACTCCAAGTCTGAAACATCGTTTACAACCTCCCGTCCTAATGACCTAACCGCGTCTAACGTATGGACATTCTTCTATACTTACTTTTTCTCTGTATTCTTTTGCCATTTGTTGTTTTCTTTCAGAGCCTTCTGTTTTTTGTTCTATTGATGAAATAACTCGCCATGAACTTCTTCGCGCTCCAACTACGTTCTTATATGCTACCGATAATAAATTTCTCTCTTCGTTTGATAATTCTACCCCTGTCGGAAAGAATCAAGCCTCCTATATAAACCAGAAGCGTTAAAAGGGATTGCTACCCGATGCTGTTACGGGTTTAACAAACAATTACAGTTTTAAAAAAGGCAAATATTGTTCAATAAGATACACTGTGGCATGTTTCACTACTTTAATCCCTAAAATACAGATACCAATGGTGTCAGAGAGAACTGGACAGCAACGCAATTACGTATTCTTACCAGTCTTTTACCTTCACTAATAAGTGAAAAAGATTACTATCAAGTTATAACGTTTACTGGTTATTTGGAACGTGACTAAATTCATGATAATATCTACTCTACTGATGAATGCTCAATTTATCAAATACGGTAAAAGTGACGTGATTGACATACCTATATAAAATTGGAAGTTTTTAAGCTAGTTCTATATAAATTATTTCCCCTTCGTTTCTATTAACATAGCACCTTTAGTGTTCATGAAAGCACATTTCTCTCCCCAACCCCTAAGCCCCAGCGAGCAGTGGTTACACACCTGTTTCTGTAACTTGTTTCATTGCGGCGGCCATATCGTCATAACGTTCTGCTTGTTCAGCTAATTTAGCGCGCTGCACTTGTTCCTCTTTGTCGGCCATTCTGAAACGAAAGAAACAAAAATATTTATTCCAACCACGCGTGGAAATATTCGAAATAATAGGCTTTCCTAAGACAATCAGTATGAAGATGTGGATAACACGAATAGGCCCATGTAATTATTACAACTTCAAGTCCTGTTTTATAAACAAAAAGTGTCAGATCCAGCTAAGCATCCCATTTAATGCTTTTAATTTCCTTTGTAAATTTCAGAGTTCAAGACTGATTATTTTAACGTCAGCATGTTTAAAACAGTAACTTAAGGTGCATCATGCACTATCATCTTGCTTTTAACTAAACGTCATACTTTGATGAACTTCGATCAAAGATTTTCTGTCTAAAGTATAACTACAAAAATCCATTAACGAGAACGGTTTCGGAAGTATAGACTGAAGCAATTTTATAATGGTGATGTGGTTTTAAATAATCCTCAACAGTTAATCATCAGACCCGACTATAGAGAAAAAATGCACTATTAATATTATTTTTAAACCCGATATTAAATTAAAGGGGTTTTGAAAAAAACCGTAATAGCTACCTCTCTCGTTCTTCATAATAAACCAAGTGATAAGATTTCTGCTGATAAGATAGGCTCAAGATACTTTCGAGTAGCGATCCCTTCATCTACCCCAATGAATCCAAAGTTACTTGAAAAAGTAGGCTACCTACCCATTACTTTGCTTAGTTTACGACCCCATTAAATAAGGAAATATATAAAGTGAAGCAGAGGAATAATTAAAATAAAGGATATCCCCAAAATGACATTTAAACCTCACGGATTTTAGTCAACTGCTAATGTCGACGGTCAGTGCTTTAACCCATTAGTGCCCAGTGGCACTTCACCACCGATTGTTAATCTAACCATCGATAAAGAACTTTGATTAAAAACAACCGCTATATAACCGGTTAACTGTCTTCACAACTGAGACTAACTGATCCAATTATGCTCAAGGGATGCTTACAAAGCAAGATTTAGTACCCAAGTCTTCCTTAGCAGACGTTTACTGTATATATTTAAACCGTTACGCAACAAAGGTAAACGAGTACGAGTGTGGTAACATTGGCACGTTGATTGGTTACACGAGTGCAATTTGAAGGAATCTTTCACTTCAACATTCCATAAAGCCTTTCCTCAGATTTAATAAACAAAATTCAAGCAATTATTGTAGTATGGAGCAACATATGAATAATTCCCTTCAAACACACTTAAATCAGATGAAGTAGAGTATTTTCCCCTTATATGAAGGCAACAGGAAATTCTTATTGCAGGAAGTTTCTCTCGTTTTCATAAAAAAAAAAAAGTAGGCACATACTTTCAGAACAAAATTCAACAGTACAGAACATTCACACGATATGCGAAGTATGACTCACTGTTCTCTAACGCGTCACAGTTATTTATACAATTACAGCAATGGCGTTTAATGGTTGGTTCTGTTAAGTTAGCAACCATGTAATTTAAACCTCGTAGCCTCATTGAAGCAAATGCGGGCTCGCTCGACACCCTAAACAAATAAAATTTCTAATTGTTTAAAAAACCCTTAAAAGTTCTCCACTCTCAAAATTTAAATTAATACCAGGAATAATTGTTAGCCTCGCTAATAAGGGCTATGCGCGGTAGGATTAATATTTGTTTTAACACCCCGCAAACGTTAATACTACTAAGTGGGAATTACCTATAGCCGTGTTGATAAAATTATAGTACCGTATCTCTTTGGCCTCGGTGGTGTGGTTAGCGTCACTGACTACGAAGCCATCGGCCCCGGGATCGAGACCCGGTGACGGCAGGCGACGCGCAGCAAAACCCAGCTGATCATTCCACACAAAAAAATGTTAGATAAATGGGTACCCTAGTTAGGACGCTGAGCTGCTGGTGGGCGTTAAAAACTATGTCTAAGTAGAGTGACAGAATGAACACCAAGCGGAAGCAAAACAGGTTTATATATATACACGCGCACCTTTGGCCCGAATTGTTCATTCTGACGAAGGTAAAGTTCTTCACCCCACCTCAGACCTACAGTTTAACGCAGGGTTGTGGAGTCGGTCCAAAATTTTCCGACTCCGACACATTGTAAAAAATCTAAAAATCCGACTCCGACTCCTCTAGTGTTTCACTCTATAATTATCATAATAATAAGACATTTCATCACCACCACATGAATCGTCAGGTTACTTTCTAGGATAAGGGAACATTCAAATATTAAGAAGGATATTGACTTGTAGATATAATCATATTAAGGGATTTTTATTTTTTCCAATAATATATATATATATATATATATATATATATATATAAATAAATGAAAAAGATTCTCTTAAACATAATTAAGGTCTAACCAGTAGTAGTGCTACTTAAAATTGAATAACCCTTCTTAACCTAGTGGCTATAACCAGGGTTGTGGAGTCGGTCCAAAATTTTCCGACTCCGACTCCACACATTGTAAAAATTCGACTCTGACTCCGCCCTGAAACGTGCGACTCCACGACTCCGACTCCACAACCCTGGTTTAACGTCGAATCCGAACCACGCCCCACCAGCAGCCCAGCGTCCTAACCACTAGGCCACCCATTTATCTACCAACCACTTTACTGTGTGGAAGTATGAACAGCTGGGTTTAACTGCGCGCCGGCTGCCGTCACTGGGTCTCGAACCCGGAGCCGATGGTTTCGTAGTCAGCGACGCTAACCACACGATCACCGAAGCACATTGTTACGTACGTACGTACATACGTGATGATTATGATCGTCGCGGAGGCTTCAAAATAGCTACACCTTCGTCGTGCATTATCTATTACGGTACCAAACCAACCCGACTCTTAATATCAATGTTAGCACCTGTTGTGTAGCAGCAGACTGTGTCTCAGGCGTTTGTCCACAAGTTTACAAAGCTCAACATAAGAGTATGGTATAATACACACAAAGCATTTAAAAGATTGATAAATTTACATGCATCTACACGCTTTACATTCAAAGATGGTACGAATTTAGTTACCTACCATAATTTTCTACCCCCAGTAACTAACGATTACCAAGACTTCAAACTTAAATACGACAAATTAACATAGGCCTATAACAAAAAACTCAAATCGGCTTAAGGAGATACTCAAACTTCAATGAATTAGATTCGAGATTTGGACTAATCTTTTCATATTTAATACAACCACGCTTTCATTATTTTAAAATGGGTCATTTATCGTCTGCACCTTCACGAAGCAACGTTACACGAGGCACCTGGATATTACTATGTCTATAGCTTTCTATCACTGAACCAGTCCTAATATAGCAGCAAGTAGAATTTCTGCATGGTCCAGCCAATAATTAAGTACTCACAGCGATCATTATAGGAGGGTATCATGCATCTTGTAAACAAGATGCAATGTAGTATCACGAAACGTTACTCTTTTTTATAAGGTCACAGCGAACAAGAAAAATATAGTATAATAGCGTAATTGGAATAAAAGTGTATAATACACTTATTCCAATTACGCTATTCTCGTTCACATTCCAATCAACGATAATCTAAAAAATTTAAGAGGAAATTTGCTAATTTCTATCAATCTGCCAAGTACCACACGTCAAGGATGACCGGAAAGCTAAACTAGATTACATGAAAAAAAAAACGCGCGTGTATAGGATCACTTAACTTTATTCGCTGCATCTAGGTCATACGGTGGGGACCTACAGTTTTACGTGGGATCCGAACCACGTGTCACTACATTTGGACGCTGAGGACTGTTTCCCATCCAACAACTACCCAGTCCAATGTCGCCGAACAAGATGAAGCCGTCTCTCACACACGTTAACCACTCCATCAATGAAACTAAATTACGCCCAAATTAAGAGAACCAACCTATAAAAAAATTTCACGTTTTCGGATTAAAAGAATATCGAAATGTTTAGAGACTTTCAATGCAGTATTTACCATTTAATCTACTAATGTAAGTGGTGTGACTAGAGTCCAAAAATGTCTCAAAACTTTCTTACCGATATTAGTAAGAAATAAGGGTAGTTTCGTAACGGGACTAACATATTGTGCCACCTGTGCAACAGTGAGGACGCACCACACCTACCCGATTGACCAGTACCCCGACTTGGTATTACTGAGCTTAACATGTCACAGTAGGTTTTGGGATTGGCATTAAGTCATCGGAAATAAGCAGTTCTAAGCCGATAATTAATATAAATTAGTGTTAATTTGAGTATTTTGAGTTGTTCACGCTTTTAAACGCGACTTTATTAAATCTTACCAAAGCGCAATCACGAATTTATATTTTATATTTAGCTATTTTGGCAACTTAAATATACAATTGTTAATATTTTGCCCATTTACCAACCAAATCATTCCTCTTACGTCTACAAATTCAAAGTTTTTAAGCCTTTCGCCTAATATAGGGAATCCCAAACCTAAAAACGCCAAAACCTGTTTCACCCCCCCATCCCAAATATACCTACATACACATTCCTCGCGATCTTTCTTTGCCTCAAAACGGAACTGTTTAAAGTTTTCAGAATAGATGAGTCACGATGGTTGAAGCGTCGATCCAGAATTAAACGCGCTTTCATTCTTCCATAGATAGTGATAACCCTAAATTAATTTCAAAGAATGCTCGACTAAATGTACTGTAGTACACCCATCACAAACTAAACCGGGATGACATTAATACAGAAACACCGAAATTTAAAGGATGATGTCCACTCTGACAGCTTCGTTTCGTAATACAATTAACATGTTAACTATTTTCGCCATTGTGTCAAACGAAAAGGCAATCTTAATTCCCTCAAGTCTTCAGGGCCATAAATAGCCATCGGAGTAAAAGGTAACGAAAACGAACCTGATGAAAAGGTATCGTGCTGAAAGGTTGTTACAACGTTCGGCCTTAAGACAGGAAAACCGCTAAATCGACGAACATTAACATACGTACAGTAAACGCTCGCATCTTTACAACTCAAACTAGAGTTTTAAATCTCGTAAACAAGGCTCATTCGACACTATTCCTACTTCAGAGAATTCTATTAAAACGCCACTGCGCCAAGCTATAGCCAGTGTTCTTAATCTGAAGTTATCAATAGTGTTCCTCAGGCTCTGTCCTATCATCCATTCTTCCTTTTATCAAAAATCTATAAAGTCGCACTTCCTGTTTTATCCACTCCTTTCACTCTTCACTACTTCATCCGTTTCACAAAGCGTCCCTTTCAACAATCACTCCATAATTGCCGTGGGATGACTATGATGCTCTGATATTCCTACTATCTCAGACTGGGGTAGAGAAAACCTCGTGGTTTCCAATGCATAAAACTTTCTTCATCCGTCTATTCTTCACAATCTACCACACGACTATCCCCTTAAGGACCTTCACAACAATACAACACTCAATCCTTTCTCTTAACATTTCCTTTTCTTGTAATCTTTCCCTGAAAAGATCGTGTACTTTCCAAAATAGCTTCTAAGAGGTTAGGTGTGCTCTTACCAGCTTCGCAGTTTCATCCCCACTCGGTTGCTCTCTCTGTACAGGGGTGTCTCGACCGCCACGTATGGCGTACGCTTCTAATGTGAGGGTAGCTCAACCCACAGCTCTACTTAATTGGGTGAAATCAAAGACTTGGTCTCCTCAACTCCCTGCCTCTTACTGTCTTCAATCTCTCGCTCTTCGCCGCAATGTTGTATCACTATCATTATTATAACTGACTAGTCCTCTGAACACTAACTAGATGCCTCTTCCAGAGCACGCAGTACCAGACTTTCAACACATTCCTTTGCTATCCAACTCTAACGCGAGAGCTAATCGGCATTTTCAATCTTTCATCTACTCAACCGGTCAACTCTGGAACAATCTTCCTCAATCCATCTCTCCCCAGGCCTATGAATTCCAATCCTTCAAACGCAGAGTAGCCAGGCAATTTGAAAACCGTGGCCCTTCATTTTGGCTATCTTTTTCCTCTAAGGGGGGAGGGGGGGGAGGGGGGCATTTTTGTGGATATTCGCTCTTGGACCCGATTAAGAAAAAAATCCATTAAAATTAATCTTTTTTAAAAATGAAACTTTCAACTTCGTTTCGAAAAATTTCTCGTTAAAATCTCTCAAAAGCAGGCATGTATCGCGTAGTAATTAATGGTAATCAAATGCCACACAATACAATAATGAATTCGTTGAACCAAAGCAAATAGCTGTATTTAGTTTTCACAATTCAAAGGGAAAAAAAAATTAATTCAGTCACGTACAAGTTCTTCCAAACGAAATCTTGGTAAAAATCTTAACTGGCACGCGACCATTGTCAGTCAAGGTTGTCACGTAACGCAAAAGTTAACAGATGGACATCTAAACGTTAGAGTTAAGCGAACTTTCATTCAAAATTTACGTCAACAAAATCACTGACGAATAAGAAGACGCGTAGTAACTTTGATTAACCTACTTCTAAAAGACCTTGTGCATCAAAGCAATGCGAGCGAAAATGAAAGCATGAAAAATTATTTCTAAGTGTGGAGTTTGAGGGGAGTGGGGTAGTATTATAGTACGCCTAGGAACGTTTTTACAGAAAAAATACCAATTGTAAGCGTAAAAAACGTTAAAATTCAATCACTTAATTTTTAAGCCGTTTACAAGTCGTCTGCAAGGCGAACTTTCAAGTTTTAATAAAAGGTACGCCGCTTATAACATTAAATAAAGTCTAGTCTACACCAGTTCTATCCGTGTAGACTCGTGTGCCAACTCAATCCAAGTACGATCAAACCATTAGAAAACTAAGCTATGACTAATCAGTTTATCGTTCAAATAGCGGAAACAACCTACATTAAACCGATGTAACGACAAAAGCCTACATTGTTTCGACGCCAAATAAGTCCTGACAACGAAGAATTTAATTTAAACGCGTACTTACGTCTAGCTAATCATCAGAGTAAAGGTCCTTGCGGCATACCTTTCCATATAGTGTGCGTATAATAATATATATATCATAAACTGACCTAACTGAACACGCAAGACTGATGAAATGTCGCACGGCCGCCTTCAACCCCCCCCCCCCCCCCCCCCAGAAAAGGTGTTGACTAGAGAAATCTATACATGGACTTAAATTAACCGAATCGCGTTCACCGTTCATGCGGCAGCATGACGTCAGAGTATCACGTGATTATGACGTTGCACTGCCAGTGTTGCCAATCACTCTCAAAAGCACATCCTGCCTACATAAAATATTTTAATTTGCAAACCCGAGCATAGCGATGAATATTTTTTAGCATTTATATTCAAAGGAAGTTTTTTTTAAATGGCAAGGTTAAATTTAGCCGTTTAAAGCTTATAAATACTACTCAGATTGTGAATGTAAACTTTATAAATCAGACTATGAACAAAAACTAAGTAAACTGTTCGCATTACATAATTTAATAAAAGCCTGATTACCGGCATAACTGAACAGCCTACTTTTAATAAAGAGGAAATTGTGGGTTATTCTGGCTGAACACTTAATTGAAGTGTAACTACACCATTTAGAAGTAATTTCAGCACAAGCAAAACTGAAGCCTACTTCTGAATCATTTCCCTGACGAGTCGAATCCTATTCAAGGACGAAAGTTTCTCTTATAAAAACCCTATGACACGATGCACTTTTGACGTGTTAAAGTGTGTTTAGACATTGTAAAGCTATTTAAACCTCCATGCAATTTTAGCAGCGAGCCACAGCTGTTAATATATGGTTAAGCTGAAATTAACAACTTAAGAATACGTTTTCATACTTTTACATAAATTATGGGAATTTTTACTACATTAAATTCGACTTAAACCACTGGTTTAATCTAAAGGTCATTTACAATTTATTACTCCAACTTCTACAAATGGTGTAATTAATGGACGAGTATTAATGTAATTTGATCTTACCCTTGTTAAACCGATATCACGCACGAAGGTAATTTCTATTTCAGGAGATTTTCTAGACACTTTTTTTACGGTTACATAAATTTGTTAAGCGTTTATTAGTGCAGACAGCATGTCCACGGGTCCTTCCTGAATAGCTTATGCTACCAGGAGGACAAATTAAAAACTTAGATCAGGCTCCTTTTAGTTCTAAATTCGTCCCTATTTTCAATACGGGTTGGTTAATTCAGTGGTTCCGCAACCTTTTCTGGCTCAAGACACCCCAATGCAATTTGTTTTTTCACGGCGCACAGATGATGTCCCCCACTGTTCAACATCGTTAACCCCCACTCGCAACAACTTCAAACTGGGCCTATACAGCTTCCGTACGGACGTAATGGCGAAGGTTGGTTGTTTCATTTCAAATTTCTTCGCCAACTCTTTAATGGTTTTTGTTAATACCCGACCTATATTGTCATGGGGTAAGGTAGTTTTAAAATAGGTATATTAATACTAATTTAACAGAAAATGGATTTTTTTAGGTCTACAATTTCAAGTAAGCATGAACTACTACTACAAACTTCTTGTCCAGCTGTAAATCTTTAAAATTAATTTGATGGAATATCTATGATTTATGTTTTTAACTACAGAAACTAATTTTATCAGCAATATACCCAACCCTAAAACCGACAGATTAGGCCTAGCCTATATAAGTTCCCGAGAACTTTGACTATGGACTGCTTTGTGCACGTTTTTAGATTATTAGGGTTGGAAGGTACAAAGTACAACTATCAAAAATATTAAGACCGCATACCTGGAGTGGAATAATCGTTATTGCCGCATATACAATACTAAAACCATGCAAAGTTCATATTCTTATTCTATGCCTCTTTAGGTCAGCATTCATTGTATATTAACATTTAATAGGCGTTTGCCACCCCCACCCCCCCTCCCCTAACCGACGTAAAAACACCCTTTGTCCTTCGGAATTAAGTTCGGATCACTTGAAGATCAGGGCCACCAGCCTCAATTACCAAATGATATCTTGGTTAAAACTAACGAATTATTACGACTTAACCTAACCAATCGTCAAGGGCGTACAGTTGACCTAACCGGGCATTCAATTTATTATATTTGGTACGGTACTGTAAAGCAAAAAAACAAAATACATGGGGGCCATGATCTTCAGGTGATCCTTAAGTTCAAAGCCAGGATACATACTCTACCAACTCCTCACTGTAAAACTCTTGCGTTTCCCGTTTTTCAGAGGAAAAATTAAAAAATTCCAGAGTAACCATCGTTTCTACTATAACTGATAATGCGTGATTACAAATAAAATCTATCAAAATCATAAATACCTGAACATAAGAACAATGTGCGATTATAATTTTTAAAAAATACATACATTTGAAATGTTTGGGCTCAATAGACAGCCAAATTAGCCGAGTTCACAAAATTCCCTAAGACTTTTTCCCTACAAATTCACCGAGTTTACTGTCTACTACTATGGAAAACGGGAGACACCCTGGGATAAACCTATAATACGCAAAGAATGGTTATTGTGGCTACAGTAAAATATTAACTTTACACCATAATTAGGTTAAACAAGATTCTGAGCTTTAAAGCCAGCTTTATCAGTAAGCATATGGGTTTGCAGTATTCTGTTCACAATTCCAATATTTATATTCCACTTTTTAATTGGGTTATGGGCCCAGTTGTGTGTACAGTCCTTTAAATTTTTACGCAGGAAGGGGCCATGGGCGAATGCCCGCAAAAAGCCCCATAGAGAAAGAGCCAAGGCTTTCGATATGCCTGGACACCATTTGAAAGATTGGAGGTCAGACGGGTGGAAAGATCGATTGAAGAAGACTGCAATATATGGATACCGTAGGTTTCTGGAGTATCATGGTTACTGTTGAGTGAAACGCAGCAAACTAATGTAAATGAACAGTTAACCCCTCTTTTCTGATCTATATACATCATACATACATCGTTATGGATTAAAATGCAGGAAATGGTATACTAAAAAATATTAAATAATTTTTAGCATTGTAAACTAATAGACTATACTGTATAAAGATAGTTTACAAAGCTAAAATTACTTACCGTATTTTAGGCCTCACAAGACACCCTATATTTAGCAAAAAATATTTCAAAGATTTATCAGCCTGACAAAATATATATTCCCATAACTATTAAAAACATTAAACAAAATAACAGATGAGCACTGAAGTGATTTTTGGAGACGTTTTTCAGGAAAAAAGTAGCATTTTATGAGGCGTAAAATACAATATTCAAATATATTTGAGAGAGAGTATGTGTGTGATATTTATGGGGTGAATTCAGTATAATCAATTGTGCACTGGGGTTTCAACCACCAAAAAGATTATTCACTTCTCTTTTCACTACCACACAAAGGTTTGTAATTAACAGTTTAAACAAAGTAGTAGTTAATGACAAATTTTACATCTCCAAGGTCCAAATACAAAAACCTGGTTAACCCCATAAATCCTTTCAATACACTCAAAGATTAGTTTTACCGAGTAACGTTTGTGCATTCAGCATTTTATATAAACTGCATTGGCTAAGAAGCTGCACTTTTAGAGCAAAAAAAATATATATTTCTTCAACAATTGCAACATTTCAGTTCAGAACGAGATATGCAACCGAATTAAGCCTACACAATCAAGATGGGATACTATACTAATACAAAAATTCCCATAAAACTGCTTTTATGTAGGCTGGTGACAGATCCATTAACCCTTTCAGTCACTGGGTACCCAATTTGGTAGCTGAAAAATAAACCATATTGGTTCTTATATACCCACACAAAGGCAAATTTCTTTTTTACCCTATGTCATAAGTCATGATCGAAGGGGTTAATACAGTCTTCCATTACAGCACTACTCACCTTTCCACAAACTATTTTCATTCTTGTTAAATTGAAAGAAATTTAATCAGCTTTTTGCAGGAAGAGGGGGGGGGGCCTCCTTTGCTTCTTGCACCCTATTTTTATTATGTACTCTACCCACATGTCCTTCCAGAGTCACATTTTCTTCACTACACTTCCAAAGAGGTTGTTAAACACAAATACTTTACTGGACCAGCTACATACTTAAAATTAATCACTATTCTTGGAACTATCAAGGCAATACCAATCATGCCTCACATTCTTAGATAAATTTTGACACACATTCACACAAGTTTCAAACACGAACCGAAAGTACCGCATACTTTATTTCCATTTAGTCATCTCCATGCACAATATTGCAGCTAGCTCCCCCTTTCATCCAAAAATTTTTTTTTTTATTCAACATTTAAATACACCAATTAACCTGTAGCCTATCAACTAACTTTAACATACAGAGGACTCACACCATCTTAGTATATTTTGTTCATACATTGTAGATCATGCAAAGCATATTAACCCCTTAACCAACCATTTTTGTGAAGTTTCAGTCCAATTTTTACTTTGGCAAGCCAGAGATAGCACAGGCAAATTCATTAAGAGTTAACAGTCTACTCATGATAATGCCCCTTAATTAAAAGGAATATTAAATCCAAAATCTCGGGTGTTATGGGTATTTTGTAACAATATAGAATGAGTCAAACTTTTGGTAAACCAAAAATTGAGTGAATCATGCATCTGATTTAGACATGCAATGCTGGTGTAGACCTTACATGTAAATGTTTAAGAAATTTCCACACACCATTTCATTTATTAAACTGGAAAAACATGCAAACAACTTTCATTTAAGAGGAAAGTATTCTTTAATTCCAAGCTAAAAGAAATCAAAATACCATTGTGACAATACAATAAACTTTTGTAGGAAACAAATGATCCAAAGCTACATAACTGACAAGCACATCCTTTGTAGATTATTCATAGCACAAAGTTCTCTGCCCAAATTGCTTCAAGAATAGGCAACTTAGGCTACACAATGCGTGTCTAAGCCCATACTTAATTAGAATATAGGTACATCCTCAGAGTGGCATGTAATTAACAGAAAACCCAGCCATAATTCTAGTAAACATGACAGGGAAATGGGCATCTAGGAAAAAATTACGAAGACTGGGAAACAAATTTTATCTGAACAGGCTAAGGGGCCTACTATAACTTAGGTAATAAATTTTGAGTAGACTACATGCAATTTCACCATAAGTGCTTTTAAGTAGATACCAAAATTCAGTCCTAGTATAAGTAGGACTATTTCCCAGACCCACAAGAGTACTAGTATACTAGTTAGGCCTACTTCAGTCTTAATGACCAAATCAAAATTTTAGCATAAAGTTACCAGTCTGGCGCAGCACTTTTAAAATAAGAAAATATTAGGCCCTTAGTTAATGATTTGGAGAAGGAGAAATCAATTCTTGGATGCTTAGTGCTATTAGATGATGGATTTGTCAAGTTATTTCCTATAGGATTTGCATTCATTTTACTCCTTAGAACCTGTACCTCACTTCTGCCAAACTTCTTACTGGCTTGATTCATAATCTAAGCCTAATTGACTCTTACAAAGGACTATTTAGGCCTACAGTACTAGAACCTAAAGGCAGTTTTTACATAGTGGCACCAGCTCGATGGGCCAAAGTGGCCCCTAGTGTGCCCACTATAAAAATTTCTCATGTTCTTATGACTAAAACCAGTTAGTGTATGTTTTATCACACTCAGTCATTTTACACACCAAAATACATTTTTCTAGTAGTATTTGATGTGATTTGTTCAAATATGACCATTTCCGTCGGAAATGAGATCCAACAAAGTTATAGTACTTTGAAGTTTGGCTCATTTTCAAGGGAAATGGAAGTCAAAATCTAAGCAAAACATCAAATATTACTAGAAAAATGTATTTTGGTATTAATTAACCTAACCTAACCATGGCTAAACGAGCCTAGAGTATTACCTTATTATGGATTAGGTGGTGGATACAGATGAGAGCTCGTTTAGCCAGGGTTGGGTTAGGTTAGGTTAGGTTAGGTTAATTAATACCAAAATACATTTTTCTAGTAATATTTGATGTGTTTTGCTTAGATTTTGACTTCCATTTCCCTTGAAAATGAGCCAAACTTCAAAGTACTATAACTTTGTTGGATCTCATTTCCGACGGAAATGGATGTCATATTTGAACAAATCACATCAAATACTACTAGAAAAATGTATTTTGGTGTGTAAAATGATTTGATAAAACACAATTACCCTAAAACCTACAAGAAGTTTGGCGCAAGTGACCCACTGATTCTAAATAGGTGATTTTAGTAAAATCCCAGAAATCAGATGCAGTCCATCGCGTTGATAAAAACTAACCTAATTGGCTAATACTCAGTGGCCTTAAACCGAATATTACCCAATTATGTTGGTTAATTATAAGCTTTTCGAACTGCATAGGGACTAGAATTTTACCAAAATGTTACCCGCCCAGCGTTCTAGTACGACCCAGCGACTCAATCTTTCTAAAAGTATAGTACAAGAAAAGTGATGGAAATTCCATCTAATAAGCCTCGCCCTAGGCTGCTATAATCTAAAACGACTCGATGTGAAAATTTTAGCTCGAAAAGTGACGCACCAGATGTTAAGTTTCTCAATCTGGACTCGATAAGCCCTAATTCAAGAGAATTACAAATTTTTGTGGACCCTAACTTAGGCCTGTTTGATTTTGCGCCCTAATGCTAAACTACAGTAGGCCTAGATACTTACACGAACCACTGGCTTTGTAAGCATTTCAAATCAGGTCATTAATTTCGCCTCTGGCAAGACAACTACCGGTAGCCTAGGCCTGGACAAGTTAGGCGTGACAGGCTTAAAACACTGTAGTCTCAACCACTTACTAATGCTTCCATAGTCCCTACATGCAAGGTAGGCTAGATCTAGGCTATTCTAGAGACAGTGGGGTCACTACCTAAAAGAAAGTTTTCTCCAAAAGAATTTTAGGTTAAGTGAACAAAGCTAAGTTAGGCCCTACACCTAATATAATGTTACAACAGGCAACCATGACCAATTTAGGTCTAAACATTTTAAATCAGTCCCTACAAAATAAAAAAAAATCTTGGCTAAGAGGTCACATGGTATAAATAAGTCTAAAGCGGACTGGACTAAGCCGGGCTGAGTCAACTCTGAGAAATTTATGCCACACCTTCATACTTACGAATTAGTTAAGAGCCTAAGGAGCATTTACAGGTTACGGCAAATTAAACAAGCCGAATTCTAAAGATCTATTAACTGTACACCACGTTAACTTTTGACTAATAATTTCAGCCTAGACATAAAACACTGACACAATGCCTACCTGAATATAAAATTTTATAAAAGTATATACACAAAACAACTAAAAATGTACAATTCCTAGAACAGAGGGTATCCGCACTTATCGAGACCTTCTTAACAACTGAGGTTTTCGTTTTCTACGGGGTCCTCACTGCGCATCACGAGGTTTCTAGTTAGGGAGTAAAATTCAAAACTTAATAATATAATAAAATTAAAAATTGACTATTAAAAAATAAAATTTTATTATTAAAATAACCTTATTAATTATATGATTAGAAATTTTATAAAATATTTGTATAAAATTCCAAACTAAAGGAGAATTTTATTTTTTAAATGAGCTTTAACAAGGACTTTGATTTCACTTCTTGATATGTTTCACAAAATTTTTCGTCAAGAAATTATTTTATCGTGAATTATTATATCAAAATTATTACTTTTATTGTTGTAACACATATTTTCTAATAATTACAAAACTATCTTTTATATAAATTATATAAAATCTACCGTAGTCATATTACTTTATGAGTAATATACCGGCGCATGTTCAATGAGTAATGCGGATTAGAATTATCAATGAAATAGTATTTCCAGTTTGAAAACCTTACACTAAAAACTAAATTATGCAGTAATTTTGCATTACAATAATGTAGAATAACCATATATATATATATATATATATATATATATATATATATATAAAACCTGACATAACCGAACCCTACCAAAACCGGATCACTGTCAAAACCGAACGATTTGTTAAGTCCCATTATAAGTTTTATATTGCCATTGAAAGCATGTGTTGAGCGCCCTCTACAAACCGAACCATGTCTACTCTGGAAACCGTACATCTCTGAGTGTCTAAATAATAAAAACGCATTGGAAAAAACCGAACCCCTCCTAGTTTAGCCTTATGATTCAGAGGTCTTTCTCACGTCTCCCGTTAATTTCTCCATACCGTTATTATACCTGTATCGAACGATGTCTGCTCCACCGGCCAAGTGAAAGAGAAAAGAACTGTCGTTTAGACAAGATCATATTTCATCGTTATCAATGTAAAAACTAACGAAAAAGTACAGCATCGGAAAATCAAGTCTCCGATATAATTGAGAAAGAAACTGAATATGTGACTCAATTTGAAACCAACAAACCCCACCTACAGTGATGTCCTGCAAATATTATCAGAACTACAGAATTTCGATTTTCGCCGTTAAGAGAGACTGTCGTCTTCTCGACCACATTCAAAACATGAAAAGCGTAATAGAAGGGGAGACTGAAGCAAAGAAACACAGCCAGACAGACAACATACTGTGTGTATATACACAGTATATTGTAATATGCTCTGTAAATAAAATGAGCACTATTATTGCCATGTTTGCCCCTTTTTTAAATTCAGTATTGGTATTGAGTTTTCCCTGCTAGGGAGATAGAGAGTGAAAGCTTATTAGATAATAATTGCTCGTAAGAAAAAAAAAAAACACCCACCCTGTCCAAACCGGATCACTGTTCAAACCGGACATTTTTCTCAGTCCCAGTGGTGTACGGTTTTTGCCAGGTTTTACAGAGGTGTGCAGAGTACTGAAATTTGTTACTTATGTTAAAGTACAAGTAATTTGACAACAATTTACTTAAGTTGAAGTATAAGTACAATTACCTATGATTACCTATGGACAGTTCCTAATCAGTTTGGTTTTAAAAGGTCCCAGTCAACTGACCCGTGTATCTATGTACTTAAAGAAACAATATCTAAATACATTGACAGTAATTCAACTATTTATAGCTGTTTCCTAGATATAAGTAAGGCATATTATAGAGTGAACCATAATATTTTATTTAAAAAACTAGATAACAGGAAGGTTCCCATGTACATATTAAATTTATTGAAATTTTGGTATTCCCACCAATCTTTTACCGTTACGTGGGGCATTGTACTATCCGAATGTTTTGGCTCCTCTTGCGGGGTGAGACAAGGCTCCTTGCTCTTCCCTATGTTGTTTACTGTGTATATTGACGGATTAATTGCTTCACTTAATGAGGCAACACTGGGATGTTGTATAGATAACACAAGGATAAAAAAACTTAGTTTATGCCGATGATATGGTGTTAATAAGTCCCTCTGTTAAAGGTCTGGATCCGCTACTAAAAGTCTGCGAAGTGTATTCGCAGAAACATTCTTTTTAATGTTACAAAAACTAAGGTTATGCAATTTCATCCTAAAAGCTGTAAGCAGCCAGCTGATATTAGGTTTAAAATGAAAGGTGAAATAATTGAGGAAGTACAAGGGTTTAAGTACTTGGGTCAAACTATTACCAGCTCCTTCACTGATGACTTGGATATAAGAAAACAATCTCGAAGCCTTTGTGCTAAAGCGAATATGACTATAAGGAACTTTCGGTTTTGTACAAGTGCAGCTAGCTAAAGACACTCTTTCGTACTTTCTGCAGTAATATTTACGGACAGCAACTGTGGGTGAATTATAAAAAATGTTCTAGCAGAACCCTAAATTTGCTGTACAACAGATCTTTTAGACTCTTACATAAATTACCCCTGAGATGCTCAGCTTCGCAAATGTTTGTTACCCGCAATGTTCCGAGCTTCCTGGAAGTAACAAGACGTGCTTAATACAGTCTAATGCAAAGAATTAAAAAATCAACCAACCCGATTATCCAAGCTATCCATGAGTCCTGCCGTTTATCCTCTAAGCTATGGAATTCTTGGTACGAAAACGTTTGTCTGTAGCTCCCCTTAACTCCGACATTACTGTATTATTTCTAATCAACTGTGTGTGTGTGTGTATATATATATATATATATATATATATATATATATATTTCTATCCTTAGCATGTGAACTGTCAATGTATTAATAATATTTGTCATATGGACTATAGTCTTCCAATAAACCTTTTCATTTCATTTCATTTCAACTCGTGACTTGTACTTAAGTAAGAGTAAAAAAGTATCATGTTTAAAGTATACACAAGTAGTAAAAGTAAAACGTACTGTCTAGCATTTCAAACAACATTGATAACACCAGTACACATTTGAAAACTTGTCGATCGATTTTTACAAACTAGTTGGTGATTCTATATACAGTAATTTGAGTGCGCTGGTCTCAAAAAATATAGTTAGTTTTTCCCTATCACGTATAGTTTTCTTACTACAGGGTGTGTCATAAATCCCCCATTTATCCCCAAATGTGAACCATCTTATCGAGACCAACATTGGATTGCACATGCTAAACCATAAATTTTGTTGTTATAGACTACAGTAACGCTTACATAATAATGTAGGGTAAATATATATAACAACCAGTCCCGTTCCCAGCAAAATACTCTCTCCCCTCCCATCAATGGGTGGTTAACATTTGGGGACAGATGAGGTATTACAACACCCCTTGTAGCACGAAATCTTTAGGTGATAGAGTAGAACCTAATTAAAGCAGAATTAAATAGCTCCTAGCTCTTGGACAAGCATATTGCTTGTTTATGAAAGAATGAAAAAATAACTGAAAGAAACAAAATATATTTACCTTCTTTGCTTGCAAACATTTCAGGACTTATTCCAAAGACTTAAGACTACGAAGGTAGATCTGACTAATGACGACTAAACCGGTGCTTCTTTGATGTTTTCTTATGCTGTGCGTTAGGCTGATCTCGTTGCAGACACCAGCAGTAATCCTCCATCATATTTGTATGCCATCTTCCTTGATATCTTCTTTCCATGGTTTTGATGTCCTGGTGAAATCGTTCCCTTTGCTCCTCACTGACATCTCCGAGATTTTCGGGAAAACGGTCAAGATGCGAAAATAAGAAGTGAACTTTCAGGCTCATGTTGCAGCCTAAAGCGCAAAACTTTTTAAGCATATTTTCCACCAGTCTTTCATAATTTTGGCTTTTGTAGTTTCCCAAGAAGTTTTCAACAACATCTTTGAAACCAAGCCATGCTTCTTTTTCTTTATTGGTCATTGTGTTCAGGAAATGATCGTCTGTCAATAACTTTCTAATCTGAGAACCTATAAAAACACCTTCCTTTATTTTCTCGTAGCTAATCTTTGGATATTTTGAACAAATGTACTTGAAACACTCACCTTCTCTATTCAATGCTTTGACATACTGCTTCATCAAGCCTAACTTAATGTGCAAGGGTGGTAGGAGGATTTTATTTGGTTCAACTAGATGTTCATGTAAAATGTTCTTTGATCCTGGGGGTAAGATTCTCTCTAGGAGGCCAAGTTTTCCTCTTCCAGTGCTGGTCACGTGCTCGACTATCCCATTCGCAGATGAAACATGGCATCTTAGTGTATCCTGATTGCTGCCCAAGTAACATGCAAAGGACTTTGAGATCCCCACACATCTGTGATTTTGATACTGAATTTTTTCCAGAAGCAGTTTCATGTTATCATAGGTCTCTTTTAAATGAGTAGAATGGGCCATTGGGATTGATGCATATTTGTTACCGTTGTGCAGTAACACTCCTTTTAGACTGGTTTTAGAGGAATCCATAAACAACCTCCAATCACTGGTTTGGTATTCGATGCCTAGCTTGCACACTAATCCTGTGATGTCCTTGCAAAATACCAAGGGACCATCTTATTCGAAAAAAGGCACGAAGTCTTTCTCACGATTTCTGTGTCGGATGCCAATAAATTGTTCTCCTGCAATCTAGACCCCAAAAGTTCTGCAGAGTCCTTAGGCAGATTCAAATCCCTGACTAAGTCATTTAGTTTGGCTTGGGTTAATGGTTTAGGATCTCGGTCAGCTGTTGGCTGTTAATAAACATCATCATTGTCTGGATTTGGAGCTGAATCAGAATCTGAATTGTATCGATCCAGACTCTCGGGTGGGCGGGGAATAGGAACTTCTGGACCATGGGGTACCGGCCTTATTGCAGATGGAAGACTTGGGTATTGAAGGCTCTCTTTATGCTTTGCATTATAACCTTTAACATTGCAAGAACAGAAGTAGCAGTCGTCGGTATGGTTTCTAGGCTCGCGCCATACCATAGGGATCCCAAATGGCAAACTTTTCTTTTTACCTTTGCTCCAATTCCTTAGTGCCGCAACACACGTAAGATAAACCTTGTGTGGAGCCCAACTTTTGTCTTGATCTCCTAATTTAATTCCAAAATAAGCATAAGCTCTCTTAATGAAGGTCGTTACATTTGTCCTTTGTTTTACAACAACATACCGACCACAAATATAACAAAATATGTCTGGACTATGGGTACATCCTCTAGAAGCCATTATTAAAATTTTAAAGACGTAATGTTAGAATTATCTATCTGAAAAATATGAAAAAACGAAATTAATTAAAGATAAAAAAGGTAAAAAATTACAAAACGCCCCAAAATTGTTTTGCTAATAACTTTAAAACTGTGGGTGATAGAAAAAAACTGGTAGCATTTCTGAATTCAGCGCAGCGAACTGCTTCAGAATCACAACTCAAAATAAAGAAATCGATTTTCATGCAGACTGGTGTAATCATTACCTTATAACAACGATAAGTTATATATTAATTATATTCATTAGGGAATGAACTAAATAAATACACATATGACCAACAAACTTTATTACGAGAACTTCTTATTTAGCTTTAACAATAATAATTGGTTCTCAAAGGCGCGTGATTGGCTACGTTAAATTCCCGCACTGTCTGCCTCCTCAGATTGATTGATTTAATCGTGGAAATTTCCCAAACATTTGGGAAAAGTACTTTGTACTTTCAGATATCGGTAAAAATGTACTTAGGTGAAAGTACAATATTTTCTCTTAAAATGTACTTAAGTTAGAGAAAAAGTATTTTAAAATAATTGTACTTTGTAGAAAGTGGATCCTGAAAATGTTACATACAGTTACTTAAGTACAGTTACTTCACTACTGCACACCTCTGATATATATCTATATACACATCAGTCAAGGATGGAATACCGGCATAGAAATAGGTATAAGCGTAAAGTATAGAAATACACGAAAGAAAAAGTAGAGAAATTAGTTTAATCCTGAATAATTATCGAACCATTACAAATATTTTTATTTTCAAATAACACTAAAAAATAATAATCGTAAAATTAATCTGTTCTTTCTACGACCTTCCATTGATAATGCTTTTATTGTTTTAGTTTAAATCAACGTTTCGCGACTTTATTATCCAACGCCTCCTTCAAGTTGAAATCAGTTCTTGACGACTCTCTTTTTTTCACCTCCAAATGGCATTTACGGAGTGTAATTTAACGTAATACCTCAATGTGAGGTAGTATTAAAAATGGAGGTTATATTTATTAATGTACTACAGTACATGGCAAGTTTTCTAACCAATGTTTACATATCGTACCGAGTATAGTGATAAAGATAAAATTACTGAAATATCCATATTTTAAATTTTGTATTCTTCCTTTGCTAACCTCTTCGCGTCCTCTTTCAGTAGGACTTCTGCCCCCGCAAAAGGAATGCGGGGGCATTACGATAGGTAAAGGTCGAGAAATAAAAAATGAAGTACGTATAGGTTAGAAATGAATTTCAACGCTTCAAATGCTGCTCATAATTTTATATACATATATATATGCAAAATTACCCTTACCGGAATTCAAACCCAGCACCACTTGAATAGAAGGTGAGAGCGCTACCACAACGCTACGACAAGGTAAAAGTTAGTCATCCTGTCGCATATTTCAACATCCGAGGGAACACCTAACGCTTTCGCGTCCAGATGTGTTTTCCGGACTAACCCTCTTGCATTCGAGACAAAATCATGCGTATTCATGCTTAAAATTCCATCTATGGGACCCATGTATTACACCAGAAAATTTGAATGAAATGCTGTCATTACCTCGAATGCATGAGGGCTAGTAAGGAAAACACCCCTGGACCCCCGTTGTCTCGGGTGTTGAAATATGCCCAAGGCTGTACTAACTTTTATTTTGTCGTAGCTTAGTGGTAGCGCTCTCACTTTCTACTCAAAAGGTGCTGTGTTTGAATCCTTGTGGAGGTAATTTTCATTATGCAAAATCCTGCATGTTCATCTGTGATATATAACCTCTGGTTAACCTTTGGTTAGCTTCCGCCCGAATTGTTCATTTTGACGAAGGTCAAGCTTTTCTCTCCACCTTAGACCTACAGTTTAACGTGGAATCCGAACCACGCTCCACCAGCAGCCCAGCGTCTTAACCACTAGGCCACCCAGGGTACCCATTTATCTATCAACCATTTTCTTTATTGTGTGGAAGGATATATATATATATATATATATATACATATGATGCAAACCCAGAAGGAAAAAGAAAAATGATTCCAAGGCCTTTCGTGTATTCAGAAGTACACCTCGTTATTCCCTGACGAGGTCTACTTCTGAATACACGAAAGAACTTGGAATCATTTTTCTTTTTCCTTGTGGGTTTGCATCATTCATTCATTTCACGTGTTTAATTGTGAAATTCATCCCATATATATATATACACAACATAGTCTCCCTGTTTCTCAATACACTTAGTCCAGCGATCTACAAGCTTCCTAATGCCATCACAAAAGAATGTTTTTGGCTGTGTGCGTAGTCATTCATGCACCGAAGGTGTCAGGTCTGGACTGTAGGCTGGATGGTCGAGAACTTCAAATTTAAGTTCTTGAAAGCATTTTCTAGTCTGTGCAGCGGTATGAGGGTGCGCATTGTCGTGTAACAGAATAACACCTTCCGACAATCTCCTTCTCCGTTTTGTGCGAATTGCTTGCTTTAACTCATTCCGAAGCATGTCAGAATACGATGCACTTGTTACTGTAGTTCCATGCTCTAGATAATGTTGAAGGATAGGGCCTCGTGTATCCCAAAACAGTGTTAGCATAACTTTACCTGCTGACGGCTGCGCTTTGAACTTCCTTGCAAGGGGAGATGTTGGATGCTTCCATTGCATGCTCTGTCGTTTGCTTTCTGGTTCATAGTGATGGATCCAGGTTTCATCTCCAGTGATAATGCGCTCCAAAAAGTTTTCAACTTCATTATGATACCGCGCCAAAAGACGAGAGCAGACGTCCATACGATTACGCTTGTGCTCTTCTGTCAACTGTTTGGGCACCCATCTTGCACGAACCTTGTGAAAGCCAAGAATGTCATGAACTATCGAATAGGCTGACCCTTGACTGATGTCTAATGAAGATGCAATTTCTTTTATTGTTAATCTTCTGTCATCGAAAATCATTGCTCTGACTTCTTCCTGCTTGTCACCACTGGTTGATGTTGACGGTCGTCCTGAGCGCTGAGCATCTGTCACACATGTCCGACCTTTCTTGAACATTTGAATCCACTCGTACACACTTCGCCGTGGTAACGCATTATTCCCACACTGAACACATAAACGAGTGTGAATTTCAGCTCCTTTCACACCTTCTGCCGACAAAAAACGAACCACGGATCTCTCTTCTTCCAGAATACAAATGGAAAGCGGCGCAGCCATGCTCACTACTCGTACGATATGTGACAGCTACACGTATCCTAAATAAGCCTGTACTGTTGCTAGCCTAAATAAGCCTTAGATCTCAGTTTGGCTCGTTATTACGAGTATATATTATATATACTATATTATCACTAAAATAAAAAGTGCGGGTACTTATTGAAGTACCCTCGTATATATATATATATATATATATATATATATATATATATATATATATATATATATTAGGGTTCCGAAAGAAAGTGAGACTGTGTGACGTAAGATTTGGAGATTTAACTTAATCTTACCCATGACCAAAGTGAACAGAGGGAAGATAAGAAAGGGCATGGCTTAAACTGACAAGAACACATATTCATATGCCCATATTCAAGGCTTCTTTTCGAGTAAATAAATTTGGGTATAAATCAGTATTTAAATAACAAAACAAAAGAAGTACGGGATGGCATATCGATGGGCTGGGATGTGTCATGGGTTGTTGACACCGTGATGGGTTGTAGCAGCAGATCTTTGGTAGGAATCAAAGGATATAAACCCCTTCACGCTTTATTTCATACTAAGAATGACGCTATTTTAAAATAAAACAATTTACGAAGTAATATTAGAACTAAATGTACAGGGTGTTCATAAAGTCACGCAACATAGGAAAATAAGCAATGTCTATTTATTTGAAGATGAAGTCGGCTCCATCAGGCCAAATATGTTGAGGAACATTTAAAGAAACCTGCGTTTTCGTTTACAAACATGTTTTGAGATTGGTGGGAATAATTTCGAACAAATACTGTAACTATCTTTATAAATAAATGTACTAGGGGAACTCAATATATTTTGCCCCACCCTTTTTTCTTAGCTAAATAATAGGCTATGGTGCTGAAATGTCTTTTGGGCCGTAAGTTTGAACTTTCTGAGCTTTACATAACCGGATTTTTCCAGTTTTATCCTCCCCCCTTGTATAAAACCGCTTTCAAACGCCCTTGTATAAAACCGATGATTAACGCAGTTTTGAAAATGGCGTCTGACAGTGATGTGCGTCGTAAACAGAGAGCTGTTATCGAGTTCTTAAGCGCAGAGAAGGAAACAGAAATATTCACAAACGTCTACAAAACGTTTCCGGAGATGCTGTTGTTGATCGAAGCACAGTTGGACGCTGGTCTAAACGTGTGAGATCATCAGAGAGAGGGAGAACCAGCCTCGATGATGAGCCACGCAGCAGTCGGCCGGCATTGGCTGTGACATCTCACACTGTGCAACGTGCTAACAGCATCATTCGATCAAATCGGCACGTCACATACAAGGAGCTTTCACTGGGCCTAGGAATTAGTGAAGGAAGTGTGAATACGATAATTCAGCAACTGGGATACTCAAAAGTGTGTTCAGGGTTTGTTCCTCGCCAACTGACTGAAGATCACAAAGCCCAAAGAAAAGAAATTGCTTCTGAGTCGTTGGTTCGATACGAGACAGAAGGGAATAACCACTTTGAACCTGAAACAAAACGCCAATCCATGGAGTGGCATCACGCAGACTCCCTACGCAAGAAAAAGTTCAAAATGGCTCCCTCTGCAGGAAAGGTTATGGCCACCATCTTCTGGGACATGAAAGGGGTGATTCTGGTGGACATTATGAAGAAAGAACAAACAATCAACTCAGAGGCATATATTGCTACTCTACAGAGACTCCAGAAGCGTATAAAGCGAGTTCGACCGGAGAGAAAACTGAAAGGCGTCCTTCTTTTGCACGATAACGCAAGACCACACAACAGTTTGCAAACAAGAGAGGCCATCACAAAAATGCGCTTGACTTTGTTACCCCACCCTCCATACAGCCCGGATCTGGCACCTTCAGACTTCCATTTGTTTGGGCCAATGAAGGATGCTATTCGTGGAAGAAAGTTTCAGAGTGACGATGAGGTTGTTGAGGAAGTTAAGAGGTGGCTCCAGCGGAACCCAGCGGACTTTTACTTGTGTACAAAATTTCTGGAACTTACAAGGAATCTTGGAAAGAAAAAAAAAAGGTGGGACAAAATATATTGAGTGGCCCTCGTATTTTCCTATGATACGTGACTTTGTGGACACCCTGTAGTTTAGATCATTGTTTTTCAGACATTGCAGAGACACTGTTTTTCAGACATTACGTCAGTTTTGATTTCGAAATTCGTGTTTAATTTCATTTACCGTTGAAATAATTTCTTTCGACTATCTCAACATTTTCTACAAATTTTGAAGATGGTGTAACATTACGTTCCATCAGTTTTACGTTCACATAATTTTTCGTCTTAAGTTTTCTTCATCGGTTTTTCGTCGATATATATATATATATATATATATATTGACAAAGGGTCGTCATCTTTATAATTTTTTCTGATGTAACGCACGCGCAGTTAATGCATGCATGCATAGTGGTTTGTGTAATCATGTGTACATCAGTTGCATTGAGGAAATTAAATGTATATAATTGCACTTTTGTTAAGCATTTTGAGAGTCAATTGAGGAAGACTATTCAAACCAGCTAAGTCGCTAAACAGTGAAACTAGATAGAGTAACTTAGGCTAAGGACGATCAAGCTTGGGCCTCTCTAGGAGGCAGCGGGTCTAGGATGATATTCAGGTGAGGAGGGCCAGAGGCTAGCAGAGCGGTCAAGCAAACTAATACGGCGCAGTGCCCGAACTCCTACAATATTATTACCAGCATCCGTTATGCGTCACATGAACAAAATCGAATTTCATAATGTCGGCCTAACCTAACTCAACTTAACCTAATCAGACCTAATTTAAACTAACATTTTAGTATATAGACATTATGCACATCGCCATTGTGCAGATCGACTTTGTTCCCCTACTCGACCATCGGGGTTCGAACCCTCGAAAGGCTGAAGGTAAGTCACAATAAATATTCGAGGCATAGGTAACGTATAGAGCTTCATATTGTATTTAAATTATTTCCCACATCATGATTCTGCTCAATTTTATGACCAGGTTTGATTCTCGTTTTTATAACGTTAATTATGTGTTAATGTTAAAGAAATATATGTTAAAAGTGTTATTTTATAATCCTTACATACAATTAAAGTTCAGAATTCAACTTTATTTCGGCCATGTTTGATACATGATACCTTTCAACCTTTCAAATGTTCCGTGCGATGATTCCTCATTTCACGAAGGTCAAGCTTGTCGCCCCTCCTCTCGAGTTGGCCTGGTGAAGTAGTGAGTTGGTTTCTTGTACTCTCCACCTCGCATACTCGCATAGCCACGTACGCCCTGCTCATCGGGGATTGTTCTGAGCCAGGCGTCTAATCTTCTTTTGAAGATGGCCACCACAACACCACTCGTGTTCCTTAGGTCTTTGGGTAGCTGATTAAACAGTTTTGGTCCTCTCACAACAAAACTATTTTCTTTCAGGGCTAAGGATGTTTCCTGTCTAGCCTTTAATTTGGGAACACGACACAGTCTTCCTTTTTTACTTTTCACTGTTGTTTGGGGAGTTACAGGGTTCAGAGTAAGATTAGGGACTAGTTTCTCCATTATTTTCCAAGTGTAAATAATGGTGTATCTCTCTCTTCTCCTCTCCAGTGAATATAGGTTTAATTCGCGTAACCTTTCCCAGTAATTTAGTTCTTTGCACTCATTGATCTTGGCTGTGAAGCTTCTCTGAATCCCTTCTAGCTGTCTAATATCTTCTTTTTTATGTGGGCATGTTAAGACTGAGCAGTATTCCAATTTGGGTATGATCAGTGTTTTCAGTAGAGGAATCATTACATTTCTATCCCTTCATTTAAAGGTTCTCAATATCTGCCCCGTTATTCTCTTTGTTCTGTTTATTCCTATCTTATTTTGTGTTTCAAATTTCGCATCATCAGTCATTACAACCCCTAAATCTTTTGCTTTAGAATTTCCCTGAATTTCCTGTCCATTTGGGGTATAATATTCCATGGATTTTAGGTCCTCACTTTTTCCGTATCGTAACAGCTGAAATTTCTCAGTGTTAAACTTCATATTGTTGTCTTTCGTCCACTTATAGATTCTGTTCATGTCGGTTTGTAGAGATCCTATATCTTCTGGGTTTCTTATTTTTCTACTGATCTTTGTGTCATCGGCAAAGGATGCTACTGTGCTGTCTCTGGTAACGTCCCTGTCTATGTCAGTTAGTATGATTATAAAGAGTAGTGGAGTAATACTGTTCCTTGTGGTGCTGAGCTGAGGACCTCTGATTCTGATGAAGATATTCCTTGTACTGTAACGACTTGCCACCGCTCACTAAGGAAATTAGATATCCACTTCCCTACTTTTCCTGTTATTCCCATATATTTCAGTTTATGTATTATGATTCCATGGTCACACTTGTCGAACACTTTGGCAAAGTCTGTATATATTACATCATAGTTTTTATTATTTTCCAGTGCATCAATAAATAATGTTGTAGTGTTCCATTAGTTGTGATAGGCATGATCTGCCTGACCGAAACCCATATTGGTTATCATTTAATTTTTTCTGAGTTTCCAAAAAGTCATAGATTTTATGTCTAACTATTCTTTCAAATATTTTAGTGAGATGAAATGTAAGCGACACTGGCCTATAGTTTTTGGCCTCGGATCGATCTCCTCCTTTATATATTGGGACTATGTTCGCGCTCTTCAGGATGATCGGTATTTCTCCCGTGTCTAGTGAACGTCTCCATATCCAATATAGGGGCTCAGCAATTGCATTCTTGCAGTTTTTGATCAGTGTGGCATTCCATTTGTCCGGTCCTGCCGCTAAGTGTGCTTTTAGTTTCCCTATAGCTTGTGTAATATCATCTGTCGTAAAGTCGAAGTCTGTTATACTTTCCCCTTGTAGTTCTTCTTCAAAGAACGCGTTTCTATCGCATAAGTTTGTCAGTTTTTGGGATACTGAAAGATGATTTGTACTGAGCTCTTAATATTTCAGATACTTCTGTTTGATCATCAGATAAAGCACTGTCTTCGTTTTTCAAAGGTCCGATAGTCGTGTGGTTTTTCGACTTCCATTTTGCAAAATTATAGAAGTATTTTGAGTTAACCTTTATCGCTTCTATAGCGTCGTCTTCTTCTTTTTCTGTATGCTTCTCAATTAGTTCCTGTATGACGCAATCGATACTCTGCAGTTTATCATTTAACATTTTTATGATGCTGTTATCTTTACAGTTACTTAATTTTACAGTCACTCTTTTTCTCTTTCGGAACAATGACCTCTTTTGTCTCTCGAACCAGCTTCTCTGTCCTCTTTGTTGTATTTTTGGGACATGTCTTTCCACAATTTCCAGCGTCTTCTCCTCTAAGGTCACTAGCATCTCTTCCGTTGTCTTGGCCTCGAAGATGGTTTTCCAATCTATTACTGCCATGCTGGATGCAACACCTTCTCAGTTTATAGCTTTGGAGTGAAAATTAAAAATTTCGAATTTGCTTCTTTCTGTTGTTCGTGTTCTTTCCTTTCCTGTTGCTTTTATATTGGTTGTTATTTCAATAATGTTGTGATCCGATATTATAGTTGGGGATATTTCTACATTATCAATTAGGTTGCTGTTGTTTGTGAATACCAAATCTAGGCAGTTGTTGTTTTTGTGTTTTCTGTTATTTCTTGTGTTAACATAAATTTATCAGCTAGAGCTAGTAGAATCTTTACCTGCTCCTGGTCTTCCCGTGTGCCCCCCTTGTCCTGGTATATGCATATATTTTTTCCTATCCTTTTGTATTTCATGAATGGAAAATTAAAATCACCACAGAGAAAAAAAATATTTGGGGTTGGAGAGTGTAGGTCTTTTACCCAGTTTCTTACCTCTGTAATGGAATCTGAGAATTTTGAGGTTGGCGTGTTCGGGGGTCTGTACATTACAATTAGTATCATATTTAATTTTTCAACTTTTGCTACTACACATTCTACGTAGCTGTTTGAGGTACTTATAGTAATTTCTGCCATATGTCTTTCGCGTGTGTAAATAGCACATCCTCCTTTACGTCTCACTGTTCTGTCGGCTCGGAGGATGTTATAGTTGTCAATTTGTATTTCTTTTTTGTCAATACAGAACTCACAGTTTTCACAGTTCGCTTGGCAGTCCTTTAGATGAGTTTCCGCGAGGCATGCAAAATCTGCTCCGGTTTCTTGCATGAGTCCTTTCAGGTATAAAATTTTGTCCGGGGAATGGTTTGATTTAAAGCCCTGAAAGTTGGCTAGGATTATTTTTATTTTTTCCCTTTCGTTTCTACACCCTTGTGTTTCCGATTCATTTTCCAATGGTGGTGCCGGTTTCGTTGCCTCGTGATCCTCCGAGAATTTTCCTCTCTTTATCTGTTTCGATAACCGTTGTCCCGATATCGCATGTAATGTCTTTCTGTATGCCTTCTGTACGGGACTCGGATCCCTGTGTTTGTCATTTGGCTTTGTATTTGTTGGATGGTATTCAATAGTTGAGTTGTGTGGGCTACATCAAAAAAATTGGTAGCCCTTTTTGTTGCTAGTTTCGTCTGCTCACCTGTCGGGTTTCTTTGAGGGTGGTGGTGGTAACGGCATTTTTGTCCGTATTTGCACCTTCCGTATCTTGCATAGGTGTTTCAGACAGTAAGATGGTGGAACTTGCACTTTTTTCAAATTTGCAATATCCTCTCCTCTTGTGTAGTGTGTTACATAATGTGGGATGTGCATAGATGCATTGTCCATCCCGATATCTGCAGTACCCTTTTGCGTATATATATATATATATATATATTATATATATATTACAGGGAATCTGTGTAACTAGGGATTTCATGAAATCCCTAAAATGTTCAGGGATTTCATATAAGGTTAAGTCGTGATATTTTCGTTAGTTTTAACGAAACTATCACGACTTAACCTTACATGAAATCTCTAGTTACACAGATTCCCTGTAACATATTATCATATAGTAATATATATATATATATATATATATATATATATTATATTATATATATATATATTATAATTATATATATATATATTATATATATATATATATATTATATATATTATTATATATATGAAAATTATTTCACGAAAGTGACACGTGAAAAATATTTATGATGAATAAAACCACGAAGGGAAAAGAAACACAAAGTGGTGCTCAAGCGCTTTCGTCTAATGTCATCCTGAGGATGTCATTAGACGAAAGCGCTTGAGCCGCACTTTGTGTTTCTTTTCCCTTCGTGGTTTTATTCCTCATATATATATATATATATATATATATATATATATATATATATATCACACTTTCTGTCAGTCTCTTGATCACTTATTTCAAATGGACGAAACAGTTCACAAAATAGACTGAAATTAGTAATAAAAATGATTAAAACTCCGCCAATGAATGTATAGAAAATTAATGGAAATTTTAACTTGAAACAAGCGGCTTTGGCTGACCGAATAAAGTTCTACAAAAGGATGGACATAAAACGCTCTGTGTGCAAACCCTTTTTTCCTTCGTACTCTCGGACCACTTAAGTAAGACTTACCCAATGATAAAAGACATATTTTTTAATTTAATTTATCTTGGTTCGATCGCCGACAACGGGTTTTCGGATTTGTTTATCCTTTTCGTTTTTAAGTAGCATTTGAAAAGTTTTAATTGCGATCTGTTGTATGCCTGTACCAGAGGTTGAAAAAACACTGTGTTTAGCTCCCCTGACTCCGAGAAGAAAGTAGAAAATCCAGATAAATTCTTTGACAAAGATAAAAATCAACCGAGAACAAGTACCGACACTAATTTATTAATGGATTTAGAGATCTTGGGAGGAGACGTAATTAAGGTTCTATCACAAATACAGAACGAGAAAATTTACCACCAGGGACAGGCACATGGAGTATTTATTTATTTTTCTTTATGTAGAAAGGAGGGGCCAAGGGCGGCCGCCATCAAAAATGCCTCCCGTTATAAGAAAGAGCCAAAATCAAGGTCTCCGAGGCTGACGATGCCATTTTTATTTCATATATCTAAATTTGGAGAAGATTGTGTAGTGTGTAAAATGTATGTATATGTAGAGAAGAATAGAGGGAGAAGTGTGTGTTTGAGAGCATGCTGGACTGCTCACAGTGTAGATGAGACGTGGAAAAAGATCAGTTAAATAAGATAATGACAGAAGAAACGGGAGTTCCAGCACTCCCTATCTCCTGCCTAATGTCCCCCACTCCCCGAGTGCTTTCCTGATCGATTAGTGTCTACACTCCTCCTACTACGTTTCTGAAAAAATGTAAAGAAAGTATTGCCAGGCTACTATACAGTATTTACTATGGGGAAAACCACTAGACACAACAAATTCCACGTCCATTAAAGAAAACGAACATTGCCCCCTTATTTAAGAGGTAACGGAGCAATGCCTAAGAAATATCGACCAGTAGTTCTAACCTTCTCACCTCCCACCTTATAAAGTGCTTCGAATGTGTAATTAGAGACAAAATTGCTTGCTAAGTTGCTAGCTACAAGAAAAGAATATATTAAATCAGAATCAACATGGTTTCAGGGCTGGAAGATCATGCCTATCACAGTTATTAGATCATCACGAGAAAATACTATAAACATTGTGTCGAAGTCAAAGCATAGATGCAGTATATACTGATTTTGCGAAAGCCTTCGATGTGATCATGAAACTTTAGTAGGCAAACATAAGAATATAGGAATCACTGGAAAGCTTAGACAAGGGGTTCTTAACTTCTGGGTCGCGACCCAAACTTGGGTCATTAAATTGTCATTTATCATTTATTTATGTTATCCTTAATCATTTTACCGTTATTATTTATTTTATTTTCTATTACGAGTGAACTGTTTGAAGGCATTGGTCGCCGAGCTAGCCCCGAGACCAGAATTTGGATCGCAGCCTAAAAAGGTTAAGAACCCCTGGCTTAGACGATGGATATTTAATTTTCTGACCAAAGGAATACAAAGAGTGGTAGTAAACTGAGTCAAATCTGAAGTCTTAGAAGTCGTCAGCAATGTCCCACAAGGTTAAAGTGACCAGATTTTTTTAAGTTAAAAGCGGGACATATCCTGAACACTCCCCCCAACTGGGGTTGAAGTGGGGAGGAGGGGGTGTCCCCCTGCCGCGGTTGAGAAAATTTTGAAATTGCAATACTCAAAAAACACGTTTTGGTGGCATCGTAAGCAGATATTTCAATGTTAATTTCAGCAAAAATCAAGCCCCCATATACATACATATATGCTCCATTCTCTGTTGTATTAAATATATACAGGGGTCGACCGCAGGTCGATCCTGAACCGTCGTTCAAACTCAAGAAAATGATGAATGATGATATATATACATATACAATACTAATACTAAAAATCAAATAAGAGACAATAACGAAACAGTCAGAGTCAAATTACCACTTTTCCAGCAGTGCAAACTAACAACTTTCGTCTTGTATTACGTAATGCTTGAAAACACCAAACTCAGTCTTTATAAAGTAATTCATAAAGATTCTAACATTATACTTAAGACTTTAACTTATTGCACAAGTCTGTAAACATAGCATCTACGTGTAGTAAGTTAAAAAAAATCGAAGTATGTCAATAACCATTCATGAAATAGCTTCTTGGTAGTAAATTTAATAAAGCGAGACATATTTGCTCAATACCTCCAAAAGCGGGACAATTTCGGGACACCATACGTCAGCGGGGCACACTTCACCAAAGTCCCCAAAATCGGGACTCTGGTCACCTTATACAAGGAACAGTATTAGCTCCCTTGCTGTTTATAATAATGATTGCAGACATTGCTGCAAATATTAATGACAGTGTCGTATCATGTTTCTCGGATGACACAAAGCTATGCAAGGAAATATCAAACGAAGGTGACATAGAAATAGGATTTTTTTTTAACGTTCAATTCTATGTACACAAAATGTGCAGTTCTGAAATTTTTTTTGCAGTTCAAAGATGTATTTTGTATGCTTTACTAAATCACAAATAGAGCAGTTATCATAAATTAAAGTTAAATCAGCTCTTTCCAGTTGACATGTAAAGTATTATTCCATCAATAATAACGTATTATATAGTCGCTGCCATGCGTATGAAAAGAGTCTCACAGACGTATTGCCACCGGATCACCTGAAGATCAGGCCCCCCAGCCTCCTTTAGTTAGTTTTATAAGACTAACTAACGAAAATATCACAACTTAACCTAACCACTCGTCAAAGGCGTACAGTTGACCTAACGACTGGTTAAGTTAAGTCGTGATATTTTTGTTAGTTAGCCTCATAAGGCTAACTAAAGAAGGCTGGGGGTCCTGATCTTCAGGTGATCCCACATATGTGAGTAGGATTGATGAGTAAATAGCACTGATGAGTGAGTAGGATACTGGATAGTGCAGGATAAGTTATTTTTCATCTATTTGTGGCCTATAAAATGTGCAGTTCTAAAAATTCTTTAAAAAAACCTGCATAGAAAAGTTACAAAACGACATTGAAACATTATTTAAATGGGTAGAAGACAACAATATTAAGTTCAACGAAGAAAAATTCCAACTTCTAAGACATGGTAACAACAAGGGGCTATAGAATAAAGGATACAAAACACTGCAAGCCAAACAGATAACACGAAACCTACAAGTCAAAGATCTTGGAATAATAATGTCGTCGGATCAAGGGCGGATCTAGGAGTACGAGGGGGGTGAGATGTCGGCAACGTCTGTAACCCCCCCCCCCTCAATTTCTTGCAAGTGTCCTTTTTTCAAGCATGAAAAAATAAAATAAAGGCAATTTTTATTTTGTATCATATTTGAATGAGACTGATCTAATAAAACAATACAGTTAATTTTACACTCGCTCATTGGTGGTCTGTTTTAAGAAAAAAATTATACTACTGTACCCTTTTTATTTTAGGGGTGCCCCTTTTTAGTTTGGACCCCCCCTCCTTTACTGAAATGCCTAGATCCGCCCTTGCCGATGCAGAATTCAGAGAGTACTATAACATTAAAATTGCAACAGTTAGAAAAATAATGAGAATCTTCTGGAGGAGCTTCCACAGCAGAAAAATAAACATCATACTAAAATTATGGAGGAGTTTAGTCCTACCGGTAATTGAGTATTGCTCATTACTGACAAACCCATACAGAAAATGAGACATTGCAAACATACAGTAGAAGCCATACAAAGGACTTCAACTCTAAGATAGAGGAAACTACAGATGAAAACTACTGGTCACAACTTCAATCCCTGAAACTCTTTTCCTTGAAAAGAGGAAGCAAGTGGTACACGATAATATACTCGTATACAGTATATAGAAAATACTCAAGGGATATGTCCCAAACTTTAGAAATTAAATAAAAACATACCAGAATGAGAGAAAAGGTAGAATCTGTACTATCCTACCTACAGTGGAATAGGGAGCCATGAAAACGAAGGTAGAAAATGCTCTTAGAATACGAGGTCCAACACTCCTTTACTGCTGCCGAAAGAACTGAAGGACCTCCAGCATACCAACCTAAATAATTTCAAGAACCAACTAGACAGGTTCTTGCGCAAAGTCCCTAACCAGTCATGCGTAGGGTGGGATGAGAGTGGAAAGCAACTCTTTCCTATATCAGATCCAGCAAATAAGAGTGGATGTTATAGAGGAGTCGACCACAGGTCGATCCTGAACTGTAGTTCGAACAAACATCAAATATATATACAGGGTGGCGTAAAAGTCGCGCATCATAGGAGTTTTCAGTGTTGATTTTAATGTATTATTTTTTTCTTTTAGGTAGGGGATGACTACGAAAGTAACAATAGACGAGAGGGTGAGTTTGGTTTTAATGCATGGAATACCAGGTACTACAAATCGATGAATCGGTACAGAATTTAAATTCTGTACCGATTCATCGATTTGTTATACAGAGTATTCCATACATTAAAACCAAGCTCACCCTCTCGTCTATTGTTAATTTCGCAGCCATCTCCTACCTAAAAGAAAAAAAATAATATATTATAGTGTAGTGACTACGTTTTATTATTTATTATCTTCATTATCTATTTACGCTTCTTCCTACTTTATTATTATCTCTATTTATTCTCTATCGGCTCTCTGCTTCATTTATCACTTTCTTCGTATAGTTTCCAGTAGCCACGCCGAGTTCTGACTCTAAAAGACCGTTATAAAGCCAATGGGGAAGGGGGATATTAATTAATACTCTTTATTAACACTTATTACGTTTTATTAATTTCGAAAATGGTTTAGTTAATTAGGGGATATGCGAGTATGACATTTATATATAATAATCTAGGTCGGAGAGGAACACAAAACAATTTGACTTTAAGATCACATGGTTCTAAATCTAACGCGTATCGCGTCCGCCTCAAGACTGAAAACCGTTATAGGGTAGTCCACTCTCTGGGCCTATTCAGTATTACCAACCCTACCCATTTTAAACAATTAATTTCATAATTATTAGTAAATGATTTACATTAAACATTATCTTATTTAATTAAACAAAATTTAATATTCTTAACTAAGCATTACTACACTAGTCAACACTGATTCCTATGATGCGCGACTTTTGCGCCACCCTGTATATATATATATGGTGCAGGGTAGAGGTTAAGACACTGGGCTGCTGGTGGGACGTGGTTCGGATTCCACGTTAAACTGTAGGTCTAAGGTGGAGTGAAAAGCTTGACCTTCGTCAGAATGAACAATTCGGGCGGAAGCAAACCAAAGGTTATATATATATATATATATATAATAATGAAAACCCACAAGGAAAAAGAAAAAATTATTCCAAGGTCTTTAACGTGTATTCAATAATACACCTCGTCAAGGAATGACGTCATTCTCTGACGAGGTGTAATATTGTTGAATACACAAAAAGCCTTGGAGTAATTTTTTCTTTTTCCTTGTGGGTTTGAATTTTTTTGAATTGAACTGAAGAATAACCTTTGTTATTAATAATAAAATAAATAAATTGGTTTTACAATTTACAATGACATAAATAAGTGTGAAGCTGGACTATTTATTTTATTTAATTTGGCCCTTAAGCTTTAGGCTTTACTGGGCTCTTATTAAAAATAAAACAGATAGTTATTATTAATTAATAATATATAAATAAGTAAATAAGTATTGTAAGAGTGTGATTGGTATGGTAGGGTCATTGTGAAAGTTGAACGTGAGCGATAGGTAGAGTGTGAAACTAGAGTTTGGTGTGAATGATTTGAAAATGAGCAAGGTGGAAGGTAGTAATGGAATTTTGGGGATGATTCGTGTTTGTGATCTGAACAATAGAGGTTGGAAGTGAGAGATTCAAAGTTAGAAGTTGCAAAGAAGTTTGATATTTGAATGAGAGTTTGTCGGCATTAGATTTGCAGTCACTTCGGGTAATTGTTATACTACAGGGCTATTCAAACTGATTCACCTGATTTCAAATGAGAATATTTTTTAATGTTACAAATACAGAGTGATTTGTGATACATCAACCAAAAGAAAAACTGTCCAAATTTTGTCTCTCACCTCATAAATGCTCTATGTGACTTCCCCTAGTTACACGAGCAACGTCGACACGATAGTCGAATTCCTCCCATACTCGCTCCAGCATGTCCGTTGTCACTGACTCTACGGCAGTAACAATGCGAGTTCGGAGCTCATCCAAAGATGTGGCCAACTGTGGCACGTACACAGTATCCTTAACGTACCCCCAAAGGAAGAAGTCGAACGGTGTAAGATCCGGCGACCTAGGGGGCCAGCTGTGGAGCACCAAGTCATGGGGCCAACAAAACGCCTTCTGCTGTGCGGACGACATTTTCACACTGACTGTTTGTTGCTAGCTAGGCCACGGCCTGACTTTGGAGCCCTCTCGCGGTGATCTTGTAAAACTCGGAGATTTCCTCTTTCATGTGGTGTATGCCCAGTTGATGCACGGTTAATAGGTACGGAAGTATTCTCAGTTGAAATCGGATGAACCAATTTAAATAGCCCTGTACATATATGTACTTCCATGTTAATGTGTATTTGCTATTATTGTGTGCATAACTTAATTATTTATTGTTAAATTGTAATTAATATTTAGTTTTCTTTTAATGTAAGACATAATTTTTGAAGTAATTTATGAATGTGATTATTGTACAGGGTACAGAGTACAGTGGTGTCTTTGAGCATTGCCTATAGTGCAAGTGTGGAAGCCTCCATACGAGGTAAGATTTATTTAAAATTGTTACTGCAAGAACTTGTGGAATATCGCATTGCATGTGCATTTTTCTGAGTTTTAGCTAGTATGTGTTTTACTTGTGTAAGCGATATTTGTTTATCATTGTTTAATAGGCTTCAAATTTGGAGTGGAACAACGCTTGGGGTCCGGCTGGGGAACTGAATTCCTGGTTCAATTGAAACCGTTTCGTTTACCCGAGCTGAACGTGAATGGTCGGAACGTTTTGTGGCCCCGTTCCGAGGCTGAGCAGAGCTGAGCTTCATCAGTAAATTCGAGAATTAAGACAGGATTGGAGCAAAGCCTATCCTTTCCTTCCCGTCTAAACACCACTGCTACTGGACTAGCCGAAGTAAAGTGATAGCCCAAGTGATAATTTACTTTTAAGTAGGCACAGGACGTACTGCTTGTATATCAGTTTAAGTATTAAGTATTAAGGTTGTGTTAAGTATTAAGGTTGTGTTAAGTTAGATTTAGGGTTTTGTAAATATATTTAATTTATTTAAATGTATCTTTTACTAGACCTTTAATGGGCCGAGTGGATAAATTGCTTGCTAAACACCACATTGCTTTTCGAACCCATAAGTACTGTAAGTAAGAGTCCCAGTAACAGTATTGCATCAGTAAGTGACGCATCCAGAAACAAGTACTCAGCTGGTAGCGAGTAGCTTTCTGGTAACCGTATTATTAATAGTTAATGTATTAATCTTAAATTATCGTTATCCATATAACAAACGTAATTTCATTATTGAAGGTATTATATACCAATACCATACAAAGAAATCACTATTTATAGGAGATATAAGAACTGAATAATCACGAGTAACGTCTTTAATCAGAGATTACACAAGAGAAATGGATAAACAAGAGTAATGTACATTAATCCTAGATTTTTATTAGTATGCCATTATAAATCAAGATTTCAACAAATTTACATTCACTATTTTTCATATCAGCATTTAAATCATTCCATAGTTTCAATCCAATGAAAATAGGTAGTTTTTGAGATGATGACAATCCAAATCGAGGTATAACAAGCTTTGACCTACTTCTGGTCTGATACGAGTGGATTTCTTGAGTTACAAAATATCTATTTACCCATTGTAAATTAATGATTTTGTTCTTACACTCGTAAATAAAAATAATGTGCCACTTTGATTACATTATTGAGCTTTAGTAGTTTTAGCTCTTTAAATAATGCAGTAGCGATCATGGAAATCAGCATCAGATAATAACCTTATTGCTCTTTTTTGGTTGACAAAGATACCATTTAATGCGTTGTTAGTGGAGTTTCCCCAAACAAGGGTGCAGTACGTTATATAAGGAAGAACAAGAGTATGATAGTCAATAAAACCTGTTTAGGGACTACATTTCTAAGTTTAAACATTATAGCAACGCTCCTTAAAATCTTTTTCGCGATATAGTTTACATGAGCACTTCATTGCAAATTCTTATGTAGTATTACACCAAGAAATTTTGTTACAGTACACTCCTTTACAGAGATTTCATCAACATTAAGTTTATCAAGATAAAAATTTCTTTTATTTGTAAAAATCATGAAATTTGTTTTACTGGTATTTAGGAAGAGTTTATTGGTGGTCTACCATTTCATTGCACTGATGAATTCTGAATTAAATATATTCTTAGTTGAATTAACATCTTTGCAAGACAGTTGTATCATCCGCAAACATTATGAAGTTCAGTATATCAGATGAATGTGGAGTATATCAGATGAATGTGGAAGGTCATTTATATACATATAATAAAAATAAGTGGACCCAGAACTGATCCCTGTGGTACACGATATTTGACAAGCTCCGCATTAGTTAAGCAAACCTTATTTACTGATACAAAATGATATCTATTGGACAAATAACTTTTAAACTAATCACTGATTGCTCCTCTAAAGCCGTAACAATATAATTTAAGTAGAATATTATGGTCTATTACATCAAACGCCTTACTTAAATTCATAAATATTGATATTATTTCGGTGCTCTTCCAATACGTGCTCTACCGTAAAATTTACATTCCAATTATGTGCTAACTAACGAAAATATCACGACCTAACCTAACCAATCGTCAAGGGCGTACAATTGACCTAACGATTGGTTAGGTTAGGTCGTGATATTTTCGTTAGTTAGCACATATTGGAATGTACATTTTACGGTAGAGCACGTGTTGGAAGAGCACCATTATTTCTGTTCTTTAGGTATATTTGCACTTTTCATAAGATTTAAAATAGCCATTTCCGTTGTTTTATTATTACGGAAGCCATATTGATTTGGAGATAAGAAATTGTTGGATTCTAAATATCGTTGCATCCTGTTTTTCACAATTAAAAAAAATACGCTAAGCACAATAATGAACACCGGCCTGTAATTAGTTGCGAGTGCAGGATCACCTCCCCCCCACCCCCCCACACCTTAAAAAAGGGGTGTTATACAACCAATTTTTAGCATTGATGGGAATATTCCTTTGGAAATACTTTGGTTGATAATTTTAGCCAAAGTTACAGGTATCTTTAACAAGTTTCAATATAGGTACAGGAATGTCATGTTATTTTTTTTTAATTTACCAATAATATTCTGGACCTCAGTAGAGGTAGCAGGAACAAAAGAAAATGAATTTAGTGGGCTGGGTGACATATATTTTAGAGATGAGTGATAATTATTTATTAATTGTGAGCGAAGCTTATCCGCTATTGAAGTAAAATGTGCATTTAAAGAGTCTGCAGTAGCAGTATCATCAGTAATTTCTTTATTATCGACATTTAATTTCTCTATTGAATTTTTCTTAATTTGTTTTCTGAGAAGACTGTTTATGGTTGTCCAAGTGTTTTTCATGTCTCCTTTGTTTGGAAAATTGATTATGCGAGTTATATTTCGCAATTTTGATTATTTTAGTCAATTTGTTTCTGTATTGAGTATATTGTATTTTAAGAATTTAGCTTTGCAATTTGAATAACTTATCTGTTCTTTATTGAAGTGATAATTCCTAGTGAGTCATGGATTTGCGACACTTTTGGGGCGAAACTGTTTTCCTCCTTAAAGGAAAGCAATTATTAAAAATATGGAATAAGGTGTCATAGAAGAACAAACACATGATCTGGGTCATTCATAAGTTCGTCACAGTCAAATCTAGTATTTTCTACAGCCCCCAATAAATTTTCTTTTGTTAACCTCTGAGAATATTCTGTGATCAATAGTTTTGTCCGCAACCTGAACAATGTTATTGAATATAGCGTAAATAGGAAAATGATCACTGATGTTTGTGGTTATAATTCCAGAATTTACGAGGGCATTGCTATTTACAAATATATTATCAATCGTAGATTCTGTTCGATTACCATAGTTGCAGGCTCGAGTGGGTTTGGTAATAATATGACTAAGAAAGAATTCATTAAGTTTGAAAATTTATGAGATTGCTTGAGATTGCAAACTGATGTTGGTCACCCGCAACTATGGCATTCGATTTATGGAAGTTACATAACATGTTATCTAAGTGAATTAAAAAGCTATTGATGTTCGCAGGGCCGCCGAGAGGGCGAGGAAGCCGGGTTAAATCCCCGGGGCCTGGACCTCTAGGGGCCCGGAAAGAGAGAGAGGATAAAATCTAAAAATATTAATGAAGCAGTTGATTAAATAACAGGAAATATAATTAATGAACATACATTTTATGGAGATGATCATAGTCAGGAGGCGCTGAGTGGACTTCGTGGGAGCAGCGCACCCTTGAGGCAGAAGCGCTTTAAGGTAAATTATCTGCGGTCCACCAATGCCCAAGACCGACTGACAGATCTGGGAACCATTGTAATTGAAAGCCAGTTAGTCCATACTTTAAATTTCATCAGAATCATTTACCACTTTGCTAGAGAGAAGGCAAAGAAAGTACACTTCTAATTATGAAAATCTTGCAGTAAAAAATTGTCTCGCCTGCATGGACTGGTACTGCATTTTTAAATTGTATGGTGATAGAATTAATATAATTGATTCGAAAAATAAAATGGTCATTTTCTTCCGAGTTGTTTATTCATACTGTGTTTTGAATAGTGACTTGGACATATAATCAGTTTGCTTGTTATGTATACAAAAAATATTCATAATAAAATAGAGTAAACAGGGGGGGACCCATATACCAATCTTCCCCGTGGCCCGTGGCAGCTCTCGGCGGCCCTGGATTAGGTGGTCTATTATTCGGTCTAGGTATTAGGTGGTCTATATATTGCATGGACAGAATATACATTACTTTTGCCTTTTATATTAAAGTTTTCAGTATCACTATTACAACCAGAAAATACTTCGTTAGAGTCGTAAGTTTTATGCACGTACACAGAGATACCCCCCCCCCCCCCAACCTGACCATCTCTTGCAGTATGATAAGCAACGTAATTATCTATATTATACAGGTTTTTAATATTAATATTTAACCAGGTTTCAGTAAGAATTATAACACTAAATTTGACCCTAGAAGTTTGTAGAAGTGCCAATAAGCAGTTATAGTTCGTAGGTGAGCTTCGAATATTTGGATTTATCACTGAAAGATTTTTATAAATATCTTTGTAATACAAAGTCATTAAACTCATCCATCGATGAGGCCTACACCAGATTCTTGTTCTAGATTCTCTAAACTGGATATAGAATTTTTTTGTTAATGAAATGATTAATATCGGCACATATATTATGAAAATCTTTATAGCTGAAAGCCATTTTAATAGTAGTTCTCAAATTTTTTTACGGAATACGAGAATAAGGCATTACTGCCATTCAATTTCATGTTAAGTGTGAATTTCATCTCATATACAGGGTGTCCCAGAATTAACTATCTATTTCAATGAAATCGGACAAATTTAATAAAAACTGACATAATTTTGTTTATTACTAAATTATGATACAAAAACAAATAGATTTATAAATCATAAGTCAAAACTTTATTGAAGTTTCAACATGTGCACCGTCTGTATCTCTGCAAATTTCAAATCTATCCTCAGCGCTGCGAAACACATTTTGAAGCATTTCAGGTGTTATCTCCCGCACTGCCAACTGGATGCGTTCTTTAAGTTCAGCTAAACTATTGATCTTTTGACGATAAACGTTGTTTTTATGAAACCCCATGCAAAGAAATCCAGGGGTGTCAAATCCGGAGAACGCGGAGGCCAAGGTCGAGGTCCTCCACGTCCAATCCACCGATTCGGAAGGCGTCTGTTGAGGTATTCTCGAACAATTAGAGCATAATGACATGGTGCTCCATCTTGTTGAAACACAACATTATCAAGAATGCCATCATCAAGAAGCTGTGGTTCGAGAAACTGCTGAAGCATATCAAGGTAGACGGTACCTGTTACAGTTGCTTCCGCAAAGAAGAATGGGCCATAAATTTTGGATTTGGTCATTCCAAGCCACACGTTAACTTTTGGAGTCTCTCTCTGCCATTCTGACTTCAGACGGTCTTTCATTGGACCAGATAATGAAAAAAATTTAGAAATTTATACATTTTTAACACATATTAAACATGATAAACATAAATAAAAGTGTGTTTTTAAAAAATTTGTCCGATTTCATTGAAATAGTTAATTCTGGGACACCCTGTATAACCTTTGGTTAGCTTCCGCCCGAATTGTTCATTCTGACGAAGGTCAAGCTTTTCACTCCACGTTAGACCTACAGTTTAACGTGGAATCCGAACCACGCCCCACCAGCAGCCCAGCGTCTTAACCACTAGGTCACTATTCGCACTCTGACCCTGTGAAGGTAGGTGAGGTCTATTCTAAAACCTGAGGTTGTAAGAAGGGATTTATTAGCTCTGAATATCTAGACAAGGAAGAGAGAAGTGGAAATATACTGAAACTTAGGATATAAAGGAACGTTCCAACCAATCTTTGTTCTTCTATTAAATTTGGACGTCAAATGAATGAGAACTTTTGAGGTTAAATTGATTTTAATTCCTTTGACCTTAAGGTTCTCTCAAAATAAAAGCAAAATACATACCCAATTACGTTGATCGGGGTAGTCGTGTCCACGTTCCAATACCGCTTCCCGTTTGATCAGTAGGGTTAGACGATGATGTTGGGGCTCTTTAGTTGTTGGGTGTGTGATTCTCCTTTGTTTTCGGATGATGTAGCGACCCGTGGTTCGGATTCCACATAAAAGTGTAGGTTCCCTTCGTCATATGAACTTCGCCGTTGTACGAAGGAGGTTAAACAGTCCCAAACATTTGGTAGCTTAGTGGTTAAGGTGGCGAACTCTGATTGGTGAGGCTTTGGTTTCGCTCCTGCCTCCTGGGTCCTGGGTTGGGTTGAGTTGGTCGCTTACCCTGTCATTGCTCGGGCTAAAGGTGACTCTTGGGGCGCACTCACACCCATATCGTGGGTAAATCAGCTTCTTCGCTGTTTTTCTTACCTTTTTCTATTATTGTTAGTTATTAGTTAATTATTAGTTAGTTTAAAAATAAGTCGATAACTTATTACCTCTGGGAAGGGTGGGGACCGTGGGGATAAAGACCAGTTCTGTGAAGTAGGAAAGGGTCAGCCACCCATCGGTTGATGATTTCAATGTGTGTGTATTCAGGTATGTTATTACCCTCGACCCAACCATCACGAAGGGCCCACATGACCTTAACCCCCCCCCCTAAGTGCATTCAAGGATTATCTTTTATTTTAGTTAAAAAAATTAATAAATCCTAGTTCTTATTTGGAGAGAGCACGTATAATGTTATAATGTTTCAGACCAACAAAGACCCTAGGATCCACTCATGGCTGGTCTACCTAACTGTGTTCGTAATCGTGTATTGTGTATGTCCTCCGTGGTGGCGGAGGGGACCTACAATTTTACGTGGGTTCCGAACCACAAGAACATAAGAAATTTATGTAAAAACTGCCGGTAATTTGGCAACGACCAATTTTTACGAAACTAAATAATTATCAATTTAAAACTAATTAATTATCGATTTAAAACTAAAGATAGAATCTCTGGATCCAGAGGATCAAGTCATAATAGACTACTATCCACAAATGTTACACTCTATATCTATTTATAACGGACATGCAAATATATCAGATCCAAAGAATCCAGTCAATTTCATTACGGTATCCATCAAGTCACGGTCCATATCGATTGCGGCCAAGTCAAAATTTACAACCATATACATTACAATATATACACTTAGGGGGAAAAGTGTAGGTTTGGCTGTAAAGACTGTACAGTAATGTAGAAATGTGTGTGCACCCATCTTGGGTCTCCCATTTAAAGGTGTTTGTGGGGCAAGTGAAGATCATGAGTTTTTCAATACCTCACAGTACTATGGGGGGCACCGCTCGGCAGAGGAATCTCTTTAAATGGGGTGTGTAAGGACAGAGTATCCCCTAACCCAAGACGCTGCCTCCCTATATCCCACACACTTGTGTTGAGCTGTGGGATCTATCCCCACAAAGCCTTAATTTTATTACCTTAAACTATACCCAATCTATCAACATATGCGTCTAATCGATTTTTAAACATGTTTATAGACGTGCTACTAATTACTTCTACCGGCAAACTATTCCAGCTATTTACTATTCTATGCGTAAAAAAGTTTTTCGCAACTGCTGTCTCGAACCTTCTACTTGTCAACTTACACCCGTTATTTCTAGTCCTATTATATTGAGATATTTCGAAAAAGCTATCTCTATCTACGTTATCAAACCCATTCATAATTTTGAAAACCTGGATTAGATCACCCCTTAACCTCCTAGTCTCGAGAGTAGTCAATTTTAACTCCTTAAGCCTATCCTCGTACGACTTTGACCTAAGAGACGGAATCATCTTAGTTGCTCGTCTTTGAACTCTTTCGATTTTGTCTATATCTTTGCGCATATGCGGATTCCAAAATTGGACCGCGTACTCCAAATGGGTCTAACTAATGATTTATAAAGAGGAACTATAATATCGCGCGATTTGTACTCAAAATTTCGAGCTATAAACCCTAACACTTTGTTTGCCTTATTGACCGCTGCTGTACTTTGTTTCGCTACTTTTAAATCACCAGTGACTATAACTCCTAAATCTTTTTCCTGTTCTACGCTTGTTAAATCTTTCCCTGACATACTATACGCAAAATTACCGTTACGCGAACCTATATGCAAAATTTTGCACTTATCCACGTTAAATCTCATTTGCCATGTGACTGACCAATGAACGATTTTCAGATCTTCCTGAATTTTACCTCTATCTTCGTCATTAATCGCCCTACCACCCAGCTTCGTGTCATCCGCAAACTTTGAAACTGTACTGACTAGGCCGACATCTAAATCGTTAATATATATAAGAAAAAGCAAGGGGCCCAATACAGAACCCTGAGGAACGCCACTCGCTACATTAGCCCAACACGACTCCGCTCCATCAACGACCACCCTCTGTTTCCTGCCTCGCAACCACTCTTCTAGCCAATTTATTACTACACCCCTGATTCCATGAGCCTTAGTTTTTTCAATGAGTCTTTTGTGCGGCACGGTGTCAAACGCGCTTTGAAAATCTAAATACACTACATCAACCGCCCGATGTCTATCGTAAACGTCAACCACGCTTTGGAAAATTCTAAAAGATTAGTTAAGCAAGATTTGTTTCGCCTAAAACCGTGTTGCGTATTTCTAATCAGATTATGGTAATCTCTATTTCCTTCAGATTTTGCTTATAATGTTTATATGTATGACTTATAGTGCAAATATATATATTTATATATATGCGTGTGTGTATATATATATACAGGGTGTAACAAAAGTCCATTACTATAGGTATTATAATTTTCATGGTAAAATTTTTTTTTTACCATAAAGTTATTATCCCTATGGTAATGAACTTTTGTTACACCCTGTATATATATATATATATATATATATATATATATATATATATATATATATATATGTATGAGAGAGAGAGAGGATTGTTAAATTATATTGTATACGTCCCTTTATTTTTTTATTTAATAAGTTTTTGCCTATATTTGAGACAGAAATCATGACATATCGATCAGGTAAAAACAGACAGAAGCTGGATGAAAAAAATTGAAAGGGAGAAGATCAGTGAAACGTTCCGGTAGGTAAACAGTCCGTGAAGGAACTGCATGCAGTAATTGTTCGACATGCATCTGGAAGAACCCTAAGAGATTGGTTTTCCGTGCTTCAAAGTTGGAATTGAACATTCCAGTATCAACAGTGCTAAACTTTTGGAAGTGAAGTTGCAAGATTTGATTTACTTCGAAGGACAAAGATAACACAGGGATAAAACACAAGATATTACACTCGGCAGCAGGTCCAACAAATGGAATGCCAACCTGATCAAAGCATGCAAAGACAAGATAAATTCTCTATGCTTGTTATAGGGAAGCTTACTGGACACTCGTAAGAGAAATATCGGACATATTAAAAAGGACAATGGAAAAATAACTGGAGGACAGTCCCTGAATCACAAAATAAACCAAATAACCCCACAAAATGTGAAAAACAAATAAAGGACAAAAGATGGATAACTTGAATTTTGTGAACATGCTTAGGCAAAGTGCCCTTCTCTTGTTTCTTCAAGGAATGAATGACAGTCGTAGTCACTTTATCTATTTTGGGAACACTAAAACCTGATCTGTTTTTTGGGAGCACGTAAATTTTCTGAGATTTCCTATTGATCATCAAACTACATCGGTTTTTAGAGTTGGGGTTTTTAGAGAGTTGGGGGAACTTAATTTAATGCAATAATAATAATGATTATGATGATGATAATTTGACAGCCTTATAATTTTCTTTTAATTTATTCTCACATCAAATATAGTTTCACTTAATTATGGTAAAAAATTGTATTATTTAAAATAATTATTTTCAAGTGTTCTTATGATTAAATTAGTACAGAGTAATATCATGTAATATTTACGGCAGTATTAAATTTTAATTAAAATTACCTTTGCTAATCAATGTCACGTTTTCGTAATTAAAAATTTTTCTAAATAGGTAAATTTGAAGGGTTGCTGCATATTTCTTGTATAAGATTAACAATTATGGTTTAAAAACCTCTGTCGTTGCTTATCCTGTTCGTACACAGAACTAAGTTTGTTTCGGAATCCTTTAGCTCAGTGGTTCTTAACCTTTTTAGGTTGCGATCCCAATTCTGGTCTCGGGGCTAGCTCGGCGACCAATGCCTTCAAACAGTTCACTCGCAATAGATAATAAAATAAATAATAGATAAAATGATTAAGGATAACATAAATAAATGATAAATGACAATTTAATGACCCAAGTTTGGGTCGAGACTCGCGACCCAGAGATTAAGAACCACTGCTTTAGCTGATCCCGCACGCTCATAATATAAAGATGTTTAGAAACTTGTTTATATAATTAAATATTATCATAAACTCGGGGAAATTTATAAACAGTTTCTGCTCTTATAAACCCCCTGTTTATGAGAGTTGAACCCGATGACGTCTTAGTCAACCTCTAGCTAAAGTCTATATAGACTCATTCGTTTCAGAAACCGTTTTTGCTCTTAAAGAGAGAACGTGTCACTTCACTAACGCATTTCGTGAACATGAATGACGTGTGAATTGATTAAAGGTTACCGTGATTGAAAATTAATGTGTTGCCGATGACATTTTCACGGAACATTCCTAAATCCCAGCGAGGCACTAATCTTCATTATACTTTGTTCAGAGCCGAATGGGTGTCGTCTCTAATGGGTTTCCACAGTATCGTTCAGTCGCTCACATCCATTTTCGACGTACTTTCCTTTCTTTGATTTTAATAAAAAACACCACCAAAAGCAAATTCTGCTGCTTCACAAAATGTGATATCGGAAAAGAGCAAACTTCCATGTACGATTATACATATTTTGTGTTTATAGAGACAAGCTTATGTGAAGGAATGCCTAGTAACAGAAAGGATGAACAATGAGTTTAAAGTCTTGTGTGAATGGACAGTTTTAATGATAAACCATAGCGTGATCTTTGTATCACGTATTTATTTCTCAGTTTAATAACTTTGGTTTAGCTTCCGCCCGAATTGTTCATTCTGACGAAGGTCAAGCGTATCGCTCCACCTTAGACCTGCAGTTTAACGTGGAATCCGAACCACGCCCCACCAGCAGCCCAGCGTCTTAACCACTAGGCCACCCAGGGTACCCATTTATCTACCAACAACTTTTCTTTATTGTGTGGAAGGATGAACAGCTGGGTTTTGATGCGAGCTGGCTGCCGTCACCGGGTCTCGATCTCGGGGCCGATGGATTTGTAGTCAGCGACGCTAACCACTACCCCACTGAGGCGCACACATATATATATATATATATATATTAATAATTTATGTAGGATTCTACAACGCAAATTGCTTTCTACGAATATTTTCTATTTCTTATTAACATTTTACATTATTTAACTTCTATAATCAATACTGTATTAGATATTTATGTTACTTATGTGAGTATAGTTTAAAATTTATAGTCTTGTTTTGCAGTGCTGGGTAGAATCCAATAACCTCGAATCGGAGTCGATAGTCTATATTTTTTTATTGGGGTTGTTTAACCTCTTTCGCAACATCTAAGGTTATATAACGGAGGGGACCTACAGCTTTACGTGGGATCCGAACCAAGGGTCGTTACATAATCTGGGAGCGGAGGACGGTCTCCCATCCAACTACTACCCAGACCCAATGTCGCTTAACTTTGCTGATCTCCGGGAAGCAGTGTTACGACATTGGTCACGACGCAGTTTCGCTCACAACCAAATTCAGTCTACTGTAGTCATAGCTTGAAGAACAATTCTCTTCGCATGTTCAGCTGATGACAACAAGAAAAGGATAGAATCTTTTGCTAGATGTTTAACAGCATCAGTAAATGGCTGTGGAAAAGCGTAACATTTTATTTATGAAAATGGTTTGGTTTGCCATATTCAGAACTATGAATAGTTGATTCAATAAGGTATTATGGAATGAATATCACAAACACGTAAAATAAATAAATGATGCACACCCACAAGGAGAAGGAAAAGCGATTACAAGGCCTTTCGTGTATTCAACAGTACACCTCTTCCCTGAAGAGGATGTGCCTTGTGGGTGCGCATCACATATATATAAACGCATAACCGTACATTTCTTGCATGTGCAAAATTTATCCCTCACTAGAATTCGAACCCGGGCCACTCTGACTCGGAGACATGGACTTGACCATTTGGCTACGACAAGAGAAAAGTCAATAACAACCTGGCGACATTTCATCACTCGAGGGAAACACTGAACGCTTTCGTGTCCAGAGTTATTTTTATTTTAACAACTCTGCACACGAGCCAATGGGTACCGTTAGATGGAAATATAAACGCATAACTACACAGTTTTGCATATGACCGGGTTCAAATCCTGGTGAGAGAAAAATTTTGCATCTAGTTTATTCGTAAATCTAAATAAGATGTTAATTCGGATGAGCTTTTGGCGAAAGGTACCTTTAATGAACGGGGAAAATTTGTTGTTTTTCCGACAGATATTTGCTCATAACTACAAAATTTATATACCAAAGTTATTGTTTTGTCTGATTTTTCTTTAAACTTCTAAAAAAATGCTGTAATGTATCTTTCGGTAGTAACTGTATTGCTTTTTTTCCCATACTTTTTAGGCCTACTACGCATTCGTCAGGTTTGTACTTTTGCTGGAACTAACACCATTTTTAAAAGTAAGCCTAACTTTTCATTGCTAAGTCATAATTTCTTTTATTACGAGTAGTTTTAAAAGACATCATTAAGTCTGTTTTTAGATTAAATAAGAGTTATTAAAATGACGTTGGTAAAAAAAAGTAAAAATACAAACTCTAACTATTAAAAACACGAAAAAAAAAAAAATGTACAGAGCCGATGGGCCAATTTGTAAATATTGCTTCCGGTCGATCAGCTAAGTTAAGCGACATTGAGTAAGGAAAGTAGTTGGATAGGAGACCCTCTCTACGTTCACATTATGTAGCGACCCGTGGTACCTCGGATCCCACGCAAAATGTAGGTCCCCTCCATCATATGATCTTAGATAGGAGGTTAAACAACCCCAGCATTATATTTTACTGTGTGCAGTTTTTGCTTTTTGTACGTTAGAACACAATCAGAATTTTATTGTTTGATTTTCAGTATTTGATCAAATATGAATAAACCAAAGACCAAAGTGAGCATACTTTCTTTAATAAGCTCGAATCTGAATCCAAATCCACAATGTTCGTATTCGAATCCATATAAAAATCATTGAATCCGAATCCCCGACCAAAAAAAGGACTTCCGAATCCTATTGGGACTCGCCCAACACTGTTGTATTGTAGTTGTTGCAAAAGTAAACAAAAAGGAAATTTTATGATAGTCACAGTTTAAATTCAAATATATGATGTAAACTACAATATGTACACTCGTATGAATGACGAATTACATTCACAAAGTCGATTTCATGAAGGTTGACATTCGAGCTTATTAATTATAAATGTCATTATTATTTCAATTCGACCTTTTGAAGGTTCACTCATTTAAGATTTAAATGAATATGAAAAGGACTAACCTTTATATGTACATTTCAGATTTTGTGAAAATGACTAACCTAACCTAGTGTAACCTAACCAGGCATAATGTAACCAAATTTAAATTAAATCAACATGAATTAAATAGACCCGCATAAGGTCGAATTTTTCGACCGTTTGCATATTCAGAAATGTTATGATCGACTTTATTCAAATTGACCTTATACAGTTCCACTTTATACGGATCGATGTTATGCAATTCTGCTTTGTTCCGCTATACCTCAATGGCGTGGAATATTCTCATATTTTTACATCGGCAGAAGATAAATTTTAAATTCAAACAACGGATAAGGACTGGTTTCTAATGATAAGATTTTATTTGTGTGATATCTAAAAACACACACACACACACACATTTAATCACGTACGTACGCATGCACGAGCATATTCACAATTGCTCGTACAAATTTAAACGCTACAAAAATATATTTAAACCTTTCTGGAATTGAATTCTACGCCGTTTGCTTCGAAGGCCGAAGGTAAGATTATTGAGTTAAAAGTAGTATTTAACTTAAATCCATATCCAGTGGCGAATTCAAAGTGGGAGTAGGGGCAGGGATGTCCGATGGGGAAAAATACATATAATGAAAACATCTCTTGTAACATTTATTATTAGAAAATAAAAATGCCACATTATAATTTCATTGTAAATCCACCCACCTCCCGATGGAGAAATCCTAAATTCGTCACTGCCCATACGTATTATACATCCGTCTGTTGTCGTTCAGATTGTGTTGTAATAGAACCGAATTGGAGCCCCTGAAATACGAGGATTAATATAAGATTACACGAACTTTACCTCAAAGCACCTGACCTGGCCTAACCTACCCAAAAGTAGATTATCTAAGGACAGAAAATATACACAATAATAAAAATAGAAAAATAGTCGTTAATATTTAGATCTATTTATATAAGAAAATTATTTTAAGTATCTTTTCATAATTGTAAGCAGTTATTGCGTTAAAAACAAGAAAAAATAAATTAAATTACATAAGAAATCTTTGTAATATATGTAGTTTAAAATATGAGGTTGGCAATTTCCACTATAACAACATTATTGATATTGGATTTTGTTCATTTCGTACTAATAATAATAATAACATCCAACGTTGTTAAAAAAAAAAATCCAGTATTAAAAGTTCCTTAAACAATTTTGATTTCTCATCTCTGACATATTATACATATACGACGATGTACGAAGCCAGTGAATAAATTCGCAGAATCACCATTACTGGTTTTTAATAAAGCAATTCCACGAATTTATTGAGTAGCTTTTTTATATATATATGCGCCTCAGTTCGGTGGTGTAGTGGATAGCATCGCTGATTACAAATCTATCGGCACCGGGATCGAGACCCGGTGACGGCAGGCGGCGCGCAGCAAACCCCAGCTGTTCATCCTTTCACACAATAAAAAAATTGGTTGGTAGATAAATCGGTACCCTGGGTAGCCAAGTGATTAAGACTCTGGGCTGCTGATCGGGAGGTCGTGAGATCGAGTCCGGGCGAGAACTTTGTAATTTTTTACCCCCAGCGGTGGAGCGTGGTTCGGATTCTCCGTTAAACTGTAGGTTTAAGGTGCAGTAACAAACTTGACCTTCGTCAGAATGAACAATTCAGGCGGAAGCAAAAACCAAGGTTAACCAAGATATATATATATATATATATATATAGGGTGTTTCAGGTCGACCCTAGAAATATGGAAATTGGCGGAATTTGTAGTTTATTTGGTATTTGAAGTTTGTCATAGTAATTCCGTAACTAATATAAAGTATTTCTTTTTATTGCAGGTGAATGAAAATGGCCGATAGAGGAAGTGGATTATTTCGATTGTCTAAGCAGCAACGAATATATTTCCATATTTCTGTGCGTCGGGCGGCGCAATGACGAATCAACCAACAGACGAAAAATCCGTTTTCTATAACTTTAAACGCTTCTGTTTTATCATTTAATCATTCACTCATTTAGTGTTCATAAAATTACTTACAAGATTAAAAAACAACAACATCGAATTACATCTTTCACAAACTTTAAAGCCGTTTTCCTCAAAACTTTGTTTTGGCGCATTCGTCATTGTGCCGCGCGACGCCTGATGTATATATATTAATAATTAACAAATAATAAATTACATAATTATAACCTGACAGATTATAAATTACTAAAATGAAAGTAAGCAAACTCGAAATGAAATATGTCATATCTGTGTTTAATTAAAAAATACATTTGAATACGTCGCCATGACATCAGTATCGCCATCAGCGACAAGATTCTGAAATTTTGAAATCCCGATTGCAGCTGATTAATATGAAAACGGCTAGAATCACTTTTAAGCATGACATGATTCAGAGGTAGAAAAACGGCAACAAACGCTTGTATGATAATTTTATAAGTTTTAGACGAGCACGTGTAAACGCATTAACTACAAACATTAGACTCACACCAAAATCTACTGACAGGATTCTCAAGTGTTTATTTCTAAGATTCGTTCTTATTTTTGGTCTCAAATCTTATTTATTTTTGTGTTCTTATTTCTTAATTTTTAAATTTTTAATTTAATTTGTCTATCAGAATAAAATGATGATAATATATTATGGATATTCTTATTTTTGGGACGGATTTTTTATTTTTTCGAGTTGAGGTTCTGATTTTTATTTTTTAGACTTGAGAACCTTGCCAGGCTGCCTACTTATGCTTAGTTAGACCACGTTTGTACAAAATTGCATATTCTTCTGTGAAATTGAGGGAAAGACAGTTAGCCCATAAATTTATAAAAATACCAGCCATGAAAATTTTGCACTTAGAATCTGTAAATGGCTCGTGAGCTTAAAGTAAATGTTAGTCTCACTGACTTAAAAATTTATTACATTACATTTGGAAAACATGAAGCCACTTGTGTCTATCGAGGTTATCCAAGTCATAAGTTATATTTTATCATCAAATTTTGCAAAATGTCAATTTCAAGTCAGCTAATTAACATAAAACTATTTATAGAGCTACCAAAATTGCCTACATAACCACTTAAAATATACATGATTTACAAAATGTCTCTCTCATTCATGAAAGCGTCCAATTTTTTTCTTAAAACTAAGGAGCTACTGTTTACCACATCATTACATTACATTACATTACATTTCATTTGGAAAGCATGAAGCCACTGGGGCCTGTCAAGGTTATTCAAGCCAACCTTTCAACCTTTCAAATGTTCCACGCGATGATTCCTCATTTCACGAAGGTCAACCTTGTCGCCCCTCCTCTCGAGTTGGCCTGGTGAAGTAGTGAGTTGGTTTCTTGTACTCTCCACCTCACATAGCCAGGTACGCCTTTAATTTGGGAACACGACACAGTCTTCCTTTTCTACTTTCACTGTTGTTTGGGGAGTTACAGGGTTCATAGTAAGATTAGGGACTAATCATGAGCTATATATTTCATAATACTCGTTTTATAATATTCGTAATAATGAAAATGTGCAAAATGTCAATCTGAAATCAGCTAATTAACATACAACTATTTACAGAGCTACCAAAGTAGCCTACATATGGCAAGTCATTCCAAAAATCTACTACTTTATGACTATCAGCTTTGTTCGAAATCGTTTGTATGAAATTATGATTAATATGCAGTAAATAGCCCAACCTCGAGTTCATAATTTTTTGATGTTAGCATTCGGTAGTATACAGTAATAGAATAAATTTGTTGAAAGCCAGACCCCCGCAATTCAAAATTAACGAAGTTATTGATTTTTTAAGTTTTAACCATTTTTTTTGTTTCGCGACCTGCCAGCGGGCATAAGATATCCTCACTCTCAGGCAATTTTCTGGAAATGTGTGGACGACCAATCACAGTGCACCTTTTTTTAACCAATAGTAGGCTATTGAACATTCAAAAACAATCACGCCTTAATGAACCAATGACAGCTAATTAGGAATTTTAAAGAACTTATCAAGTTTTTTCCCGACCGTTTAGTCACGGAAAAACCTCGGCCTTTGATACAGCTCAGGTCTTTCTTTCTTTTTAAATTTTTACGGCGTAAACATGTGTAGTGCGATTTGTGAAAGTTGTGACCGAGGCTACGTTGAATTGTTGAAAATTTTAGGAGACGATTCACGAGCGGTTCACATTTTTCAAGAACACGGTGTCGTTCCCCGTACGCGAAACTGTCCGATGTCCAGAGTGTTCCCAGCCCCTTTATTTCCGTAGTAACCGAGACATTTTCGTGTGTAAACGCAAATTTCCAAAAACCAAGCAGACGAGTTTGTTTCCGTGCAAATTTACGGGCTCAATATATCTCTTCAAGGGCACGTGGCTAGCGAAGTTACACATTTCGGCAAGTGTTAATCTACTGTAGCTTTCATAAGCGTTTTCCTCCGAAAACATTTTTCCCAATCCTACTGTGAGCAATACCTATAGTTGGCGCCGCAAAATAGCCCCCACCTCGAGTTCATAATTTTTTATGTTAGTGTTATTTTTATTTTATTTTATTGGGTTCAGAATCCCAGCTGAGCCGTGAACGGCCAAGCTCTGAAGGGCCAGTTTAACCTACAGCCCAAGTTAAGCTAGACTAAAAATTTACGGACTTGAGGTCCTATTAGGTCCTACCTCAGGGTTGCTGACTCGATGTGGGCCTACCTTAGGCCTCAGTTGCATAAAATTAAGATAAAAAACAAAAGGGGCACTAGGTAATGGTTCAGAATAAGGGCGCCACTTAAGCAAAATTTCGAAAAATACCATAGAGACAAAGTTTTTTCTCTCATTAAAATACGTTGATTGCATGTGTCGCATAGTCAAAAAAAGCGAAGTTAGAAAATTACAAAAAATATATATAGCTACTTCAGTGCTTTTTAGTGCTTTTTGGGTATGAATCTAGGAAATTTTGAGTTGGCAACCCTACTATCGTTCATTCACTTCAATTTGAAAATGGCTTCAGTCTGTGACGGCTGTGCGGTGACGCTAGTAGAGCTCGCGGCCGTGTTGGAGGATCGGACGAAACTAATTAAATTACTTGCGGTCCACAAATTAATAAAAGTTACTTCTGTCTGTTCGTCCTGCGATAGTGTGGTGAACATTGCGGCTGATAATAATTTCCGCTTTGATAGACGCGTCATTATTCGTGGAAATAAGACTGTCAAGAGACGTAGGTGTAGGTTTAAGAAGTCTGCTTTCGCCGGTACGTTTTTTGACCACGCACATTTACAACCGGCTACCATCCTACATTTAATGTACTGGTTTGTGCTGAATAATGCAACCTACGCTGATATTGTTGACCAGGTGCACGTGTCGAAAACCACCGTTATTGACTGGTTCAGTTTTGCTTGGGAAGTGGTAATTCATTACTGCGAAAAGAACGCAGAAAAACTAGATGGTCCGGGAAAGATTGTCGAAATAGACGAAGCAAAGTTTGGCAAACGGAAGTATAATAGAGGACGTGTTATTGAAGGTGTGTGGGTTTTTGGGGGGTTCGAACGTGACTCGAAAAAACTATTTATGGTTCCGGTTCCAGATCGCACTAGCGAAACTCTTATTGCGAAAATAAAGGAGTGGATTGCGCCCGGGACAAAAATAATTTCAGACTGTTGGGCCTCGTATTCATCCATCTCGGTCGAAGGGTACGAACACGAAACCGTGAATCATAGCAGGAATTTTGTGGATCCAGAAACAGGTGCCAGCACTCAAAATATAGAACGTAGCTGGCGAGACGCACGGGCAAGGATTCCACGATTCGGACGCAAGGAGGAGCACTACGATGGATACCTTGCTATGGCATTATATGTCAGGAGATTCCCTCGAGTTCCTCAGCGGTTTCATGAATTTTTGCTGGCCGCCGCTGACTTTTATCCACCACAGTAAGGTAAGCCTAAAATCATGATGAGGGGGGGCGCAGCCCCCCTCGTTAACTTAGGTTATGTTAATTACTTATTTGCAGTGGTGGGCACGGTTCCGCTAATCCGCTAACCGCTAATTAGCGAAGCTAACTTTTCCGTTAGCGGATTAGCGTTTCCGCTAACTTTGAGAACCGTTAGCGGACCAATTAGCTTCCGCTAAATTTAGTTCCGCTAACTTTAAGTCCGCTAACCCTAAAATCATACATGTTTGTTCCAGTCTGTTCTGAGCGTGTCTGCAACAGTCAGTCTGGCACGCTATTGGCTGACTACGTGTAAACACAAGACGTAATTGGTCGACGCAGCAGCAGCTGAGCAGCGTTGTGTAATTCTGCAGTTCAGTTCACTTACGACGTTACAGTCTTACAGTGTCAGCGACAGCGTACGTTATCATAAGCATATTTTCGTCAGTTTACCGAGTCTACAAGTTTTTGCAATGGAAAGTGAAGACGTTTTTTCCGCCTGAGGATGTTGGGCCTGTTGATGGCCAGGTCCGCCAGGACCAGCCCAACCAGGAGTCTCAGAACCCGTGGCCCCACCTGGAGGACTACTTTGTCTTTATGTCAAGGGATAAGAGAAACGCCAACCTCTTGTACTTCCGGTGCGTCTTGTACCAGCCCAAGGAGACCACCATCAAGGGACACGCGTCGAGCCTCTACAACTTGAAGTCGCATGTCAAGAGGAACCACCCAGCGCATGCCATCCAGTTTGAGGAGAGGATCAAGGCCGGCTGTTCCCGTGGGAAACACAGGCAATCTTCTGGTAGCAGTGCCAGTAGCAGGAGCAGCAGCCAGTCGTCGCAGCCACCTGCAAAGAAAATACGCCAGCCCACCATTGGTGAGGCGTTTGGCCAATCAGCTGCTGGCACTGGCGTCCGTCAGTCTGTGGTGGACACAAGGATTGTGGACCTGTTCGTCTGCAACATGCTACCGCTGCATGTAGTGGAGTCCCCCACCTTTGTTAGCTTGATCAAGACGCTGAACCCCAGCAAGACGTCGATGCCCGCCGCACCCTGGGCAGGAGGATCTTGGCCAGTCATAACCAGCTGGAGGAGTATCTTATAAGGTATTTATAATTTATAAAAGTTTATTAAATTATTATTAATGGTATTTCATATTTTTTCATACCATTTTATCTGGACTATGATTAATCTATAATATAATCTATATATTATAATATATATATAATATAATAATAAGTTTTTGCATAAAATAAGTTTGATTTTTGTCAGAGGCTGATGTTCATGAAGGGCAACCAGCATCACGTCGAGGCGATGGAGAAGGAGCAGGAGGCCAAGCCAGAGTGAATGCATTATTAGATTATTAAAGTCATTTTTTGTGTATTTTTATTTCTTAATATTTTTGATTCGTTTAATACTTTTTGTACTGTAAATAAACTGTATGTTGAATGTAAACTAATGTTTAATTTCATTTGTTCATTTAATTATTTATGTACACCTTGATCATCATCTGATCTTGGCATGCTATACCTTTTGGAAAGCTCTATGTCTAAGCTGCAACATATTAAAATTTCAAGCTCTCTTTAGGGGTTTTAGAGCCAAAAAACCAAACCGAAGCTAAATTCATATAATAAAAGTTAGCGGTTAGCGGTTATCGTTAGCTTCCGCTAAATTTTTTAGCGGTTTATCGGTTTAGCGTTATCGAAGTTAAGTTTTGAGTTAGCGGTTCAGCGGTTATCGAAGCTAACTTTTCGGTTAGCTGTGCCCACCACTGCTTATTTGCACATTTTTATGCATCCTCTAGTATTATTTGATGTGTACAAAATGTTCGGAATAAATACATCCGGTAATGTAAATAATTACCGTGTTTTTTCCTCCAAAACATGTTAAAACCACTGGTTTCCTGTTGTTTGGGATAAATCTGATCATCGCTATTACAGTAAATTATTGCTTGTGCTGTGTTCCCCCACCCAACCCCCCGGTTCCCACGGTGGTCCCCCCAGATTGTAGGAGGGGTTGGAGGGGTGAAATCACGTCAAGCAATAATTTACTGTAATGGCGATGGTCACATTCATCCTAAACAACAGGAAACCAATGGTTTTAGCATGTTTTGGTGGAAAAAACACAAAAATTGAGGTGGCGCCCCTATTCTGAACCGTTACCGGGCACTATTTATGGTCTTCTTTCTAAACCTTGCAACAACAACACAACCTGCACTATTGCACGATGCAACAATCTTGTATCTAAACAACCAAACTGAATTGCAAGAGAGCTCTCTATAAGACCACACCCTGTAAGTGCCGCATTCAACAAACGAGTAGGAAGGACGCGCAGTGCCCCAAAAAAGTGATGCCACAAGAGTGCCCAAACAATGCTGCCACAAGAGCCCAAAAATGCTAGCTCTAAATTAAGTGAATTTTTCACTAACCTTACAATTATGAGATGGATACACACACACCTTAACTTAATATATACAAGCAATGCTGCATCAATCAGCTTAGTCATCATATCGCCTTAGGACAACAATGGCTCTTCCTCTTCTAGATTTTCTAACAGTTAGCATTCGGTAGTATGATGATTGGTTAGGTACAGTATATCAAAGTTAGGTCAATTGAATGCCCAGTTAGGTCAATTGAGTGCCCGGTTAGGTCAACTGAATGCCTGGTTAGGTCATCTGTATACCCTTGACGATTGGTTGGTTGTCATGATATTTTCGTTAGTTTAACGATTTATTTTTTTTCGAAATCTCTTCATTTAGGTTAGGTTAGGTTAGCAATAACGGTAGCGAAATTTAGTTATTAGGGTGTGTTTTCATGTGCTTTATTCAGAAATGCTACTCATTTGTGCCGTGTTTACTTGAAAATAAAACGACCAAAAAAAACGATTTTTTTCGTACTTTCAATTCAATGCTGGGAAAATGGGTGGCATTTCTGAGGAAAGCACATGAAAACACATCCTAATAACTAACTTTCGTACCAAAAGTCGAGGTGGGGCTATTTGCTGCATATTTACCAAAATTATTAATATACAGTATATATAATAATGAGAGCCTGGACCGACTAAATATAGGGCAACTTTGCTATCACTGTAACCCCAGTGTAGGTATATACTATATAGTATATCTGTTATGCGCCATCGACAGATTTGCGCTATCGACCGATCGCGCTGCTCTATCAATGGATCTATCGTTCGTGCAGGCATCGGTAGATGGCGCAGGCATCGATCGATCCACTGATAGCGCAGCACGATCGGTCGATAGATTAATTTTTAGATTGTGACCAGCTTGTGAGATACTTAATTATCCTTTGTTCTGTATGACCAGAAAGTGAGATACTTAATTGCATCACTTAATTGCATCACTGGCCTATAAAATGGGTCCTCTTTCTCCTGTTTGCCTTACACTTCCCATTGAGTGATAGACGATACAACATGGATAACTTCAGACGACGTATGCAGGAAATAGCCGACAACCAAGCAGCTTCACCAAGGAGTCCAGCGATAAGCCAAGAAAGGTACGATGCTATACGGAACCACCACCTCGACAGAAGTAAAAAGGTTGACCCACACTTCAAGCACTGGGTGAAGACTAGGAAGTTTGAGATTGTGGACCTTCCAGGACTTGGCCTACAGCAGGTGCTGGTAATACCAAATGACCACCAGAAGAACCAGTTAGACGGTACCTCCATATTCCTCAGAGTTGTCCACGCCGGGGATCTGTGCGATATAGTATATGGAGTTCATGCTGAGGAACTGAAACACAGCTACAAGAAAATGATGGACTATCTGCAGAGACATTACTTCGGCATAACACTTCAACTTACACTTGGATTCATATAAGAGTTTTGCAAGCATTGTCCCGTGTGCCAGCTGAGTCAGCCCCAAGTCACAAGACCCCCTCTCAGACCGATGATTCACAAGGACTTTTCTTGAAAGGGTGCAAGTCGACCTAATCGATATGCGGCATTCACCAGACGGGGATTTCAATTATATAGGACATTTCATGGACCACTTCTTCAAGTTCCATGTGCTTTTCCCACTGAAAAGAAAGACGACAGAAGAGGTTTCGATGCTGCTCGAAGAGAGAGTGCTGGCCTACTTCGGACCCCCAAAGATCTTCCACTCAGATAACGGCAGAGACTTCATCAACCAACTAATCAAAGCGATGTTCGAGAGGTGGGGAGGTGACACTACGTTTATTAACAGCCGAGCGCGGCATTCCCAATCGCAGGGTTCAGTCGAGAGAAAAATAGCCTCAATGAAGAAAGACGAGAACCTGGAAGAAGACAAGACGGGGTATCCTTGGGCTTCATGGCTGCCCCGCATCATGTTCTCTATGAACAGTGCCCGCCAGGAGACCATTAAGGATGCCCCCTATCACATTGTATTCGGTAGGAGTGTCCCTGCTGCACTATTTCCGGGTGCCAAGGAGAACTGCATCAACGAAGAGTGCCTTGGGGATACATGTACTGAAGCCGCTGTAACTCAAGCGAAACCCGTTCCTACACCTCGCCAAACCAAAGTGCGACCTATTCCGTCACCGCGCTTGAAGAAGACGTCATCAAGCATTCAAGAGGCTCCCGATGTACGACCAGACGACGACGAGTTGCCAGACGGCGACCCGCCAGCCGCACCAAGACAAGAGGACATCAAAGACAAGATTCCAGATGACGACCAGCATGACCAGTTGCCTGACCTCGACCCACCAGCCGCACCAACGGAACCTGAAGCCGAAACTCGCCACACTTCCATTCGCAAACGGCCCCTGGACAACACCTACGTCTCAGCTGCCAGGATGTCCGAGTTTTACAACAGAAGAAAAAGAATCAAGGTGAAAGAGTTTTCGATGGGAGATCGGGTCATTGTTGCCGTTCCGAAATTAGATCGCTCGGCAACGGACTTACCTCGGATACCATGTGTCGTAAGCCAGGTCCATGGCAAGAAGGTGAAGACCTATTCCCTTGGTACAGAATATGGAACTTTGGCCACAAAATTCACGGGTGGAAACCTTCAGGACTATACTGGTGATGTCGCGACGGATGTCAATGTCATTTCTCTTCGTGAAGCCGCCCAGAAGTTCCACCCAGAAAATAAGTTCGTTAAAACCCATTGCAAGACATTGCAAGACATTCTTCACAGTCGCTACTTCAGAGAAAAGACTGGATGAGTGACCGTCACATGGCAACAGCAAGTAAACTGTTAAAGACGTCATTCCCCCTCACCGGCGGATTACAGGACACCCTTCTTCAACAGAACATGTCCTTTGACATTCCCACCGAGGAATTCGTGCAGTTCATTCACGTTGCGGGGAACCACTGGGTTACGATATCGAACCTCAATCGAACCGACGAGAGCACGATACGTATTTACGATTCTATGCGCCAGAAGCCAAGTTCCGACACCATCCGTACCATCGCCAGATATCGTCACTGCCCAGAGGAAAAACTCGTCCTCAAAGATGTGAACGTGGACCGTCAGCCTAACTCAAACGACTGTGGACTGTACGCTATGGCATTTGCGACGTCACCTCTGTTTGGAGAGAACCCCACAGAGCTGAAATATGATCCGTCGTTGCGCAAGCATTTTGGAAAATGTGTCGGCAATGGTAGGATTACGCCGTTTCCATCTACCGTCGAGTACCGTCGTCCGAAAGTTCTCCACGAAAAGGAAACAAGGATCTACTGCAACTGCCGCTGCCCAGATGACGGCAAATTAATGATCGAATGTGGCGAATGCCAAGAGTGGTACCATGCCACATGTGCGAAGGTGACAGCCAAAACGTCCAAGACTAAGAGATGGAAATGCGAGTTATGTTTCGGAGTTGCCTGAACTGTCTGATTGTGCAATTGTATTTTAACTGACCATTCTTATTGGTATGGCTGCGCTGATTGAATAACTTGTGTTGTTTTAAATTTTTATATTTTACATAATTTACATTTTAAAAGATGAAATGAAAATAAATACTTGCCCTCATTCACTTATACATGTATACCCATTCTTCATGTTCATGCAAGATGCAAATAAATACAATGTACTTGTGTTCATTCACATTGAGATGCATGGTTTTCCGATATTGTGTTTTTGTATGGTTGTGCTGATTGTAAATAACTTGTGTCGTTTTAAATGTTTTATGTATTTAATTTTAAAAGATGATATAAAATAAAAGTACTTGCCTTCATTCAACCTCATTTTCCATTTTCATAAGTAACACTCTCCCGGTGTTAGCAGTGGATATTTTCCTCCCAAGGGCATTCATTCCTAGGACCCTCATGACCACTTCTCCCTCCTGGACGTACCCCTTTCCAGTCAAAGGACATTAATTCCTAGGCCCATATCTCTACCACACTAGCATGCACCACCCGAAATGAATATTGACAACCAACATGATCAATCACCACTCATTCTGTATATACTTTCAATCCTATTCTTTTCCTTACTTATGAACTTAGTCTGAAATGAATGGTTGGTGATGGTGAAAAGCAAAAAGAATAGGTGAACTACTAGTATACAATAATCTAATAAGAAAAGAAAGGACAGGCATGCATGAGGCCTTCTGCAAAGGCAGAAAAAATTAAAAAAAAGGAGGTTTTTCTAAATATTTCGGAATATTTCCTACAAACAATCCTTACCATTTCTCCCTCCCCTCCTGACGACGCAAATCGATCGACGGCGCTGCGCTATCTACCGATGATACGCATCCATTGATGGCACAAAACGATGCCTGCGCCATCTACCGATGCCTACACGAACGATGGATCCATTGATAGCGCAAATCTACCGATGACGCATAACATATCGACTATGCTACAAATGATACTGTACTGTCTGTACATCCTAAATATACCACTGTTAAAGCTAGGGAGTTCATGTTGTTGGTTAGTTGATCTGTATAACGTCCTTCGTCCAGCTGATGAGCACTATTAATTAATAGGGGTGTTCACGTCAGCTGACTTTGGCATATTTGGTCCAAACATTTTTATTTTTTTTATGTAAATTTTTCCTACAGACATGGGCTACTTTTCCTCCACTCTTAACTACCTGACATGTACTGTAGTGTAATGTAAAGTTTTACATTTCTCCTATAAATTTGGCTACTTTTCCTCGACACTTGGCTACCCAATTTGTATACCACGTAAGCACATAGAGGCCCAGGAAAAGGCTCTTTCATACAAACCAAAGATTATAAACATTTACAGTGAAAAATAAACTTGCGATTTGTCTCTTCATATTCATGTTAAGTGATTTTTCGGCTTGAATTTCGTTATTGGTACTGCTGCAGAATACTAATACTGTATTTTAAGTCATTAATAAAGTAAATACAGCCAAAATCCAGGGCCAGGGTTTCTAGGACAGTCCAAAACTAAATGACAAGGACTTCTGTGGTGGAACTATACAAAAACTGCTATGAATAAACTCTCTTTTGCTTATAATAATATTTTCTGTATGCTATGTAGGGAACCAAAATGGTGCAGTGCCATTTTTTTGTTTCCCATGTGTAACCTACCTACCAGCCAAATGTTAATCTGGAAGAATTAATATATATAATTTCATTACTGGAGTCCAAAAAAAGCTCTCTGTTATTGTGCAATGTCCTGTCTTCAGATACTGTGTACTCTCACTTACATGGCAGTCTTGGCTCAGACAACTGTTTTATAATACCTTACTTTCGTAATGTAGCAAAGATTATATATGCATATTAAGTTGTTATAATAAGATTGTATTTGTATGTTGGGTTAAATGGCTGTGCTGGCCTTATTTTTCAGTGAATATTTACTATTACACTGGTCTCTTGTAGAAAGTTTTAAAAGCTGGTTTTCAATGTTTTTCAATGTGCTGATTTCAAAAATGATACTCATTTCCATCTCAAATGATTTGTTAAAAGAGTTATTGAAGCTTAAAGCTTTTAAAACTTTCTACCCTTTTTTACCCTTTCTTTTTTTAACTTTTTTTTTTTACCTCTTACCCTTTTTTTCTTACCCTTTTTTTCTTACCCTTTTTAACCTAGGGGATCCCCAGTGGGAACTGGGAGTTTTTGGGTGGGGAGAATCACAAAAACGAGTGGTTTCCGAAGTTTTTGAAAGTCAGATTAATACAAAACACATCAAAAACCATAGGAAAAACAAATTTCACCTTCAAAATTGGCTGAACCTAAAACAACCTAAGCAAACCTAACCTAAAACAACCTAACCTAACCCTTAACATTATCCAAAATTATAAAAAATTGAAAAAAATAACTTAATCATGTGAATTACCAGGCTGAGGCTTGTCCACTTCTGAGGGTAAAAAAGGGTAGAAAGTTTTAAAAATTTAAGCTTCAAGCTTCAATAACTCTTTAACAAATCATTTGCGATGGAAATGAGTATCACTTTTTAATTCAGCACAGCACATTGAAAACCAGCTTTTAAAACTTTCTACCAGAGACCAGTGTAATAGTAAAGAAATACTTATTTTTCTACTTGTATATTAGGTTAAGTGGCTATGTTGGCCTTATTTTTGTATGTTAGGTTAAGTGGCTATGGATTGTGAATTGTTTTTTGTTTTAAGGAAAATATAGAACCTAGTTAGGGTAGGGCTAACTAAGCCTAGGTAGTCAGGTGGAGACCTAGGCAAGTAAGGCTAGGTAATAAAACTGCAGTTAATATGCAGTAAATGCTGTGACCTGCATTTCTAGTAAGAAATATATTTTCTAGTGTAATTTGATGTGCTTTATTCAACCTACCCTACCCTAACTTCAGTAGTCCTATTTGCAAATTTTTGCAGTCACTAAATCTAGCTTACATTACATTATATTTCAGTTGGAAAAAATGAAGCCACTTGGGCCAGTCAAGGTTAGGTAAAGATTTAGTAGAACACACCCACTTAAACTAGTGATGAAAATAGGTTTTTCTGGTGTATTTTATGCTGTTTTAATTGAATCTGACCTTCATTTTTGACCAAAGTTACTAGGTGCACCTACCAAAGAAGCCCCCATCTTAAATAGAGTAATCATTTTATTTCATATTTGATTTATTGAAAAAAATGTTAGGTGGTTGTGTAAGCATGATCTAGAAAACCTTTGAAAAAATTGTTTCAGCTTTTCTACTGTATTGAAAGTTGCCAATGTTCAGAAAATAAATGTTTTGCCTCTGCCAAAATACCACTTCATTATTAGCAAGGCTGTGGAGTCGGTGATAAAATTTGCCGACTCCAACTCCGACTCCCTCCAAAAATTTTAATATTCCGACTCCGACTCCAGAAATCTGACTTGTATAATTACGACTCCGACTCAGATGGAATGTTAAGGCCAAATTGATTACGATTAGCTTTATTAGGCCAATGGAGATTCATAAACAAGGCATTTCATCACCACCACATGACTCATCAGGTTACTTAGTGGCTGTAACTATGCCTTAATGGCTTTTTTTCTCTTTATTCAAAAATTATAATAAATCCCAAAATACAAACTGATTGAAACTTAAACAAAATAAGATTATTATTGGTTTAGCAAATTAAGATGATGTTTTTGTATTATTATAAACCTCCGTAACAAAATGTACTAACCTAAACTGAATGTTCTTAAAAAAAGGATCAGTTCCATTAAATCTTCTTTCAGTGATGCTTATCAAAATTATCAAATTGAAATCTAAAAATGGTATTATTCTACTATTACACCCATCTAATGTCCAGCAATTATTATATGCTCATTAAGTAGATTTTTTAATTCTAAGACACTTTCCTTCTATAGTGTTTCCGTCGCAAATGCTTCATTTTCGAGATATAAATTTTTTTTTGGTGTGTATCTACAGTGCCCGCGAAAAGTATCCGATCACCCTTGAAATTTGTATTTTTTACATAAAAAACAATATTTAAATGTATACTAACCTTATATTAGTATTTTGTCATCTGTCCTTTGGTTTGGATGACTTGTTCTAGACGTTTTGGCATGGATTTAATCAAGTTTTGACAAACTTCCACTGATATTTCCTTGCACCATACCTTTTTGATGGCCTCTTATAATTTTTCGACTGAGCCAGTGTCGTGGCATTCAACCTTATTTTTTATTATTAGCCACAGATTTTCTATCGGATTGAGATCTGGACTATTACCAGGCCAATCCAAAATATCAAATTTATTGTCAGTAATCCATTTTGTCACTATTTTGGCCCTGTGACATGGTGCACCATCATGCATGTGTGTTTTTGTCCTTTGGATTGCCATTGCCATTGGAAGTTTATCCTGTAGCATTGCTAAATACCGTGCACCATTCATAGTTGTGTTCTTCGGAAGAAAATATAAGTTTCCACGCCCATAGTAACCGAAACAACCCCAAACCATCACACTTGGAGGGTGTTTCATTGTCTTTAGGGTGTATTTAGGGTCCATCCTATTTGAGCCAATAGGCCGGCGAACCTTTTTTGGACAACTTCTGAATGTCAAAAATGTCGACTCATCGCTAAATAAAACCTTCTTCCAGTCATCAACAGTCCAATGAATGTATTTTTTACAAAATGCGACACGTTTTTTACGCATTTTTCATTAATGAACGGTTTCTTAGCAGCATGGCGAGATGGTAATCCGAGTTCTTTTTGGAGCCGCTCCTGGATAGTTCGTTCAGAAACACCAGATAACAAATTATTCATATTAAATTTTATTTCTTTCGCAGTTATTGTTGGGTTTTTCAATACTAAACGTTTCATAAGTTTGTCTGTTCGCGAATTTGTTTTTCTCGGTCTGCCAGATCGTTTTTTAGGGACTGGCGTGGTTAGGCCACCATTGTTCTTAGCCCGTGAAACCCATAAATTAACGGTACTTTGGGATATGTTTAATTCCTTAGCTATCTGTCTCTGTGATTTCCCACATGCATGCAAAGCAACAATAGCACCTCGACAATCACTCTTAAGTTGTTTTTTAGCACACATTATATATAAATTTTATTTACACCACTTTCTGTAAAAAAAAAAAAAATATCAAGAAATTTATACAAACAGTGAAATCTGACAAATTTGAGACACAGCCACCCGCAACGAAGGCTACCAGAACACTAATTTGAGAATGCGTTGGATAGCTCTCATATCAGCGAGCAACCTCAAAGTTACCAGATGTCGCTAGAACAAATAGAAAGTGAATTACGTGTCTCTGAATATCAAGGGAAAATATTGTATTTTCTTGAGTGATCGGATACTTTTCGCAGGCACTGTAGTGTGTTCGTACGTTCATTTGTGTGTTCATACATTCATTTGTGTGTTCGTTACATGTCTGCCCAATCACCACTCCATCCATTTTGAATTTGAATTACTTTCGTACCGGAATGGAACACTCGTTCCACTCATTCAGAAGTACATTAGGCCTGGCTCTGTGATTTATAATGATTCCTGGGCTGCCTACAAGACTATAAGTGATTTAGGTTAGGTTAGGATAGGTTAGGTTAGGTCAATTTTGAAGGTGAAATTTGTTTTTCCTATGGTTTTTGATGTTTTAAACGAATCTGACCTTCAAAACCGTCGGAAATGACTCGTTTTCGATTGCTGGCTGGGGGGAGGGGGGTTATCTCAAAAATGAGTCATTTCCGACGGTTTTGAAGGTCAGATTCGTTCAAAACACATCAAAAACCATAGGAAAAACATAAATTTCACCTCAAAAGGGAGATGGGTGTAATACTGTACATTTACCCTAAAAATCTGTAAAAGATTTAGGGTTGCTAGTACAAAATTTTTAAATTTCCTTATTATTAATTATGTTAATTAATTAATTATAATCCTTATTAATTATAAGCAACTATATTTATATATTATTTATATTTATATGTTATATATTATACGGTATATTATATATTATTTATATATTATATTATATATTAAAACATTAAGTTAAATCTATTTTATTCATAAAATTGAGCTAGGCCTAGGCCTAGGCTGCTATGGTTATAATTGAAGGATTTGCACCGACTCCGACTCCATCCAACTATGCACTTCCGACTCTGACTCCACTCAAAATTGACTGACTCCACGACTCCGACTCCTGACTCTGACTCCACAGCCCTGATTATTAGGGATTATGATCTTTGATAACTTCCATTAACACAATGATATTATGCAGGAAAGCCTAAAGTTTTCCTTTGTTTAATTCAAAGGCAAGTGCTTATTTCTTTTCCTGCTGCAATTTCTTTTTGCCCAGTTAGGTCAACTGTACACCCTTGACAATTGGTTAGGTTAAGTCATGAAATAATATATATATGTAGAAATGTCAGGGGAGAAAAGGAATAAGTGGAATATTTTAACAAAAATACCATGACTTAACCTAACCAATTGTCAAGGGTGTACAGTTGACTTAACTGGGAAAAAAGAAATTGTGGGGGAAAACGAATAAGTGCCAATTTAAATTCTAAATTTATTTTTTGCAATTTAGAAAAAAAAAAATTCTCAAAAGATCTTGATAGATTAGTTGCCTGGGATAGTAAATGGCAGATGGAATTCAATGTTCAAAATGCAAGTCATCCAATTTGGTAGAAATAATGAAAACTTTAGTTATGAGATGCAAGGAAATTTGTTGGAGGATGTAGACAGGAAAAAGATCTTGGTATTATAGTTAGTAATAATAATCTAAAATTTTCTAAGTAGTGCGTAGATGCTAGAAATAAGCAAATAAAATGCTAGGTATTATTAAGAGGAATGTTAGTTATAAGAGTAAGGAAGTCATCTATAAATTACATATTTCTTATATTAGGCCTCACTTAGAATACTGCATTCAAGCTTGGGCCCCTCACCTTAGGTATGATATTGATATGCTTATCCCTAACCTGAGAAAGATTAAAGGATCTGAGTATGTTTAATTTTGAAGACATTGTATGAGGGGAGATATGAAACAGATATTCAAAATGTTTTCAGGTTTGGACATTTTAGATGCAGCTAAGTACTGGTAACTTTTTCTCATTAGTGACTGATGGAATAACTCGAGGGGCATATTAGAAAATAGACTTGTAGACTAGATCTATGAAAATACTTTTTCAGTCATAGAGTAGTAGATTTTTGGAATAACTTGCCATATGTGGTAAATAGTGGCTCCTTAGTTTTAAGAAAATTTTGGATGCTTTCATGAATGAAAGTGTGTGTGTGTAGATTGTAACTAGTGTACATTCTTAGCTTAAGTTATATAGGCTACTTTAGTAGCTCTGTAAATGGTTGCATGTTAATTAGCTGATTTCAGATTGACATTTTGCGCAATTTATTATAAAATATAGTTCATGACTTGGATAACTTCAATAGGCCCAGTGGCTTCATGTTTGCCAAGTGAAATCTAATGCAACACAAAAATTTATTCAAGTTGAACTGAAAAATAGAAGCAACTCTAATTTATGGTGTCATTCATGGTCATTGGGCAGTAAAGAATTAAACAATTGTAACCAGAATATACTTTGGGGGAGCTCAGGTTAGCTTGAGCTACCCCAGTAATTTTCAGAATGGCTTAAAAAAAATCAGAATACAAGTAAAATAAATATAATAGCTATATGATTATTTTGTTACATGATAAGAGGCTTTATCTCACTTTTTTAAGAAAACTGATACTGACATGAAAGATTTTTTAAGTTTGATTTTGAATAATATTTTTATTTTCAAATTTTATATGAAACTGTCTTCCTTTAGCTCCCAGGTCAGCTCAGTGGGCAAGAATAGGAATATAGCTGAAGTTATTATTATTATTATTATTGTTGTTATTATTATTGTTATTGTTATTATTATTATTATTTATAAAGGATTTATATTTAATTTCCAATATTCTGAGTAGTTTTTTATTTTCAGTACTGAGTTTCTTAATAATAATTCTAGATAAGAATTTGCAGTATGCTAAGAATACTGTCTTCATTTTCGCTTCTGCTGACGCGTTTCGTTCATATACTGTACTTTGAACATCTTCAGAGCTTTCTACATAATTTTAAAGTAAAATGGGTTATATATATATTTCTTGATTGTAAGTTTGATACAATTTCAAATTAATTTAAGACTATTTGAAAGTTCATTAAATTTTATATTAATTTTTGTTTTTTTCATTTTAATATAAAAGGCTTCGGTAATTTTTAGTTTTTGTACGCCATTTTACGACACGTAACAAAAACCCTGATAAGCAAAATCATGTGGTGTACCAATTTACATGTCCTGGAGTTGACTGTATGTCGACTTACATTGGTTACACCACAAACCACATTAAAGAGAGATCATACCAACATAAGTATCGTCCAAGTAAAATTAACAACATTACAGAGTAGATCATAAAATATTAAATTTAAAAAATATCTTGCAAAACTTTCAAATCTTATACTCATCACATAACGTACAAAAACTAAAAATTACCGAAGCCTTTTACATTAAAATGAAAAAACTGAAAATTAATATAAAATTTAATGAACTTTCAAATAGTCTTAAATTAATTTGAAATTGTATCAAACTTACAATCAAGTAATATATATATAACTCATTTTACTTTAAAATTATGTATAAAGCTCTGAAGATGTTCGAAGTATATGAACGAAACGTCAGCAGAAGCGAAAATGAAGATAGTATTCTTAGCATACTGCAAATTCTTATCTAGAATTATTAAGAAACTCAGTACTGAAAATAAAAAACTATTCAGAATATTGGAAATTAAATATAAATCCTTTATAAAGACATAGGCTGATATCAAATTTCTATTATTATTATTATTATTATTGTCGTATTAATTAAAGTTTTTGTATGAGACAAATGTGATAAAACAGAGATAAATGAAATGTTTTGGTTATGTGTAAATAACTATTGTGAGATCTTATTTCTATATTATTTAACTTTATTCTTACTACAGTATATGCTTATACTTTCTTAAATGCTTAATTTTTCTAGTATTGTAAAACATTATTTCACTAATTTACTAATTATTAAGATTTTGTAACACTTTAAAACCTAGGATCATTTTCGTTATGTTTTCAAGTTTATTACCGTAATTCTTTTCTCATCTTTTTCAGATAATATGAATTTTGTTGGTTAAAACCTGAATGGTCTGATTATTTGAATGTATTTGATTAATGTTACAATTATAATTATTATTATCATTATCATTATTAAGACTGTGTTTGCATGGTTTGTAAGTGTTCTTATTTTACTTCTTTTCATCTTTCACCCCTCTCCTATTTTCTCCACTATTTTTCTGACTTGTCAGCAGTGGCCGGCGGATGATGATGGTGAGTCTTTTTTCTCTTTTTCTGAATGAATGTTAACCAACGAGTGATAGGTGTTCCTCCTTACTTAACCCCTTATTCTCTTCTCTTCTCTTAACCCCTTATTCTCTTCTCTTCTCTTAACCCTACTCTTTCCTTTCTCTCGGGCTAACCTTAGAGTGGATCTTAGGGTCTTTGTTAGCCTTAGCTTCTGTAGATCATTATCATTATTATTATCATGATTATTATTATTTAGCAGATTAGTTGTGGATAACTAGATGTGACTTCGTGCATCTTGGAAAATGAAATGACATTATCCATTAGGAGCTGAAAAATGGAAAAAGAAGAAATAGAGGAGGAGAAGCTTTCCAGTAGCACAGGTGAGTGTATATTCTTATGATTACAGTTCAGGCAACTAGGGTAGGTAGACCATGAAGCTAGGCAAGTGCTCAGGAATCATGTAGAGTAAGCTAGTCTCTGTAATATTTATAATATTTCGAAATGTGAAATTTAATGGATCACATCACCTCAAATTCTGTTCACACAGATCAATTACCAAACAAGCTAAGGAAGAGTATTTTAGCAAAAATTAACAGAATATGTAATGTTATGTTCTTCTCAGGAGCACTATTGAAATATTTGGAAAAGCCATCCTCAGCAAAGCCTGATGAGCATCATGAGTCAACAGTAGGACCATCCTCTATGCAACCTCAAACACCAGTAGAAGTAGAGCCTGATAAACCAACAAGTGACCCATCTTCTGTTCAGCTTCAAACACCACACACAGGCATTTCTACTGAGCAACAAGAACCAAGATCTGCTCCACCGCTTCATCCATATGACTGGCCAGTTGTCCTGTCAGATGCCTTGAAGACAGATCTGGTGTCTCAAGGACCATTTCAAATCAGTCCAGATTTCACATTCCCTAAAAGAGAGGACAGTAGAAGTGTTCATCACCATTACATGTACAGAACATTAATTAATGGGGAAAAAATAAAGTGAAGCTGGCTGATGTACTCTAGAAGGAATGATGCTCTTTATTGCTTCTGCTGCAAGTTGTTTTCAAGGAAGTCGTACAAACTAATTACGGATGGACTTTCAGACTGGATAAATGTTGGTTTGCTTCTGAAAGGCCATGAAAATAGTTCAGAACATGCAGATAACATGGCAACATGGAAGGATCTGGAACTGCGGCTAAAAACTGAGAGGACCATTGACCAAACTGAAATGTCATTAATGGAAGTAGAGCGAAGATGCTGGTGAGATGTTCTCACATGTCTTGTAAGTATAATCCAATCACTGACAGAGAGAAACCTTGCTTTCAGGGGTCTTCCTCTACATTGTACAATCGAGACAATGGTAACTTCTTGAAGGAGGTTGAGCTGCTTGCTAAATTTGATCCAGTGATGAAAGTGAAACGGGGGCGCGATGCCAGTAAGTGTATCTGTGTAAAGATGCGTTTGCGTTACTCACCTACCGGATACTCTGTTAGTGGGGTCACGGCAGCTGCGGCTGGTTGCGGAGATGGGAGATTTAGCTGCCAGTGAGAACCACCCAGAGGGCCTTAATAAAAATCCTTTGACTTCAGCACCACCTGCACTGCTAAGAATGAGAGAAATGAGGTGAGCAAGTTACCAATTTTAATGTGGTTGAGATTGTCAGATAGGCAGCTCCTACCAAGTTGAAACTGGGTTCTCACCTTTAAGATCTCTGGGGCATAGCCAGTCTGCCTCTTTTAACACTTACTCTTCGGCTTATGGGGGAGGATTTAAGAAAAGTAAAATGTCCTTTGCTTAATTTAATCAACGAAACAACAATAACACTTACAAGGTTAACTGCATCAGCAGGCAAGTTTTTACAGGTAACTAAAGAAAATATGAACAATTTTATTGATCATACACCATTCAGAACCAACTAAGCACTTGAAAAAAAATTATTACTACAAAACAAAAGAAACAAACATCATTAGTCCCATACCACACACAAAAATGTCAACATAAAATAAAACCATTAAATTATTGGCCATCACCAGCCCATTACCACACAAAGGAGACAAGACTTACAGAAAAAAAATAACTTACATAACTAATGCAAAAAAACAAAGAATATTAGTTACTAGGGTAAGGTCAATGAGTGTTACCCAAATTGTATAAACCTGATAAGTCCCAGATGTGTCATTTTAAACTCCACTTCATCTCACAATCATTAAATGTATTCTTGGCTCAATCAGTACAAACAAAAGCAATGTTTATAACAAAAAAAATTATGTGAACACTGGCTTCAGCATTTGTGCAGGCATTGGGGAAGAAAAAGCTTTGTCCAAATTCACTTCAATAAGCAAATGTCCCAGCCAAAAACAAATCCCTGATAAAGAGAAAAAAAACCAACAACATTTAGAGATTATCCCCCCAGCACTGTCATCAGTGGACTCACAGGAATCCATGAGTGCAATGATGCCAGAAAAGGGAGCAAAACTGACAATGATAATTAATGTTCTAAAATTTTGGGATATGTATTTGCATTAATATGTTGCTCATAAGGCAGTTTAAAGTACAATTTAGTTCACAGCCTGAGAAAGCTCAAAATCCATTGTGATGCATATTGATAACTGAAGTTAGGTTTATCACAAGGTCTTTACAAAGGAAATCAGGCATTCAGAAATGATTATGATATTTACATGATAATTTTAAGTGATCCAAATATGTGAGACATGGTTCTTATAGCTAATGGTTAAGCAATACAAAACACCAATGGTAAAAACAAGACTGGATCACCTACCACACCATCAAGGAGAAGTGAGATGCTTTCCCGTCTCTTGATATGGGCATATGATTGCCTCAATGTTTTTTAACATTCTCTATATTGAGAGAATTTCAAATCTGTTATAATCAATTAAAAAGAGAAGAAAAACATTTTTAGTAACTCTGAAGGCTTGACTTTCTAAGAAAGCTCTGGCCCAATGGGGATTACTGAAACCTCCCAGGCCCTACTGAGGGGTTTGGGAGCTCTCAGGAATCCTTCCCAATAGTGGAGTTCCCACCAACTTGGGGTGTTAACCATACCATCTCAACAACACATCAGCAGAGTCAAAAGTGGCTAATATAGTCATTCAAGTTACTAGGAAACATCATTCAAAATGATCTCATTGGGTCCATTAGTGGGAAGATCTTGGATGCCATTGTTGCAGAAATAAAACAAGCTAAATATTACTCACTCATTTTAGACTGCACTCCAGACATAAGCCACCAAGAACAGATGTCAATTATTATCAGAACTGTTAAAATGGGTGAAGTACCAGAAATAGAAGAATACTTCTTGGGCTTTCTTGAGGCTTCAGAAAGTACAGGCCTGGGTTTATTAGTTATGATTCTGAAGAGACTAGATGAACTGAATATTCACTTTGATGACTGCAGAGGACAGTCATATGACAATGGAGTGAACATGAAGGGCAAGAACAAAGGTGTTCAGGCAAGGTTATTAGAGAAGAACTGTCGTGTACTCTATGTTCCATGTGGGGCTCACACTCTGAATCTTGTAGTGGCTGATGCAGCTAAAGCTTCCACAGATGCCATCAGCTTCTTTGGCAATGTACAAAAATTGTACAACCTTTTTGCAGCAGCTACACAGAGATGGACAATCCTAAAGAAGCATGTGAACATAACACTCAGGTCTTGGAGTGAAACCAGGTGGGAGAGCCGGCTTAAGAGCATTGAGGCTGTGCGATACCAGAGCCACAACATCAGAGAGGCCCTGTTGGAAGTCAGAAACAATGCCACAGATGCCATAGCCAGGACTGAAGCACAAGCACTTGCAGAGGAGGTAGGGTCTTATCGCTTTCAGATTTGCACAGTAGTATGGTATGACGTTCTTCATGCAGTTAACCATATGAGCAAACTTCTGCAGTTTCCTACAATGCAGTTTGATGTGGCAGTCAGCCTCCTCACAAAAGACTCACTCACCAGCTACAGAAGCACAGGTTTTGTTGCAGCACAAGTCGTAGCTAGGGACATGTGAGGAAATGAATGTGGAGGCTGTGCTGAAGGAGAAGAAGCTCAGATCCACAAAAAAGCACTTTGCTTACGAAGCTCCTGATGAACCATTTACAGAAGCCTTAAAGAGGCTGGAAGTCAAATTTTTCAATGTGGTGGTGGATTGTGCCATTGGGTCAATAAATGAGAGATTCAAAACATTAGATGATGTGAGGGACATATTTGGGGTTCTCCTAAACTTCATCACAATGAACAAGGAAGACTTGTCCTGCAAGTGTGAAAAGCTCTCCAAGATGCTGACTCTGACATTGATGGAAGAGAACTGGCCCTCAAAATTAAGAACTTGCCGACTTTACCTTCACACAACATGACTGCATTGGAGCTTCTCTCCTTCATTCATCAGAAGCAACTGGAGGAACTATACCCCAATCTCTGGGTTGCACTAAGAATTGCCTGCACTCTACCTGTGACAGTAGCATCAGCAGAGAGGAACTTCTCTAAGATGAAGCTGATCAAGAACTACCTCAGATCATCAATGGGGCAGGATTGCCTCAGTGGCCTTGGCATCATAAGCATTAACCAGGACATTGGCAGGGAGATTTCATATGATGATGTTATTGATGATTTTGCCCAGAAAAAATCTAGGAGGCAAAAATTTTGAAGATTCAAACTTCTGTATAACTGCTAGCTATTACGCGATTGTATCATAGAATTGGTAATTGTTTGGTTGTTGTTGTTGTTGTTGTTGTTGTTTAGCCGATCAGCCCACCCTGATCGAGCAAGCCAGCGGCACGCAGGTAACCAATCGCCCTCTTCGGAGTGGACCAGAGGTTCAGCGCACTAGTGATGTTGTGTTGTGTTCGTTGTTGTGCTAGAGCGGTACAGTCTGTCATAATGTGTTCAATTGTTTGTGGTGTGTCGTGGCACAGGTGTCAGGTGTCGTCTATGGAGTTGTCTAGTCTGTGTTTATATGTTAGTAAGTTGGGGTGATGTCCACATCGGAATTGTGCTAAGTTAACTCGATCCGATCTGCTCAGGCTGATCTCTGACCTGTTAATGGGTGGCGGCTTCGCACCTAGGACCGCATTCGGACCGAGTTGTGTCAGTGCTTTGTGGGTTAGGTGTGTGTGTGTATGTGTTTTCTGTACTGTGTGATGCAGGGTTGTGGAGTCGGAGTCGTGGAGTCGCACGTTTCAGGGCGGAGTCAGAGTCGAATTTTTACAATGTGTGGAGTCAGTTATTCAATTTTAAGTAGGACTACTACTGGTTAGACCTTAATTATGTTTAAGGGAATCTTTTTTCATTTATATATATATATATATATATATATATATATATATATATATATATATATATATATATATATACCCCTCCGTCATATGACCTCAGATGTTGCGAAGGAGGTTAAACAACCCAATTAAAATATATATATATATATATATATATATATATATATATATTATTGGAAAAAATAAAAATCCCTTAATATGATAATATCTACAAGTCAATATCCTTCTTAATATTTGAATGTTCCCTTATCCTAGAAAGTAACCTGACGATTCATGTGGTGGTGATGAAATGTCTTATTATTATGATAATTATAGAGTGAAACACTAGAGGAGTCGGAGTCAGATTTTTAGATTTTTTACAATGTGTGGAGTCGGAGTTGAATTTTTACAATGTGTGGAGTCGGAGTCGGAAAATTTTGGACCGACTCCACAACCCTGGTGTGATGTCTGTGGGGCTTGGTATGGAATGGAGTATTTGGTTATAATGTGTCTCTGGTGTTACCTTAATGGTGCGAGGTGTCAGTGCGTGATTGTACAATGTACATGTAGTGGCAAGGGTGTTGTGGGTTAGTTGTTGCTGCTGCCATGAATTGTGTTCCCCTCATGTCTAAATGTTCCCTAACTCAGTATTTTTGTTTCTGTGTGCAGGTGTTCTATTGGTGTTGTTTGAGTGCATCCTGTAATGATACGAAGTGCGTTGTTTTGTATTGTCTGTAAGGTGTTTATGTGTGTGTTTGAGATAATGGGTGCCCAGCATGGGCTAGCATAGTCCATAACTGAGCGAATATATTGTTTGTATATGAGTGATGTTGTTTCCTGCTGGTGTCCAAAGTTTGTGCCTGTTAGTACCCTAAGCGTGTTAAGTCTTGATGTACATTTGTTTTTAATATCCTGAATGTGGTTTGCAAAAGATAATGATGTGTTGTATGTGACCCCAAGTATTTTGGTCCTGTGAGTGTGTGGAATGTTGATGTTGTTTAGTGTAAGCTGTGGAATTACCTGGTGTTCTTTTGTGTTGCTTGTAAGCAAGGTGATGGTTGATTTTGTGGGCGCTACTTTGAGTCTATTGTGTGTGAGCCAGTCTTGTATACTGTTTATGTATGTTTGTAGGTTATTTGTAGCGGTGTCGATGTTGTTGTGGGTGGATGTTAGTGTGATGTCATCTGCATATGATGATAATGTAAGCTTGTTATCTATGGGTGTTGGAATGTCATGCATGTATAAGTTGAAGAGTGTTGGTGAGAGAACAGAGCCTTGAAGGACCCCGTTCGGAAAAATCTTGTTTTTGGATGACTTGCCATTAAATGTGACATGTGAGTATCTTCCTGAAAGATAGTTGCTCAGCCACCTTTTGGTGTTATTGTGCAGGTTTGTGTTGAGTATTTTGTTTATGAGAGGGAAGCGTGGATAGCATCAAATGCTTTACTAATGTCTATTGTTGCTAATAGTGTACGTTGAGCTGGTCATCTGGAGTTGATGCCATCCATGATGTGCTGCGTGAGGTTAGTGAGTAATGTCGTGGTTGAGTGGTGAGGTCTGAATCCATGTTGAGTAGGCGATAGTGGAATGTGTGGGTTGGTGATTTGTAAGATTAGTCTTTCTGTTACTTTGGAAGGTGTGCATAGTAAAGTAATGGGTCTATAGGAAGCTGGTTCTGTTGGATTTTTGTTTGGTTTGAGTAGTGTAATAATTTTACCTTGTTTCCATATGTCAGGAATAATACAGTGTTGGTATGAATATATGCTGATATTTGTGAGAGCTAGTATTCCTTGTGGGCCCAAGTGTTTAAGGTGTATGTTAGATATGTTGTCTGGTCCAGTAGCCTTTGAATTCTTAATGGTTTTGATGATCTTGGTGGTCTGGTCTGTATTGAAGGGTGTAATGGTTGTGTTGAGTCTGTAGGTTTTCTTGTGTCTGGCTGTTTGTCTGTCTGCATGTTTCTGGTTGTTGTCTCTGTTTAAGTGACTTAATTGTTAATTGTTGACTTAATTGTTTGGTAGTTGATAATTGCATTTTTTTTTTATACATAGTTCTGTCTCATTTATTCTAAATAATGTATAAGCTAATTTTCAGGAATTTCATGAGTATTTTTTCTGTTTGTCTTCTGAAAGTACGTATTTGTTAATTGTTGTTTTGGACATAAATGTTTCATTATAATTGTTTCATAATTGTTTTTTATTAACACAGTCATTCTTTGTATGTGTGCGCTGAGGTGATGTAGTAAGGCATGAGTTGGTAGATGGAGGGGTGGGGCCTCAAATGGGTGTACAGCCCTGAGTATGTTTATTATACGAGTGTAATGAAAAGTCTGTATACATATATTTTATATTACAGCTCTTTTCTAAAGTAAGTTGAATACAGTAAACCCTTGTTATTCATAGTTTCACTATTCATGTTTTGGTTATTCATGGTTAAATTTCTGTATACCGTAGGTACCATTTCACTATTCATGATATGAAGTTTTGCCTATTCATGGTTCATGCTAATCACATCTATGGGTCATTCCATGTCAGTTCAACTGAATTTTGGGTCAGAAAAACGTGACCATCACTGATTTTTTTGAAAATTTGGTGCACTTATAGATCTCAGTGAGAAAAACAGAATGGCACTTGTTTCAACACTCTAGGTCATATGGTTCTAGAGATATGGCCATTCGAATTTTGTAAAAAAAGTTCAATTTCCAAGGTCATATCATATTTCAACATGAAATATCTCGGCTCTTATTACACTTACAGAGACCATTTAAACACTATTTTAAAGCTTTGAAGCAGATCTACAACTTTGTTTCTATTTATAGTTTACCTCAGTGGTGAAAAAAAAGTTGATCTTATTTTTGACCTTTGACCTTGTGTAGGTCATTTGATGTCACAACCAATTTTTTTCTCCTTTCACCCAATTTTGGGTACACATGTCTACCTTAACCTAGAACAAGATTTTTAGTGTTAAGTTAGTATAGATGCTACAGCCATTTAGTGATGTAAAAAAACCGTTTTTTTTGTTTTTTTTGTCGTTTTTTTTTTTTTTTTGTTTTTTTTGTTTTTTTTGTTTTTTTTTGTTTTTTTAATAATTAATATAGATATTGCCAATTTAATTATAAGGTATACTTTTGCAATGATATATATTATAAAAATAAATAAATAAATAATAAAATAGGCCATATGGTACCAGTATAGAATGTCCTTTTCAGCCTATTTACAGAAAAAACTGGCCTCTTTCTTGCACTGAAAGTCTTGTATCTTGAGATCCATTAAACTTGCGAGAACACTGGCTGGGAGCTGACTGCCCATTGTCCAACCTTCCCAGGACTCTCCCATCCATGCCTCGGATTTTGAATCTCCCACTTAACTATCCTTTAGACCCGCGATGACATATTCCCCCCCCCCCCCACGAGACCATCCATATATATATACATACACATACACCCATATACATATATACCAATATATACATAAATACTTATATACACATTTATATCTATTGTATACCCCATACACATGCATACATCCAGAATTCCAGATACATACGCATGCATACTCACATATATACCTACACAAACTCATACACCTCTATTTCGCCCTTTCATTACCTCCGAGATCATTTAGCACATACAGTAATATCCATACAGCCAAAAGAAACCAATTAAGCACAGACAGAGCAGCAAAGCTAGTATTTATATCCCAAAATGCAAAATTCCAAGAAAGTGAAGTAAAACATGGTGCTACATTGGCTTCGTCAACATCCAAATCTGCAATAAATACCAGTACCTGTGATATTGAAACTATTTGCTTTAATCAATCTAGTGATAATGATTCTTCAATGGAAATAGAATCAGATAATGAAAGTTAAACAGCATTAGGTTAACACAAAGGTTAAAGAAAGAGATGAATATTTATATTTTTTTTATTTTTCTATTTGGAATATATATATATATATATATATATATATATATATATATATATATATATATATATATATACATATACATATAATATATACATATATATATATACACACTGGTATTCTTGCCAATCACAATTATATCTATTGTTTTATACCAGTATTATGGCTATTATACCAGTACCTGTGATATTGAAACTAGCATATATGCTCTACCCAATCTAGTGATGATTCTTCCATGGAAATGTAGGTTAACAAAAAGGTTCAAAAAAAGGTGAATATTTTCCTTTTCTATCTGGAATATATATACTGGTACTCTTGCCAATCACAATTATGTATATTGTTTGAAACGAGGAAGAATGTTTTATGTTCTAGTTAAAAAATATATATACATATAAAAAATGAGGGTTTGTTTTTCCTTTCTATTATATACTTTTTGCGTGATTCAATTTTTCTAAAAGATGACTATATAGTATATATACTAGGTATAACCGTATAAGCATGGTAGTATAGTAAATTATAGGTAATACTAATATACTTATTAGATTAAAGGAAAAAAAATATGGAATAAGTTTAAAACAATAAAAAACAAAAAAAACAGACTACCTTCGTTTTAAACAAAAAAAACGACAAAAAAAACAAAAAAAACGACACAATAAAAAACGACTCGCATCACTACAGCCATTTCAGTGGACCATACCTACCTCTATTTTGACCAAGTACCTTTTTCTACCAAACTTTGGAGCGCCATTTCTTTGGAACTGTTTGAGCTAGTGTTATTAGGTATTAACAATATATTTTATATTTGTTTTCTTTCCCGCCTACCATCAGCTCCTTTTACAGAAGAGTCATTCCAGCTCAACTGGTACAGATTTCAGAAAGTTGGTCAGGGGTGACCATCTCCGATTTTCTTCAAATTTTCAGGGTTGATTCATACACCATTCAATAGCTTAAATCTAAAATTTAGCTTCCTCAGTCAAAAATGTTTAATTTTATGGTTGCTTAAATGGCCCCCACCTTCGACAAAAAATGCCCATGTTGGGCTTGATTGGCCAATGCCTTCATTTTGAGAGGCTTTGAAAAGTGTCTTCTAATAGGAGTAGAAGCTTCAAATTTGTCATGCCAATACAACTTCTGGTGGGCTTTTCAATTTTGTAAGCTAAAAGGCTGTGGAACAAATAGTTTCTGAGTTACAAGGGCTTAAACATGGCTCCATTTTGAAGCTTGCATCAATTCCTCCCACTTTTACGACTACCATTTTCAAAAGTTTTAGTTCTACATCAATCACAGCTGTTTTAATACTCCTAATAGTCTCTATGGGTTGTAAATTTATGAGTGAAATAAAAAAATAACCAAAAAAGGATTTATTTCTATTTTTAAAAATTTCCAAAAGTTGATATTTTCACAAAATTTGCAAAATTAACATCAAATTTGGGGCTTAATATAAAGGTGTCTGAAATTAGTCAGGGAGTTGATACTTCTATTAAAGAAAGATACATATGTGTACAAAAACATATATTAAGGAATAGATCTCAACTCAACTCCTTCATATAGTTTTGGCTATTCAAAGAAAAGTACTTTTTGTGAAAAATTCTGAATTTTTTCAAAATTTTGAAATGTTTAAATTTCTTTTTACAACATTGAATTGTAATTTTACTTCCATTTTATTACTTGGTAAGTTAATTCACAAATGTTAAATTATCTAAATAAGTTTTACTCATAAAAAAGATATAATATATACTAGTGATGGATCGAGTGGTCGGTTTTTCACAACTGCGGTTGTGTTTGTGGTTGTCGAATTTTTTCCAACCGCAGTTGCAGTTGCGGTTATCATATACAGTACTAGGAAAAATGCGTAATTATTAACTGGATTTAGCCACTATAGTGCGATTTAGCCACACTTGGTACATAATATATACTAAATAGTATTTATTTAGTAAATACCTTATGTTGAACACAAGTTTTGCAATACACCGCTACTGCTATTTGTGTGTTGCAAAACTTGTGTTCAACATAAGGTATTTACTAAATAAATACTATTTAAATGAAGTATATTCTAAACTTATATAGCTGCTATGAAAGAATAGGTCAAATTAATTAAAACCATATTTTGCACTAAGTGTGTTACCAGGATGAGGGACGAGGACCCATTGCACTGTTCATCCCACCTACCACTTTCCCCAGCCTCCACCCATTGGAAAGTTATGGATTATTATTCATTTGAAAAACTGATGTCAAACTTAATGACAGGCAGTGTGAATTTCAAGAATAATATTTTTGCTGCATTTTCACCTTTCAAGCGGCAACGCCTCTCATCGTACAACGTTCCCGCTCCACGCATAAGGAAACCCATCATTTTCTTTTTAAAAAAAGAAATATTTCTAATTAACCTAAAATTAAAATTAACTAAGCTTTTACAACCGCAACCACACTTATGGAACGGCGGTTGCGGTTATGGTTGCGGTTGTGAATTTTTGTGCGGTTGTAGTGCGGTTGCGGTTATTCGATCCATCACTAATATATACCTAGATTATTACATTTGCAGTTAACACAACAGATGGACCAGCTTGTAGGCTCAATACTTGGATCTACCTAAGTAAATCATGTAGAACCGTGTTCTACTGCTCTTTAAGCACTTCCTAGTAATTTAAATTATGCAGTTAGTACAGATAAACTAGCAGTAACCACCATTTTCAGTACAAAACCTTAAATTTAAGTAGCTTTGTTGTATTACTTCCTTTAATACAAGTGTACAGTACTTAGCTATATACAATAATGAATTCCTGAGTTTTTAAGCATGTGAATTATTGGCTATAAGTTCATATTCTTTTTTTAATGTGTTGTTTTATGTAAATTTGTATGTAAACTTATATATAGCTAATAACTCTTATGTTTAGACACTGACTCAGGAATTTATTATTGTACTCAGGCTTTAAGTCTGATTGTCTTCAACACTCCATGGCCTCACAGCCATAAATTGGCAATTTATTATTCAGCTTGATACAGGTCTGTAGTTACTTAGGCTTTTTTTAAAATACTCCTCAATTTTAGATAAACAATCATTTGATAACTTGTACTGTCTCCCCATTTTCCCAGCAACTGTAGGTGGTTCAATTGAACACAAAACATGTTGGAATGGAATCCAGCAAACGTCCTCTTGTTCAGGCCATTTAAAAGGATTCTTTTTCATGAAATTTACTAATAGATCCTTCTCAGTATCACACACTTCAACTATGTTTCCAACAAACCAGTCACCTTCATAGAAACAGGCCACATATGTACCAGGTTTATATTGGTAAGCCACATTTTCTTGTGTAGCATTGAGGAAGGAAAGTTGTACGTTAAAGAAATTTTCATCACTAGAAATTTTGTACAGTTTAATGCCTGTTGATGAAGGTCTAAAGCAGTGATATGAACGGGTTCCTGGGATTGTCTTAATTAAGGAATACCTTTTTTCTAACTCAAATAAATTAGCATTTTCCTCAATTTTAGCTGAATCAATGTACAGAAATTGTATACCATTAATATTAGATTTGCACCAATCGAACATCTCTTTTGGATTGGTGATGTGACCTTTACTTGTTGCTTGTAGACTTGCCCGGGCAACTAACCTTTTGACGGTGCCACCAACACCATCACAGGGGCTCTTTCCGTGAGAGGTGGCAAAAAAGTTCCATTCACACGTTAGTTGGAAATCTTTTTCATGTAACACTGAATTAATGATGTTTTTATAGTTTTTATATTGATTTGCTGCGCCATCGCTAAAGTAACAAATATGTTTTAGTTTAGGATTCTGACTTTTAAGTAATTTCAAGGCTTCACATAAAAAAGAATGAACTGCAGTTGTGTTGTGTGTAAGTGAATCTGATATTACACAAAAATTTGTAACTTTTAGTTCACCATCAACTTTTTGATAGCAGACTACCAGATGCAAGGTCGCCTGGGTATTGTCCCAGTGATGCCCTTGTACGGCATCCTGAATTATAAAACTATAGTTTTCAGAGAAGTCAACAAGCACGAATGCTGTAGAATCATTGAGGTTTTCTTTACAGTCGGACAAATATTTTGATTGGGCTTTTGCTATGAAATGGTGTACTTTCAACTTTTTGCACTTTCACATATGTCTTCTACTACATTCGAAACACTTTTTGTCATTGTGACCAGTTGGGTATGGTCTGTATGAAGCCACTGCTTAAAGGAAACCTCATCATCCATGTCATAATCATTGTTTTAAAAAATGGTAAGAAGCCAATCCCGTAATTCATTTAAACCAGGACATGTTTTGCAGTTATTAATCATGCAGTTTCTGGTTTCAGTGTTGCAGACTATTTTCCCTAGTAACACACTTAATTCTACTTTGACAGGGAGTGATTCACATAAAAGTTTAAAGTTCTGGTGTATTTCACAAATGCATACATTGTGTGATCCTTTACTCCCCACACCCATACACCATTTTGGTCTCAGTTCAAAAAACTTTGATTTGGAGATTTTGTCGTTTGGATATTTATTTTTGTAAAGTGTATATAATTCTCTGATATTTGTCAACAACAGTATTTTCTGCTTGTGAACCTTCCCTTGTGGTGTTTTTATTGATTTGTAGTCTTTTTTACCAGGGCATTCTCTAGTACATGCATTGTTTTGGAAAAATTCTATCACTCTTTCCTTTATTTCATTGCTTATACCCTTGCTACTCTTTTTATTTCTCATTATAGGAAGGATACCTTCTTTTCTCTTTAAGGCCCTCACAGCATTAACCATTCTGGCTGACACTTCAAATTCTTTCATAATTCTTTCTCTGGACCAGGTTTTACCAATTTGAAGGAGTGTTAGAATTTGTATCTTTTCTTGTCTGGTACTAGTTTTTCACTTTTCTTTCAGTTCCTCTATCATATGCTGATAACACTTTTCTTCCTCACTCTCTCTAGGTTTCTCCGCTTCCTCATTCAAAATGCTAGGCTTTATATGAAGTACTTTTGACAGCTTTGATTTTGTTGATGTTTCAATTTGCTTTAGTTTCCTTTTCGCGTAAAACTTTCGATCTCTTGCTCTTACATACTTAATGGGTGAGCATTCTAGTGAACCTAATGTTTCGTCAAATGTCTCCTTAACTATTTCTTCTGGAACATATTCATCACTACATGAGTCTTTTTCATCTTCAATCATCTTGGCTCTAGAGAAGCATGTTGAGCAAAATTTCTGTCCTGGTATCAGATTCAGTCTAGTTGCTATGTCTTTGTCAATAATTTGTAGTGATTCTGCAAATAAAGTAGGGTAATGTAAACTCTAAACACATTGGAAAATAATTTTAAAACCTCAACATTTGGTTATAGGCTATTTGTATAAAATATTCAAAACATATGCATTCAGTAGCACAGTATATAGCCTACCCTATTAAAATTAAGTAGCTAATTTAGGTTACAATTTACAATATTTACTACTTGTTATCTTCTTTCGATGATTTCTCCATGGATCTTGGCAGCTATGTTGCATTTGTTGGTAATGCATTCCAAACATTTTTTCATGGTGGTAGCATACAGTAGCACTATTTGGGTTGATTACAGTTGCTTTTGTTCTCCACAATAGCAGTTTCCTTGTTTCATCTGTCAGCTCATGTAAGGTATACATACCCACCTTCCTGGTGAGTCTGTGTTCATGACATGGATCATCCAAGTACATACCAAAGCTGCACTTTGATTCTTGATTAGAATAAGCCATTGTTACAGGCAGTAAAATTAAGTTAATTGCTTTAGTTAAATTTTCTGAAAATAAAAGATCATGATCTATAAAATAGGCCTGGACATTAATGATTAACCATCATGTTTTACATTTATAAGAATATACAAAGCGAAATGAGCTACCCAGAGCCCTTCGAGTTGCTGGTTGTTTTGACAGACATATTAAATTTCTTGTATGTTTGACTTATTTACACATTATTACAATTGTAAATCAACTTAATAAGTAATAAAATGGAAGTAAAATTACAATTCAATGTCATAAATAGAAATTTAAAAATTTACAAATTTTGCAAAAATTTGAGATTTTTCACAAAAAGCACTTTTCTTTGAATCACCAAAACTATATGAAGGAGTTGAGTTGAGATCTATTCCTTAATATATGTTTTTTTACACATATGTATCTTTCTTTACTAGAAGTATCAACTCCCTGACTAATTTTGGACACCTTTATATTAAGCCCCAAAGTTGATGTTAATTTTGCAAATTTTGTGAAAATATCAACTTTTGGAAATTTTTAAAAATAGAAATAAATCCTTTTTGGTTATTTTTTTATTTCACTCATAAATTTGCAACCCATAGAGACTATTAGAAGTATTAAAACAGCTGTGATTGATGTAGAACTAAAACTTTTGAAAATGGTAGAGTCGTAAAAGTGGGAGGAATTGATGCAAGCTTCAAAATGGAGCCATATTTAAGCCCTTGTAACTTAGAAACTATTTGTTCCACAGCCTTTTTGCTTGCACAATTGAAAAGCCCACCAGAAGTTGTATTGGCATGACAAATTTGAAGCTTCTACTCCTATTAGAAGACACCTTTCAAGGCCTCTCAAAATGAAGGCATTGGCCGATCAAGCCCAACATGGGCATTTTTTGTCGAAGGTGGGGGCCATTTAAGCACCATAAAATTAAAAGTTTTTGACTGAGGAAGCTAACATTTTAGATTTAAGCTATTGAATGGTGTATGAATCAACCCTGAAAATTTGAAGAAAATCGGAGATGGTCACCCGACCACCCCTGTACCAATTGAGCTGGAATGACCCAGAAACATAGTCTTTCAACCCTGGTATTTGTCTACTCACATCTGGTGAATGATAGAAGTCAATTACTTTGGCAGCAGTTTCACTATTCAGGCGTTTCCCCAAACGCGGATTAGGAGTTGAAAGCACTCCCTTCTCCCTCACCAAACTCTTTGCTTGCCTAGCCATGTAATCTGAGCACTTAAATTCTTCTCTGATCTTTACTTGTGTCCATCTTTTTGGTAGGATAGTAAGAATTGTCAGTTTTTCACTTCGACTTGTCACTTGATGAAATTTCTCTTTTAGTTGTTGAAGAATCTCCAGTTCTGTATCATCTGAGTCACTGCATGAAATTGGTTGTTTAGTTGCAAGTTCAAGCTTTCTTTTCACAACACCTACTTTCCTCAACTTTCTCTTTGTGTAACCAGCGCTGTCAGAGGGTTTACATGGTTTTATTGGGGTCTCATCAAGTGTGGCCAATGAAGCATTGAATTTACTAAGCTCATACTGCATTTCAACTACATCTCCAATGGTTTCTAGCTCAGATGGGACACTTGATGAGGTGGATGTTGATTTTTCAAGTGGTTCACATTCAAGCATTGGGGATGGACGATTTGCTAGTATATTTCGACAGGTTGCACATGCTTTATGATTATTTGTTAGTTTCAATTCAGGATTTTGAGCAATCAAATTTTTAATCAATGCACGAATGCCTTTTTTCACTTTTCCTTTTTGTTTTTTAAATGGGTCACAACAGAACCTGCCCATATTCAAACTGCTAAAATCCATGTTTATCTAAAAAGAAACTTAAAAGCCAGGGTTGGGTTCAGTTACACAAAATGGAAACAATTACAATTTTTTTTTCTTCAAATTAATTACAGTTAGTATTGTACTTCACAATTTCAAGATCAATTGCAATTACAATTAATTTTGTCTGAATCAATTACAATTACACAAATATAACTATCTATTCTATATATCTAAATATATATCTAAAATAAATATATATCTATAAAAATATATCTCTCTATCTAAGTATAACTAAATAAACTATCAAAGGTTTATTTTCATTGGATGATAGGTTTATTTTTATTGGATGATGTATGACTGCCAGATCTAGGGGTATAATTTTTAACAATTAATCAGTTACATCAGTTATAGCTCAAAAATCAATTACAATTACCTTTATTTTTATTTTGAATCAATTACAATTAATGGAAATTAGGATCAGTTAATTAAAAATACAATTATAATTATTCATTGTATCCAACCCTGTTAAAAGCTATTTTTGCTTAGATGGCACAAATAAAATTTGGGACCTACTGATCTTGTTTCAGAGGTCTACAACAAGAAAAAATGTGCAGTTTGATTTACAGAGTGGAATAAATACAGATGCCAAAAAAATCCTTGCTCCAAGGTTTAAATAAGCTTATTTTCACATGGGTACATACTGTTGTACACAATGAATAAATACACAAAGTTAAGTAATTCTATTAAAACTCATCTAACTCTTAAAACTGAACTTATTCTATAGGCAGTGATGGGCATCGATACATGAAAATTGCTAAAGCGATACCGATACATCGATACATGAAGAACGTCTTAGGCGATACTGATATGCCGATACTTTATAGATGTCTTAAGCGATACTGATACCGATACATGTATCGCCGGTACATTTTTATAATTATTCATTTAATATGTAGGTATTAGATATTATTGTTTATACTAGTAATTTGTACGCACTGTAAGTAAAATCAACGACATTTTAATGGGTTTTATAGATGTAAATAAAAACAATTGCTTTATTTAATGAAAGTATGTTTTAATTTTGTAGGATACATGAATGACTGAAAATATTACACTAACAATTAAAAGTACAGGGAAACCCCGATTATTGCGGTTTTGATTATTGTGGTTTACAATTTGATACCAAAAAACCGATTATTGCACTAATAATTCGAGTTATTGCGGTATTTTTGCGGCAACCAAAAATTTACAAATGCTATGTATGTTCGTACATACGTATATACACGCTGAATTCAAGCACGCTTCAGTATCGCTGCTGCCTCTGTAGCATGCACGTCGTTTCGCTGCTTATTCTGTTATTTTATTGACAGGAAATAACCCTGATATAAAATGAGTTCTAAAAGAAATAGTGAAGCTACAACAGAAATAGATAATGGGAGTGTTCAAGAATTGCTCCAGTCTCATGATAATGACCTTAATGATGAAGACCTTATTAATCTAGAACAAGAGCGGGCGTACGATGTTCAGGATGGCGACGCTGAAGAAAATGAAATTGAAACGGCAACAAAAGAATTCACGCTAAAAGAACTTGATGAAATGTTTCGTGATTGTGAATCTCTCAAGCAGAAAATAATGGATGGAGATCCTAATGTCGAGCGTGCAATGAAGGTGCGCCGAGAAGTAGAAAATTCAATTTGCTGTTATAGAGTAATGTACCAAGAGAAGAAGAAAAATTTGAAGCAAACAAATCTCCTAAAATATTTTGCCAAAAAATAAAACATTTCATGCATTTTTTGTGCATATGCTGGTGCACTGCAATAAACTTTAAACTAAAAACTGCGTTTCATTTATTACCTTTATTTAAATACGTACATGAATAAATACCTGGTGTAAAAAATTTATAATTAAAGTTTTAGTTATCATTTTGGAAATTTTGGCAACAATAACCTATTTCCCATAGGTTATGGTTCCTGATTATTGCGGTTTTTTCCTGGCAGCATTAACCGCAATAATCGGGGTTTCCCTGTAATTACTATTACCCTTCAAAAATACCAGCTGGCTAAACATCTGGTCAGACAGTCTATTCCTTTTTGGAGCGTGAATGTGACCAGCCAAACTAAACAACCATTCTACAGGAGCAGAGGATGGTAGTGGTGTGTTATACTTCAGGAAGACCCGTAGAATTCCTGGTTACTGCCTCAGAGATTGGAGAGAATGACTTCCTTCACCCAGATACTGTAAAACTTCCATCTCAGTGGAATCTTGGGTTGCAGAGACATTAGGTAGTGGGGTTATTCTCTGTCAGATCAACCAAAAAAAATTGAAATTAACACCCTCATCTCTCATATTTTGCTGAAATTTGGTTTATAGGGGGTTTGTGAGCCCTGAATCCATTTCTGAAATTATAAGGTCAATCCGACCAACGGTTTCAAGAGATATGACCTCGGGCAATTTGAGGTCACTCGCGAGGTTACTAACATTTGGCGAGCCATAACTTGGGTAATAATTGTCATAATTATATAAAAGTATATATATTTAGAATCAGAAACGACAAGGAATCTAAATATTGCAAGTTTTAGAACTCTAGGTTGAAAAATAAAAAGTTACACTGTAACCAACATTTGAGGTCACGATTTGACCTCTGGGGTATCAAATGAGAATTTTTTTTTTAAATGTAAAAAATGAAGGCATAGGCATTGGCTATTAGAATCAGCAAAAAAAGTTGTTTGTTAGTATTTTTCATGTAACTAACATATAAGTGAACACCATATTCATAAGTTGTGCGTCAATTCTACCTATTTTTTCACACTTAAAGCTCATAATTTGACCTATAGAAATTAAAATTACATTTTTTATAGATATAAAAAACAAAGTCAGAGTTTGAGAATAAAAACCCACTCTAATAGACATTTGTGGAAATGTAGTTATAAGCTGACCCTGTAATAAAATGCCCTTCTGGTTTCGGGAGAACGATATCTAACCTAGGTGCGAATTTCTCAATGGTCTCTGGATTATTTCCTAATCGCCTTTTTCATTCTTTTTTCATTCGTTTTTCGGTTTATAATTTCTGTATAATAAACAACAATGTAATAACCAATGTAATAATAAATTTATAATTTCTGTAATTAATAATTATGCAATATTAAATGTAATAAATTTAATTATAAATGTAATAATTATGTAAAAATAATAGAATCTGTATGTTTAGAACAGGAAGATAGTTTTAAAATTTGTTCGAATGTACTTAATGAAAATGCCCCTCCTGTCTCGAGAGAATGGAATCCAACCTAGGTGCGAATTTCTTAACGGTCGATCCCTGAACTGTTTTTCCCTCTTGTTTTGTTTCATTTGTGTTTCTGTATCCACCCGAGGAGGATGCCAGTGGGCGTCGAAACTGTCGTGGAAATAAACTCTGTCTATTAGAGTGGGTTTTTATTCTCATATTTTGACCTTCACGTAAAAAAGAAGTTTTTGTTTTGCATTCATAAAAAGTTTGTTTATGTTGGTACTTTTCATGTAACTAACTTATAAGTGAACACCATATTTATAAATTGCTTGTCATTTCAAGGAATTTTTATATCTTAGCTATCAATTTGACCTCAAGCTCCAAGAATTTAATAAAAATTGTATTTCACTGCTAATCTACACTGGCAATAATAGTTATAATAGTGAAAGGGGAAGACTAAGCTCACATGTAGCCTAAACAAACCTGTTGAAACATGTTGCTACTTGTCTAAGTGCAGAATCAACACAGATAGTTGCAAAATTCCTTGTCTACAGGTTAGTACAGTTCTAGCCAGCACTGTGGGTGGCTGGTGGGTATGGTGTTTTAATGAGCCTCAGAGACTATCAAGGCCTAAAATATTAAGTGTGTATAGCTATATATTTTCTAAAAAATATATATTACCTAATTGTAAATCCTATATCTTTACAGATCAAAATACAATGGTTCGGCACTTGAAATACTGCCAGGACCCTATTCAAAAACACAAGAAATGCATAACAATCAATCTTAGAAAAGTGACTGATGTACTTGTTGAAAAATGTGCTGGAAGAGTGAAAAAAGACTCATTGTTGTGTGTGAACTGCTGGACACTGATAATGAAAAACCCCACTATACTTAGTACCACTGAAAACAACGAGTCTGAGCAGGATTCAAATGAATCATCTACTATCAGTGGCTTGAGTAACATCTCTTCAATTCAAGATCTGGACAATGACAGTGATTGCTTGATAAAGGAAAATCCTTCAACTTCAGTTGAACCAGTTCTAGCATTTCTGGACCAAACACCAGTTAAAAAAAGTAAGTAATAAATTAATATAATAACTTATACTTTACTACAAGGTCTGTTTGATCTACTATATAGCCAATTATATAGCATTTAAGGTACTATAATTAATATTTAATTACTAATATTCAGGTGTGTGAAACCTTTTTTTCTGTTCTTTTCAGAAGGGCTGTCATTAAGCCAGAAAAAGCGCAAGGCTCGTGGTAAGCTATCATCTGCTCAGAAACACCTGAAGGAGAGGCTAGAACTCAGTTATGGTGTTCAAATTACCGAGGAGGTAAGTGATACTTCAAAACCTGAAACTAAATCTGAAAAACATCTAGACAAATTAATGAATGAATTGAAACAGTCATTCCTGGAGAGCAAATGTCACCATCACAAACTACAAATATTGACACTCTCACCATACACAATTGAAAAAACAGCTAGTTTCTTTCAAACTACAACATACATGGTGAAAAGAAGCCATTCACTTAAATCAGAACATGGAATCCTTCCGAAGATTCCACTAATGAGCAAAGGAAAAGTGATATCTGAAGAACACAAAGATATAGTTAGAAGATTCTATGAGTCAGAAGAGGTTAGTCGTATGTGTCCTGGCCAAAAGGATTGCGTGAAAGTTATCAGTGCTGAAGGTGCTGAAGGTGCAAAATGATTGGTCCTCGGGAATTTAAGAGAGATGTTTGAACTATATAAAAATGATGAAAAGAATCCCAAAATAGGATTTTCCACATTTGCAAAATTACGGCCATCATATTGTGTGCTTGCCGGTAGTGGTGGGACTCATTCTGTCTGTGTCTGCACATACCATCAAAATCCAAAATTGCAGCTGGCTGCATTGGGAGAAAGAGGTCTTTCATACAAGGATCTTAGGGATTACAGTGTCTGCAGTACAGAAAGAGAGACTTGCATGATGCAACTTTGCAATGATTGCCCAAGAGAAGAGGGTGTCCTGGATTTTCTTGAGTTACTTGACAGTGTGAAATCAGCTCCAAATGAAATATCTTACAAGCAATGGGTGACTGTTGACCGTTGTACAATGGTTGATAAGGTGGAGCCACTTCATGAATACTTATCATCCCTAAGCATGAAAATATCCTGCATGGTTCGTCATCACTTTGTTGCTCAGCAACAATCACAGTACTTCAAGCAGTTGAAAGAAACACTACCACCTCAGAGTGAGGTAGTTATAGTAGGTGATTTCTCTGAGAATTATTCTTTCATTGTCCAGGATGCTGCCCAAGGGTTTCACTGGGACAATTCACAGTGTACAGTTCACCCTTTTGTCATCTATTATAGATCATCTGCAGACCAGGAACTTAGCCATTTTAGTGTCTGTTTCTTATCTGCATCACTAAAACACAACACTATAATGGTTTACTCATTCATATTGAAGCTTATGACATATGTTAAATTCAGATGCCCACAATTGAAGAAGGTGCACTATTTCTCAGATGGATGTGCTGGCCAATATAAGAACAGATACAACTTCACAAATCTCTGTTACCATGAAGAGGATTTTGGTCTGTCTTGTGAATGGCACTTCTTTGCTACATCCCATGGCAAAAATGCATGTGATGGGATTGGAGGAACAGTGAAAAGAGCTACTGCTCGTGCCAGTTTGCAGAGAACTACAGAGAGGCAAATTCTTACACCAGAACACATGTTTCAGTTTTGTGAAGAAAACTTGAGCAAGAAGATAAATTTTTTCTTTGTAACTACAGCTGATTTGAAAGATGCAGAAGAACGGTTGGAACATCGATTCAAGGATAGTAGGGCTATTCCTGGAACTCAGAAATATCATAGATTTGTTCCCCTAAACAAGGAAGAACTGATGGTGTATCCCATTTCAAGTGGCATTGGAGAAAAGAAAAGAATAAGGAAAAGTCATTTTACTAATGAACCTGCAATGCTTGGTAACCTAAAATGTGTCAAACCAGGAGAGTATGTTGGCTGCATTTATGACATGCAAGTTTGGTATGGAATTGTGGAGGAATATTGTGAAGAGTTTGATGATTTCACTGTGAACTTTCTACATCCCTCTGGGTCATCAGGATCAAGTGCATATTATTATCCATCAAACAAGGATTCATGTGCAGTGCCAGGACATCATATATTAACTGTAATGAGTTGTCCTACCCTAAGAGGAGGCAGCAGAATTCAATACATTTTTCCACAAAAAGAAATTGATGAGAGCATCGAGCATGCAAAAATTGTATTAGGCTAGCACATGAATCCTCTAAGTAGGTCTTCCCCTTTCACTATTATAACTATTATTGCCAGTGTAGATTAGCAGTGAAATACAATTTTACATTTTTTGCCTTTGTTTTTATATCTATAAAAAATGTAATTTTAATTTCTATAGGTCAAATTATGAGCTTGTGTGAAAAAATAGGTAGAATTGACGCACAACTTATGAATATGGTGTTCACTTATATGTTAGTTACATGAAAAATACTAACATAAACAAACTTTTTTTTGCTGATTCTAATAGCCAATGCCTATGCCTTCATTTTACATTTAAAAAAAAAATTCTCATTTGATACCCCAGAGGTCAAATCGTGACCTCAAATTTTGGTTACAGTGTAACTTTTTTATTTTTCAACCTAGAGTTCTAAAACTTGCATATTTGGATTCCTTGTCGTTTTCTGATTCTAAATATATATACTTTTATATAATTGTGACCATTATTACCCAAGTTATGGGTGCCAAATGTTAGTGACCTCGAAGTGACCTCAAATTTCCCGAGGTCATATCTCTTGAACCGTTGGTCGGATTGACCTTATAATTTCAGAAATGGATTCAGGGCCCACAAACTCCCTATAAACCAAATTTCAGCAAAATCTGAGAGATGAGGGTGTTAGGCACTGGTTGATCTGACAGAGAATGACCCAGTGGAAGCAGACTCATAACAGAAGAAATCATCTGCACTTCCATCAGATGCAGCATCACTTAGTTGTTGCTGGGGGGTCTGCTCACTGAGGCTCTTAACAGCATTAACCAACATTTCTTGAACCCTCTTTTTGACAATGTTAGTATTAAATTTGCCTTTTATTGTCATCCACTTTAACTTGAACAGAGGATTTGAAGACGATGCCAGTATTGCTGCTTTACACTCACGCGACACATCAAGGCACAGAAACTTTTCAAACCGCTTAGTGAACCCTACTGTGACTGCATTGAGAAGTGGCTGACAATGACGCAATGCCTCCAAATTCAAACGCTCTAGCTTCTTCTCTACAGCTAATGATGTCGGAAGCAGGCAACCGTAAAAACATTCTTTGTCAGACTGCAACCTATCAAGTGCTGTTGCAATGGGTTGTAGTACGGTTAGGTATTCCTGGAGAAAATCAAGCTCATTTTCACAAAATGTTGGCAGTCCTAGTTGTTTCATTGTTTCATTTAGGACACTTCTATGCTTCAACAGAACTGATAAACTGTCGAACAAGGAGTTCCATCTTGTGACGCATGGTAATATCAACTGACATTTTAGAGTTTCCTGGATTATTTTGGCTGTTTTAGGCTTGCCACAGAAATTCCAAAGGGCTGAACACTTCCCCATGGCAGTATGGTGTATTTTTGCATAAGGTCCTTTCAGCGCAGGTTTTGCATCGGTGGTGCACACTAGACTGAGTGTGTGTGAGCAGCATCTCAAATGTATTGAAAGAATGATTTCTTCAGAATCTGTATTGATGTCTACACAGGACATATTCTTTTGTCTCCGGAACAGTAATGCCGTATTCTTTGAATGCTTTCACGAAGTTCGACCTGTTATCAGTAATGGTGGCAACAATCTTGCTCTCACACAATGAAAAGTCTCTCCGAATATCATCCAACTTTTCTGCAATCTTGTCGAATGTGTGACTTCCAGCAAATCATACACATCCCAAAGTTGCACCTCGTCTCTCAAATGTGGCATCATTTATCTGAAAAAAAGAAGTATGTTTATGCAAATTATTCTATCATTCAAAAATAGGAAATGTGGACTTGTGAAATGAAAAAAATATCTATACCCAAAATGGTGTTCGTGAAATGGTTAAATTTAATAATGTGTATCATGATTCATAAATATTATGCGGAAATGAAAGTATACTAGTATACGCTTATCTGTAGTTACAAGTTGTAACTACAGATAATATTATTATTTATGTATATTCATAAATATAACTCGGTAGTGTCATATTATAACATCTATTTAAATATTAAAAAATTCTTATTAATGTATCGATGTATCAATTTTTTTTGATACATTTAAGAAAATTGACCTTAGCGATACCGATAAATCTATACTTTTGTCAAGTAGCTAAAGCGATACCGGTACAAAAGTATCGATCGATACGTATCGGCGATACATGTATCTAGATACTGCCCATCACTGTCTATAGGGTAGTACCTATAGTCTAGTATAAGGTACAGTGGACCCCTGATTTGAGTACGCATCGATTTGAGTACGCTCGTCCATAGGCTCCTATTGACTCGACTTGAGTAGAAAACTTGATTTGAGTACGCCAGCCAGAGAATCGGAGAGTCTCACTGTTGCTAAGGCTAAGGAAGCCATTGAATACTGGTCTAAGCTTAAACCTATTGTCAACTTGCACCCCGATGTGGAAATCAGTGAACCTGTTTTATGCTTGTTTGAGGACAAGGTCATGAGCTACTTTAAGTCATTCATAGCAAACAGGCAGAAGCAACAGAAAATTGATGCTTATTTCAAGCCCTCGAGTCCCCAACCCTCTACCTCTTCCATGTCATTGGCCGTGGGCCTAAGAACGCCTAGCCCTGATGAGTTACCAGACATCATCATGGAAGGAGACTCTCCCTCCAAGCAATAATTCCTCCCCTCCATTCCTCATCTGGAACTTCCAGCACATCAAGCAAGACTCCTACAGGATTATTCTATTTTGTCTATATTGTACGGTATGTATTTTGTATTCTATTCTGTCTATTTTTATACATTACTAAATTTCATAGGCCAATTTCTATAGAAAAAGTAGGGGTGGGGTGAAATTTTTGGGTTTTGGAACGAATTAATTAATTCCCATAGGTTATTAAGTTCGATTTGAGTACATTTCGAATTGAGTACGCCATGCTGGAACGGATTACGTACTCAAATCGGGGGTCCACTATACAGTCAACCCTCGTTATAACGGACTAATAGGGGGGAAAAGGTGTCCGTTATAGCCGATTGTCCGATATAACCGACGGTACTGGTAACTTACGGTATACAATACGGTAATAGAGATACTATATACAGTACTGTGCACTGTCTGCTGAACACGATACATGATAAATGATACAGAAAATAATGAAATATAATAAAAATATAAAAGTTAGCTTGTCCTTGGCCTTATGAATGTCGGAAACAGTTTGCTTTTTCATGCCATACTCCGCGCACACCTTGGCCACTGAAGCACCCGCCTCTAACTTCTTGATTAATTCTAGCTTCTGGGTCACCGACAGGGTCACACGCTTCTTCTTTTCCTGGTTAACGTCGCCAGTGGTGTGTCCAGTTTATCCGATATCCGCTCTAACAGGGTCCGTTATAGCAAGGGTTGACGGTACTTATATACGTACATAGCTTTACCTTTAAACAGGATAGCAGGTTCGAAGTTCTTCACACTTTTTGAATGTCCATATAACTTAATTAATTATGTAATTTAAATTACCTATATTTATAATTCTCTGAATATACAAAAAAAAAAAATTTATAATAGGGCCGGATACTTATTGAACCAAATAACTGGGTTAGGTTAGATAATTACCAATTTTTTTGAAAATTAGCACACATTATATATCTCAGTAAGAAAAATCTAATGGTATTTTTCTCAACACTCTAGCTCAAACAGTTCCAAAGATACGGTGCTCCAAAGTTTGGTGGAAAAAGGTACTTGGTCAAAATGGAGGTGGGTATGGTCCACTGAAATGGCTGTAGCGTCTATACTAACTTAACACTAAAAAAAATCTTGTTTTAGGTCAAGGTAGACATGTGTACCCAAAATTGGGTGAAAGGAGAAAAAAATTGGTTGTGACATCAAATGACCTACACAAGGTCAAAGGTAAAAAATAAGATAAACTTTTTTTTGACCACTGAGGTAAAATATGAATAGAAACAAAGTTGTAGATCTGCTTAAGAGCTTTAAAATGGTGTTTAAATGGTCTCTGTAAGTGCAATAGGAGCCGAGATATTTCATGTTGAAATATGGTATGACCTTGGAAATTGACCTTTTTTTTACAAAATTCGAAGGGCCATATCTCCGGAACCATATGACCTAGAGCAGAGCTTTCCAAACTTTTCACGTTGGCGACACTAATTAATTTTTGTTATCAAATATCAGATAATTTTTCAGTAGGTGGTTTATCTTGTAGCCGATTTTGTTGATACAAAAATAAAAATTTTCAAAATATAAAAAAATTGAAAATAATTAACTAAATTTGGCGACACACCTGGGAGGTATTGGTGACACACTAATGTGTCGCGACACACAGTTTGGAAAGCTCTGATCTAGAGTGTTGAAACAAGCGTCATTCTGTTTTTCTCACAGAGATCTATAAGTTGAACTGACATGGAATGACTCCTATACAGCTGTTTACTGTAGCAGTTTGTTGCAAGAATGGCCCATAGCCCACCATCATCATAAGCATCCATTGTTATCTATTATCACAATGTTGTCATCATTATTTTTTATTTTAGTTCTCTTTTCATCAGTTAAGGGAAGTTAATGAGAGAGATTTTTATTTAACTATTATGCATTTATTTTATAGTATTTATTTAAATTACATACAGTATTTAATATAGTTTTTATTGATTAATTTTCTTTACAGGTACATTTGTTATTTAATTTTATTTAATGGTACAGCACATTAATATTTAATATAATGTAATAGTATAGAATTTCTGAACTTGATACACCTATTCCCCTCTTTCCCATAGGCCCAAGGTTTCACTGTTCACAGTTTTACAAGTCCTGGTAGTTTCAGGAACCTATCCCCTGTAAATAATGAAAGCCTACTGTACTAGAGTGTGCCCCTTGGAATGTGGCATTTTTCAGTGCAAAAATAAGAATCTCAAAAGAAAGAAGATTCTAAACCGCTAAAGTACTTGTCAAAGCCTATTGAAGGTTTTGTTTTAAAGTATCACAATATTGTAGAAGTACCATATCACTGTATCTATTATGGCTGCCATACTGAAAAGTTTTATCAAGGATAAGGTGGAGAGATGACCATTTCAGTGTAGTCCCACATCATCATTGAACATTTTTCAGAAATAAATACCTCAAAAATTATGAGATGACAATTGTTTTGTAAACTTCATAATAATCCATAATAGTTTTACATAAGTTAATATGAAATAATTTACCATAAAATGAATGTTTTAATTGCAGGAATATGAAATGTACAGCATATGTTTTGGTTCTGCATAAGTACAGTATTCAAATAATTACTATGCTGAGGCTGATATAATTTTTGGAGGGAAGTGGGTCTGTAAAAACTAGACCCTCAGCACCTCCATTATTTTCAAAAGTACTCAACCCTGGTTTGAAGGCTAAATGGTTGATATTTGAAGACCAATTAATTGGCAAGTGCAAATTTTTGTAACGATTCATCCACTGAAAAACATTTTGCATAATTTATATGTCAAAAAGCCTAATTTTTTGAGGTTGCAACTTGCATCCCTTCTATGGTGCAATTAATCTTACTGGGCATTTGGCAGAGTAATTAGTCTGGGTACTTTATTTTAATGAATTGCCCCATTTTCATCCTGCAGATGATATCTACTGTGCTGAATGGATAGATGAACTTGCAGACAAGGCCAAAAGCCTGATGAAGCTGAGGGGCATAAATAACTGAAACAGGCTTTAACAGGCTTCAGTTATAACAATTTATAAACCAGACTCAACCTAAAATTGTTAGGTTTTTAGGTGGGCTATATGATATAATGTTGAAGAAGTATATATATGGTACTGTACAGGCAATGCCCACTTTACGAATGTTCACTTTATGAAAATCCACAATTACGACTTACCCTAATTTGGCTTCCAGGCTTAACTTGGAGGTTGAGCCTCAAGAGTTTCTGGCTTCCCATTCTAAAGAGCTTAGCAACAAAAAACTTGTGGAGCTTCAAGAATAATGAGTGACAACAGAGACCACCCCACTGCCAGAGAGTCCTGCAGGAGGCCTCTCTTCATGAAGAGTTTAACTGAGGATCTTAACACTCTCAACAGGGACTGACAATCCTGGAAAGAGAGGATCCCAACTTTGAAAGGAGCGGCAAAGGTGCTAATAGAGTCCGCAATAACATTGCATACTATAAGGAGATTTTGAGAGAAAGGAGAAACAAGGCCAGACAAACTTCTTTGGACTCCTCCTTCAGGAAGCCCACAAGTGAACCTCCCACTCCAGCAAAGAGCACTCCCCTTGGAAGTCCATCCAAGTCTTCTTCAAATTAATGTCGAAAAGTAGCTTTCATGTCTTTTTATTTAATATGAAATGGATTTAATATTAATTATTTTTAATATTTGTACGCTTATTCCTCCTCTAAAATGCAAAAACTATTTTGTGATTTTTTTAGGTTTTGGGGAGCTGAGTCAGGAATGAATTAACCTGTATTACATTAATTTCTATGGAAAAATTGTGTTCACTTCATGAATTTTTGCTTTATGAACAGTTTCCAAGAAACCATTTGATTTGTAATTATGGACAATGCCTGTACTAGGTTTCCTAGTTTTGGTACCGTACCAGTTACACAGAAATCTGGTTGAAAGTTAGGTATCTGATTCCATAGGAACCCTTTCTAATTTAATGTGGAGTCTGAAGTGTGCCATAGCTTTAAACTTCATTTGTCAAAAAGGAAGCTCTTTTAGTTTTCATCATTGTAGCCCTTAATCTAGGTTAATCTAGCATAATTAAAAGAGTTAAAATTTTTCTCTTACCCAGATATAAATTTAGGTGCCTTAGCTTTCCTAACCCTAGGAGGAAAATTGAAAAAATCGAAATGTAATGAAGGATTTAGAACCCTAGAACATACAGTTGTTGGCATTTAGGTTATGAAGGCATGGCTTAAACAATACCCACCCTAAATGGATTAAATTTTAACCTATGACATGGACATATAAATTTCACTTCAGTCCAGCTTCTCATTGAAATAAACTATAGCCAGGAAGTTCATGACAAATTGAAGATGGTAAGTAAAAACCAGTAATCACAAAATTATTCAGTATTAGTATAATTCTAAAAAAATGTTGGTTGATTTTGTAGTCCTGTCAAGTTTGAGCCTAAATAAAAAAGAACGTAGGCCAGTAGATAACCTATTTTGTAATCTGTCAGGAGATATCAGCTTGGGTCAAATTGACTTGCAGTTGGTGTATACTGTATATTTTTTTAAGGGCAGTGGTTTTTCTACTACCTAGTACTCATTTAACATTTGGGAAATGGCTAATGAGAAGTTTAACTTTAACATAGTGATACATCTAAATTTCAGTTAGGGCTTAGGGAAGAGAACTGAGTGTCAGTATGTATCAGTTTTTGAAAAGTTTAATTGTTCACTGAACCTTCATAAAAATACTAAATTTTTTTCAATTTTCATGGAAAATACTGGCATTTTTCATTGTCAGAAATAACTGGAAATTACCATTCATGCGTGTTATCATATTTGCAGTAGGGCTGCAGTTAAATATTTTCTTAGGATTATTTTTTATTTTCACAGGAAGAAGCAGCAGCACAAAGCAAAACTCCAAAACAACCTAATTTTGAAAGTTTGAGTAAAGATGAACTTATTGTCAAGTGCAAACATCTTGTTGGGATTTTGAAAAAGGTCAAAACTGCTAAAGATGGTAAGTGACTACATTCCTAGAACTAAACTCTGAAGCCTAAGGATTGTAATTAAAAAAGGAAAAAAATTATTAGGAATTTTATATATATATATATATATATAGTATGAGGGATGAATTTCCCAATTAAACATGAAATAAATAAATGATGCAAACACACAAGGAAAAAAGAAAAGTGATTCTAAGGTTTTTTGTGTATTCAGTAGTTCACCTCATCATTTCCTGATGGTGTACTGCTGAATACAAAAGGCCTTTTCCTTTTTCCTTATACAGTAACTCCTGAGTTACATTGTTAATTGGTTCCTGAGCCTCTTGACATAAGTTGAAAGTGATGTAACTCAAAATTTACTCCTGTAAGGCACAGATAAATTACCATACTGGCAAAGAAGCTTTAATTACACCTTTGAGGGCCCTAGGATTTTCTGAGTGGTACACCAAGAGGGGTTTTAACTTAGTCACCAGCTGCATTACCACCCAGAAGGAGAGTTAATTTGTCCTTTGAGACTTTATACCTAGGCATAGTCTTCTCTTCTCTCCCAATGTATAATATCTCTGGCATTTTCTTCCAATACAACCCAGTTTCATCAACATTAAAAATACAGTGAGGCACATATTCCTCCTCAACAATAATGTCTGACAAAGTTTTAGGAAATTCACTAGCTGCGACTTCATCCGCACTGGCAGCCTCGCCACTGACCTTAATATTATGTAAATTGGCACGAGCCTTAAATCTGTTAAACCACTCATGGCTTGCACTAAATGTTCCCTCAGAAGAACACTCACCATGTTTACTTTTAACAGCGTTATAGAGACTTAAAGCCTTTTCCTGAATTAACATAAGGCTTATTGGAAGATGATGCTGATGCTGATCTTCCAGCCACACACTTAAAAGTCTCTCCATCTCCTCCATAACTGTACCCCTTCTTTTTGTAATAATAGTGGACTAAATCCCACAGAACTTTGCACATGTTTCAAAACTCATTCTTTTTCTTTTAAAATTGTCCCTACTGTAGTATGACTCCAGCCGAGGCTATGAGCTATGTCGATAATTTTCTCTCCCTTTTCATTTCTTTTTATTGTCATTTTATCCTCCATAGTAATACTAAGCGTGCACAATTTAAAATTAATATTTTTATATTTTAAAAAAGTTTGTCCCATATATGAATAACGTAACCAGAAAGACGTAACTCAGATGGATGTAACTCAGGGAGTTACTGATATATATATATATATATATATATATATATATATATATATATATATATATATATATATATATGTTGGTTTAAATGCTAAATTTAAAGGACTTGGATGTTTGAATTACATTTGAAAGTTCCAGTTCAAGCATAATATCCAATATGTATACATTTTGTTGTGTGCATGAGAGTTGGTTCTGTATCATTGTTTTCTAATCATCATAATTTATATTTAAATCACTTGTATTGTTTCTTTTACTAGTTCATTTTAATTTAGAAGTTACAGGTGACCCTCGGTATACATGGGGGTTAGGTTCCTGAAAACGCCCTTGTAAATGGAAACTGTGCATAGACATCTTATGGGGACTAATATCTTATGGGGAAAAAATACAATCAGTCCCTAGACCAACTGACCCCCTCCCTATGACCAACTATATTTCCTCATACATCACTAAAACACGTACAGAAATACCAAAACACAACTATACATACATGTATATTTATATATTAACTGCACATAATATTATTACTGCAGTAACAAGAAAAAAATGGTTTAACTTACAAATAAAGGTAGGCAGATTGGGTAGAGTTGCTGCAGATGATGCTTACTGGTGAGAGTGTTGTTATTTATTGTGATTATTTATTGATTTTTTTAATTGTAGTACTAATAAAGTATAAAAATACATTGTAAAGAAGTTAAAATCATTAGAGATGTATATATTTAACATAATGCTTAATTAAAATATTGGATAACATCCTTTATGTGATGTAAAATTTGTAAATTTGCAAAATTGGTAATAGAATCCTTGCCACAATTAGGGTAGGGGGAGGGGAGGGGTAGAGCGACAGGGCACCACACACAGCTGTGTTGGCTCGGGAAATCGTGTATGGATGAGATCCCCTCCCATGTATACGGGGGGTGGGGAGCAATACCAAAACAGTGTATAGCTGAAACTGTGTATACAGAGAGTCACCTGTATTTTCTTTTTGACATAGTTCTAGTTGGTTCTACTTTGTGTCTAAAAAATGATTTTGGTAGCTTGAAATAATATTTTGCAACCTACCTTTGGTTACCTTCCACTTGAATTGTTCATTCTGACAAAGGTCAAGCTTTTCACTCCACCTTAGACCTTTAATGTGGAATCCAAACCATGCCCCATCAGCAGCCCAGCATCGTAACCACTAGGCCAACCTAGGGTACCCATTTATCTACCAACCACTTCCTTTATTGTGTGGAAGGATGAACAGCTGGGTTTTGCTGTGCACTGGCTGCCATTGGGTCTCGAACCCAGGGCTGATGGATTTGTAGTCATTGATGCTCACCACTACACTACCTACTTTAAACTTCTAAGATATAAATGTTATTGAAAGTGGAGGGAACACCCAAAATATAAAAACATTTTGCAAAGGAAATTAATTCATAAGTTTCTAGAAAGAACTCAAACTACATAAATTTAGAAAATGTTCTCTTTCATTGTCTGTGTGACTTAGATTCTAGTACTAAATGCTACGTAAGATTTGTTTTCTTTGGCGAAGGTCAAATCTATGCTGCTGAGATAATGGTATGCATGTAAATAATATACCCAGTGTTTTTATCATTTTGAATGATGACCTTATTCATATTTTCCCCTCTAACTGCAAAATGTTTCTTTATTGTTGGACTGATGTTGGGTTGCTTTTTCAACAGTTGTAAGCATTTACCTAGCACTCCAGGCATGATTGATTAGGTTCATGTCAGGACTGAGCTATCCACAGTAGAGATTTGAAAAACAAATGTTTTTGTCTAGTTTGTCTGAATTAATGGCTTAATTCTTAATTTACTCATTGAGAATATGCTTTGCCCTGCCACATAAACAGGAAAATGGGTTGTGCTTGGATAGAAGCCAAGAGAATGAAGTCTCTACTCAGGGTAGTTTGTAGTTCAGACTTAGACCTGAATGGGCATGTTTGGGAAGACTAAATAATTGTTTGCAGTGTTGAGAAAACAAGCCAAAAATTATGGCAAGAGCTAAGAGACATTTTGCGGGAAAAATGGGAAAATATAAATGAAATTGTTTAAAATGTAACTTTGTACCAAAACAAAAAATATGGAATGCTATGTACATATCTAAGGTAGAAAAAATATATTAAATTGTTATATAATTTTGGTGATGACTGAATAAATTTTGTTAAGGATTAACTTCAGACTGAGCAGTTTCCTAGTGGTTAAAAAGAATCTGAAAATTTATGGTGTTCTTTACACATCTGCATTTTTAACTTTTATATATTGTGTGCCATAATTTACCATCAACCTTTTTTTATATAAATACATATATATTATCTAAGAACCTATTTCTCACTCCATGGGGTGGTCACAATGTTTGAACTCGGGACCAAAAAACACTCGGAAAAGTTACACGTGGGAGGATCCATACATGATAGGGATCACTACCAGGAGGAATAAAGGATCTAATGTTATGATTCATGACAAGATTTGGAGGTATACCTCTTTAAGGATCTAATGTTATGTTTCTTGACAAGATTTGAGGGTATACCTCGAGTGGTACATTAGGTGAGACCTACAGTATATATCTGTTTATACATCTTACAAACTGCTTCCTTTTCACTTTTTGTCATTAACTTTTACAGCACATTTATAGCAACTTCACATTTCTTTCAGTGCAAAGACCTCAAATTTTAAATTCTTTCACATTAAAATATGCAGCAAAACATTAAATGCTGATTATCCTCAATATAAGAAGCTGGTTTTTATTTACATTCACTTTATCTTCTTTTACATACTTCAATAAAACTTGTCACTGCTTTCCTTATCTCATTCTCTAATTTATTGAGAAGCATCACATCATCAGCATTCATTAGATGTGACAGCCACCACTCATTCTTTTTCAAATTCAGATTTATTCTTTTAGTATTATTGCTTTCATCTCGCACATTATCCCATTCATATAGACTACAAATTAAACAGCCACAGCATCATTACACAGCTCTGTTGTACTCCAACGTCAATACTGAACCAACCAACCAATGAATGTACAGTACCCTTAAATCTTAAACAAGAACTACAATTTTCATAAAACTTCCTACTGCATTTTACATCTAATCATATTTCTCATTCACATTCCTTCCCAAGTCTTCATTTATCACTTGGTTAACATTCTTTGTATAGGCTACTACATTGTGGCCATTGTCGCAACACTGCTTCTCATCAATCAGCAAAGTTAAGCATCTTTGGGTATTAGCTGTGGTTAGATGAGTGACAAACCTCCGCACTCAGTTAATGTAGTTCCATGTAGCTTGGATACTATGAAGCTGTAGGTTCCTTCTATTACATGACTTTGCTGTTATGAAAGAGGTTAACACCCCCACCCCTGTCACACAGACATTTCTGTACAACCCACAACTTGTTACATCTATCATTCTTGCCAGGCTGAGTTTGTAACATTCTTTATCCAGACTTACTTCCTTTCTTTTCACCATACAGTCACCTTTGTCTTTACTTCATTTCCTAAATACTCACAAAACATATATGCTGTCCTAACTAAACATTTCTTATAAATGTTCCACATATTCTGAATGTCCATTTGTTTATCATTTTCTTCAAGGACTTGCTCTACTTTCCTTATTCTGTCACCGCAATCAAATTTAGCTTTTCATCTTTTTTCCCTCTCTGTCCACTCTCTCTGACTTTTAGGCTATGCCAAACATTGGATAACTTAACTTTACACTATAATGTAACAAACTTTCATGTCACATACTTTCTACCAAATTTTAAATATATAATTTCAGAATATTATGAGGCCTATACTCGCTCTTTTAAAAATAGGCATAATTATTTGAAGTGTAAATGTAGTTAATTTTAGACCTCTGCAGATTCGTTAAATGTTAGAATGTTGTTCATTAGAAATTTTTAGAATCTGCTGAAGGAAGCGAGTATAGTATAGGGAAAATTTTGCTCAGTTAGATATGATTATGGGCTGAGTTTTTAGAGCAAGTATCCACAAGTAGGCTACCAGAGAAATTTCTCATGGGGAGTTTGGATGATGCAACGTATGCCCTAACTGGTAAAATTTTTCAAGATGTGGAAGGATATCTGAATAAATATTGCTAGTTGAACTAGTTTCTAAGCTTATATATATATATATATATATATATATATATATATATATATATATATATATATATATATATATATATAATACAGGGTGTTTCAGGTCGACCCAAGAAATATAGAAATTGGTCGAATTTGTAGTTTGTATTTGGTATTTGAAGTTGTACATGTAATAGAAAGAAACCCTTCATATTAGTTATGGGATTACTATGACAAACTTCAAATACAAACTACAAATTCCGCCAATTTCCATATTTCTAGGGTCGACCTGAAACACACACACACACACACACACACACACACACACACACACACACCCTGGCTATGTGAATTGGAGAGTGCAAGAAACCAACTTGTTACTTCACCAGGCCAACTCAAGAGAAGGTACAACAAACCTGACCTCTGTGAAGTGAGGAATCATCTTGCAGAACATCTGAAAAAGGTTGAAAGGTTTATGGTATCTTGAATAGTAGATAAAACAGGTAAAGAAAAAGTTCTATAATAGGTTGTAGGCTAGTACAAATAACTTTGATTCTTTGACTTTTGATCAGATGCTGTGGCAGATATTGAGAAACTGAAGTCAGAACAAGCAAAGGTGATTCGTGTATTGGAAGATGAAAGGAATAAAGCAGAGAGAGAAACCGAAACTCTCCAAGAAATGGTCACCAACTTAACAGAAAGTAAAATGGCTCTTGTTACTAAGGTTCGGTGGTTTTTTGATATAACTATTTTATTAAGGCATTTATTACTAACTGGTTAATGTGTGAGTTTTATTAATTAGGTTTCAGAAGATTTCGTTTAAATGTTTGATTCCCATTAGTGATCTTAATAGAATTTAAATGAACTGCATTTCAGATGAAAGGGTGAGGTAAGATTTGCTTATTTGTTAGGAATCACGTTAATAAATGTCAATACAGTAATAAGGGTCTTTAAAAAGGTAAAGTAACATCTATGTTCCATATCTCCCATGGAAGTTGGGGGTAGGGCCCCCGAGCTTGGGCTACCTTAGCCAGAGTCAGTTAAAGGGGAGGTGGCCGGCCCGCCGCTTTGTCGTGATGTAAGACACAGAAAAGACAACCGCCCAGCTCTGGGCAGCACTGGGGTTCGAACCCACGACTCGGTGGAGTCTCAGCACTGCCGGGCGGTGCCTTAACTGATCAAACCACGAGATACTCAAGGGTCTTTAAAACATTGTCATATTGTGTAACTTTTGATGTCCTATGAAATAGGCTGAAGCATATTTATTTTACAGTCTGGGTTTACAAACAAAAAATAATTTTTTTTTGCACAACTTTTCATTAAATAGATTGATCCTTATCTTATTGAATTGTTATTGTCAGAATGAAAGTCTTCAACGTCAGCTTAATTTGCAACTGAGCGAAGTTGAAGCGTTGGAAAATGTTGAGAAATCGCTTGTCGGGGAAAGGGAGAACAACAACAAGGAAAATGAGAAGCTAAAAACAGTTATTTCAAGACAACAAAAAGTTATTGAACAAATAACAGGAGAGAGAGAAAAAAGGAATCAAGCTTCCAGTCACTTGTGGGAGAATGAGAAAGTAGCGCTATTTGTAAGTGTTTTGGGGGAAATATCTTTGTTTTTAAGATTAAAAAGATGGGTTCCCCTCAATTCCCAAATTTAAAACGGAGCATACTTCGTTCACTAATTAGTTTTAAAGGAAGAAAATTGTATTTAAAATTATTATGAAGCCTAACCAGCATCATCTGCTTGACATAGGGTTTACACCTTGGGTCTACAGCTACCATCTTAGTCAGTCTACTCTATTCATTGTAGAGTATTCAGCTTGTAAATGGATGTGGCATTACATTTAATTGTATTTAAAATTATTATGAAGCTTAACCAGCATCATCTGAACTGAATTTGGACCGAACTTATTAGGAAGGATATAGCTGTAAGTCTTAAATTTAGTGTTGATAATGAACATTTTATAAACATTATTATTATTTGTTACTTGTGTGAGAGTATTTGTCTGTCTTTAGAAAAAGTGTTCGGTTCCTGTATTCAGGTTGGAAGTGTTTGCTGTAACATTTTTATTCATAAAAATCAAATTCTTTCCTATTTCAGGATAAAATCGACTCTCTTGAAGCTCAAGTTGGTCAAACTGAAGGTTTAAAGAACAAATGCAGGAAACTGTTAGAAGAAAAGGAAATAGCAACTGAGAAGTTGAAGGAAGTTAAAGGAATTAAAATGTCGGCTTTCGAAGAAGGGAAGGTAATGGAAATTGTTAACGAGTTGAAGTCTCAGAAGATTATTCTAGAGGAAAAGTATAAAGCGTGCGAAAGGGAGAGAGAAGAATGGAAACAAAAGTTTACCGATACTCAACTGGTTAAGGAGAAGTTAAATTCGACTGAAAAGTTACTGAATGAGTGTAAAAATGAATTGGATTCTTCCAACTCATCGCTAAAAGACTCGGAACAAAATTACGAAGCTTCACTTACAACGATTAAGGAACTCAAAGAAAAACTAAATGATGAAGTGCAAAAACATTTCTCTTTAAGTACCATTTACAATGAAGTACGAGACAAGTTGGAAAGTTATATTAAAAACAAAAAAGATTTAGAAGTTATGGTAGAAAATATGGACCAAGAATGTTCAAACTACAGAAAAAAAATTGAGGAGTTGGACAACCGAATAAAAGAATTAGAGTTAATACCCCAATATTCTAGTGAAGATTCTGAACTGAAAATATTATGTGACCAATTACAGTCTGAAAATAAAACTTACTCGGTAACTATTCAAGAACTAAATACCGAAAATGAACAATTAAAAGATTTTTACAACACGGTAGACAAAATTCTAAACATTGAAGGTCACAAAATTGCCAGAGGTGATTTAATGGTGCAGTTACATAACCTAAAAACAAGTGAAATTGAAACTACATCCAATTATGAAAATTTAAAATCGAATGCATTAAAACTAATGAGTTTAGTAAATCATTTGTTTTCTCCTAAGGATTCTGCGAATTTGAAAACGGAAGACATCATTAATAGTATTAATGTAACATATGATAATTTAGAAGCCTCCATTAAAGAATTTAAGAACTCCGAGCTGGAAAATTTGTGCAATAAATGTTCTTCTGACGTTGAAGAATTTTGTAATGTTGTTGTAAAAATGGAAACGTTGGCTTTGAATCTAAACGCAGTTCAGTCATCCTCTGAAACATCTAATAGTTTGTCATCAGAGGAGGTAATCACAAAGCCTATATTCAGTTTGATGAATAATTTGAAAGGTATTTGTATTATCATAAGCCGCTTTTTCAGTTTTCAATTTGCTCCAGAATTAATAAATAATATTGATGTTGCTCAAAATAAGAGTGAAGCACTTGGGCAATTAATTCTGAGTGCTTTCCAAAGTAAAATAGACTTAGCGTCATTGGAGACGCTGAAACAACGGATAATAAATCAGCAGTCTCAAATTGATGAACAAAATCATACCATTCATATATTCGAAGATGATTTCAAAACATTAAAGCAAAAATACAATGAAGCTCAACAACAAAAGCATTTACAGGAAGAAATCGTCCAAGACTTGACGCAAAAATATGTAGTAGTAAATGTTGCCCTTGAACAAAAGAAAGAAGAATTGTCAGAAAATAAGGAAAAAGTAATTGAACATGAAAATCGAGTGAAATGCCATGAAGTAGTTACAAAGGAGAATGAATCACTAAAAGAGGAATTAACATTATTGGGAGGGCAGTTCGCAGAGTCAGTCAGATATAGTGAATCACTGAACAGTGAAGCTGAGAGGATTAAAGCTGAACTGAACTCATTAATAAAGGAGAATGACTCATTGAAGGAGAAGATATCATGTATAGAAGATGAATTAATAGAGTCTGTTAAATGCAGTGAATCAACCAATATTGAAGCTGAGAAAATTAAAGGTGCACTGGAATCAGTAATACAGGAAAATGAATCATTGAAGGAGAAGATAACATCTATAGAGAATGAGCTAACTGAGTCTGTTAAATGCAGTGAATCCACGAACAATGAAGCTGAGAAGATTAAAGGTGAACTGGAATCAGTAATACAGGAAAATGAATCATTGAAAGAAACGCTAACATCTGTAGAAAATGAGCTAACTGAGTCTGTTAAATGCAGTGAGTCCACGAACAATGAAGCTGAGAAAATTAAAACTGAAGTAGATTCTGTAATAAAGGAGAATGAATCGTTGAAGCAGAAGATATCATCTTCAGAAAATGAATTAATGGAGATTAAAGGTGAACTGGAATCAGTAATACAGGAAAATGAATCATTGAAGGAGGAGATATCCTGTATAGAAAATGAATTCATAGAGTCTGTTAAATGCAGTGAATCAACCAATATTGAAGCTGAGAAAATTAAAGGTGCACTGGAATCAGTAATACAGTTAAATGAATCATTCAAAGAGAAGATAATATTTGTAGAGAATGAGCTAACTGAGTCTGTTAAATTCAGTGAATCCACGAACAATGAAGCTGAGAAGATTAAAGGTGAACTGGAATCAGTAATAAAGGAGAATGAATCATTGAAGGAGAAGATATCATATATAGAAAATGAATTCATAGAGTCTGTTAAATGCAGTGAATCAACCAATATTGAAGCTGAGAAAATTAAAGGTGCACTGGAATCAGTAATACAGGAAAATGAATCATTCAAAGAGAAGATAACATCTGTGGAGAATGAGCTAACTGAGTCTGTTAAATGCAGTGAGTCCACGAACAATGAAGCTGAGAAAATTAAAACTGAAGTAGATTCTGTAATAAAGGAGAATGAATCGTTGAAGCAGAAGATATCATCTTCAGAAAATGAATTAATGGAGATTAAAGGTGAACTGGAATCAGTAATACAGGAAAATGAATCATTGAAGGAGAAGATATCATGTATAGAAAATGAATTAATAGAGTCTGTTAAATGCAGTGAATCAACCAATATTGAAGCTGAGAAAATTAAAGGTGCACTGGAATCAGTAATACAGGAAAATGAATCATTCAAAGAGAAGATAACATCTGTGGAGAATGAGCTAACTGAGTCTGTTAAATGTAGTGAGTCCACGAACAATGAAGCTGAGAAAATTAAAACTGAAGTAGATTCTGTAATAAAGGAGAATGAATCGTTGAAGCAGAAGATATCATCTTCAGAAAAGAATTAATGGAGATTAAAGGTGAACTGGAATCAGTAATACAGGAAAATGAATCATGAAGGAGAAGATATCATGTATAGAAAATGAATTAATAGAGTCTGTTAAATGCAGTGAATCAACCAATATTGAAGCTGAGAAAATTAAAGGTGCACTGGAATCAGTAATACAGGAAAATGAATCATTCAAAGAGAAGATAACATCTGTGGAGAATGAGCTAACTGAGTCTGTTAAATGTAGTGAGTCCACGAACAATGAAGCTGAGAAAATTAAAACTGAAGTAGATTCTGTAATAAAGGAGAATGAATCGTTGAAGCAGAAGATATCATCTTCAGAAAATGAATTAATGGAGATTAAAGGTGAACTGGAATCAGTAATACAGGAAAATGAATCATTGAAGGAGGAGATATCCTGTATAGAAAATGAATTCATAGAGTCTGTTAAATGCAGTGAATCAACCAATATTGAAGCTGAGAAAATTAAAGGTGCACTGGAATCAGTAATACAGTTAAATGAATCATTCAAAGAGAAGATAATATTTGTAGAGAATGAGCTAACTAAGTCTGTTAAATTCAGTGAATCCACGAACAATGAAGCTGAGAAGATTAAAGGTGAACTGGAATCAGTAATAAAGGAGAATGAATCATTGAAGGAGAAGATATCATATATAGAAAATGAATTCATAGAGTCTGTTAAATGCAGTGAATCAACCAATATTGAAGCTGAGAAAATTAAAGGTGCACTGGAATCAGTAATACAGGAAAATGAATCATTCAAAGAGAAGATAACATCTGTAGAGAATGAGCTAACTGAGTCTGTTAAATGCAGTGAATCCACGAACAATGAAGCTGAGAAGATTAAAAGTGAACTGGAATCAGTAATAAAGGAGAATGAATCATTGAAGGAGAAGATATCATATATAGAAAATGAATTAATAGAGTCTGTTAAATGCAGTGAATCAACCAATATTGAAGCTGAGAAGATTAAAGTTGTACTGGAATCAGTAATACAGGAAAATGAATCATTGAAAGAAACGCTAACATCTGTAGAAAATGAGCTAACTGAGTCTGTTAAATGCAGTGAGTCCACGAACAATGAAGCTGAGAAAATTAAAACTGAAGTAGATTCTGTAATAAAGGAGAATGAATCGTTGAAGCAGAAGATATCATCTTCAGAAAATGAATTAATGGAGATTAAAGGTGAACTGGAATCAGTAATACAGGAAAATGAATCATTGAAAGAGAAGATAACATTTGTAGAGAATGAGCTAACTAAGTCTGTTAAATTCAGTGAATCCACGAACAATGAAGCTGAGGAGATTGAAGGTGAACTGGAATCAGTAATAAAGGAGAATGAATCATTGAAGGAGAAGATATCATCTTTAGAAAATAAATTAATGGAGTCTGTTAAATGCAATAAATCAACCAACATTGAAGCTGAGAAGATTAAAGGTGAACTAAAATCCATAATAAGGGAGAATGAATCATTAAAGGAGAAGATATCATCTTTAGAAAATAAATTAATGGAGTCTGTTAAATGCAATGAATCAACCAATATTGAAGCTGAGAAGATTAAAGGTGAACTGGAATCGGTTCTAAAGGAGAATGAATCATCGAGGGAGAAGATATCATGTATAGAAAATGAGCTAATAGAGTGTGTCAGATTCAAGGAAAATTTGAAGGAAGTACTTAATAAAAGCAAAGTTGAATTGAAAGAATTAAAACAGGAAAATGCGTCTTTGAAGAATAATGTAAAAACCCTTGAAACGAATGTTATTGGTTGCGTAAAGTCCTATAAATCCATTAATGAGGCCGCAATGGAGGGATCTGTGGTAAGTTAAATTATTACTAATTCAAAGATATAAATTTATAATAAAAAAACCTTCAAAATTATTTAGTGTCAATAGACGGAAATATTTTTTTTTTTTTATTGTGGGGCGAGAGTTCTTATCTGTCTATTCCGCCATCTTTTTTGTTTTTTCTCCTTTGTCAGTTTTTCTAAGTTAGCGTTTCCCTCAGTTTCCGTCCCGTAATTGGTGATTCAGTAGATCGTATCATGATAGGAAGAATTAAAATAGGGAGTCTAGTGTCGTAACACCGCCCTTCGTCGGTCAGCGAAGTTAATATATTCTGTGCGGACTGACCCACTGGTGAGTCAGACCGCACGGAGTGTGTTAAGCGATATTGGGTCTGGAGAGTAGTTGAATGGGAGACAGTCCTCTGCGTCCAGATTATGTAGCGACCCGTGGTTTGGATCCCACGTAAGACTGTAGGTCCCCTCCTTCATATGACCTTGGATGTTGCGAAATAGGCAAACAACTTATAGGCAAACAACTTTTTCAAAACGAGAGAGAGGTTGATTTTGGTCTCCACGCTCCCTATCCTATTTTCCCTATATCTTTAATTAATTAACAATGACTATCCTTAAACTTCCGGGACCGTATCCTCGCGAAGGTGCGCGCGTGTGTATTATATATATATATATATATATATATATATAAGCACACCGGACAAAAAATTAATCACCCCTCTCAGAATGTACCTAATAACGTGTGACGGCGCCTCTGGCCTTGATAACCGCACGAATCCGGCGAGTTTAGAATGCGGAGGTACGCCTGCTGGTTCAAATTCATCGTCACTGGAACGAGAGGGCCCATTTCGTGGTACGAAAAAATCCCCAGAACATCACGGAACCACCTCCAGCCTGAACAACACCTTCGACGCATTCAGGATTAAAGGCTTCATTGGACCTGCGATGTACTCGTCGCCTCCCATCATTGGAGAACAAACAAAAACGGGACTCATCGGACCAAATTACACGTTTCCAATCTGCCGCAGTCCAGTTTTTGTGCCTCTGAGCCCATTTATAACGTGCCAATTTGTGACTTGCTGTTAACAGCGGCCTCTTCCGTGGTACCCTGCTCTAGATGTCCATCGCATGCAGTTCTCGTCGCAATGTCCGTTCGGAAATTGGTCGCTGGAGAACCTCATTGGTTTCTTGGAGCAATTGTTCTCTGGTTTGAAAACGATTTGCAGTTACTAGACGAGAAACATGGCGGCGGTCCCTATTGTCGAGAATTGTTTTCCGGACACAGTTACGCCGTCGATTTTCAGTTGATTGCGAACTACACCACTCTGTAAACTCGCTGGACAGTACGCGTTGACACACCAACAAATTGGGCTACTTCAGACATTTTGTGTCCGTGGGCTCTGCCAAACACGATGGCTCCTTTTGCCACTGAGTAACGTCTGCCTCACGACCCATTTTGCAGACTATATCCAACACACACTTTGTTCTTCACCACCTCACGAAACAGATCTGATCCTGTGTGCTACGTCACCGGTACTTGTCACTTACCAATGCTACATCAGCGCCCTCTGTGTGACCTTGAACTTCCTACTATCGGTGCTATTAGGGGTGACTAATTTTTTGTCCGGGTGTGCTTATATATATATATATTTATATATATATATAATATATATATATATATATATAATATATATATATATATATATATATATATATATATATATATACACACACAGTATGTCCCACAAAAAAGTACACCCAACTTTAGATTGTACTAACTCCTCCAAAAATTGAGATATTTTGGATCTGTTTGTTTGATTTAATATAGCAAATTATTCTTTGTTAACGTTCAAATTTATTCATGTTTAAACGAATTAGTGTTTAAGCATCTGCTTTTAACTGAAGGGTACAACAAAATGGATTGCGCAAAATTGGTCAATGAAAAAATAATGTGTGTGCTATCGATGTAATGAAAAGATAAATACATAATAATAGATACCTTAACAATTTTAATAAGATACAAAGCAGATTTTTCTTTATTCCTTATTACAAAAGTTATGCTTAGTTTCGTTTTCTTTCAACATGACCGCCATTCCTATCGATACAAATCTGGAGTCGAGCTCTCATCTTCCCCATCACTCTTTTGATAAGATCTGGATTGTCTTTTAACAAGTTGATTTCAGCTGTGATGCGAGTCCTCAAATCATCTAAATTGATAGGTTGTAATGCAAATACTATTTTTCAAATGACCCCATAAAAAGTAATCACACGGGATCAAGTCAGGGCTTCTGGGAGGCCGTTCAATGTCATGGCCTGTAGCAATTACTCTTTGGTGGAAGACTTCCTGCAAGCGTTCCTTCACAATAACTTTCCTGTGAGCAGGAGCTCATTTGAAAAATAGAGTATTTGCATCACAACCTATCAATTTAGATGATTTGAGGCCTCGCATCACAGCTGAAATCAACTTGTTAAAAGACAATCCAGATCTTATCAAAAGAGTGATGGGGAAGATGAGAGCTCGACTCCAGATTTGTATCGATAGGAATGGCGGTCATGTTGAGAGAAAACGAAACTAAGCATAGCTTTTGTAATAAGGAATAAAGAAAAATCTGCTTTGTATCTTATTAAAATAATGTTAAAGTATCTATTATTATGTATTTGTCTTTTCATTACATCGATAGCGCACACATTATTTTTTCATTGACCAATTTTGCGCAATCCATTTTGTTGTACCCTTCAGTTAAAAGCAGATGCTTAAACACTAATTCGTTTAAACATGAATAAATTTGAACGTTAACAAAGAATAATTTGCTATATTAAATCAAACAAACAGAACCAAAATATCTCAATTTTTGGAGGAGTTAGTACAATCTAAAGTTGGGTGTACTTTTTTGTGGGACATACTGAATATATATATATTTATTTATTATATATATTTATATATATTTATTTATATATATTTATTTATTTTATTTATTTATATATATATATTATATATATATATATAATATATATATATATATATATATATATATATATAATATATATATATATAATACATTTTTTTTAATTATATTATATTATTTATTTGACAGAAAGAAGAACTGTTGAAAAGAAATGAAATGTCCAGTAATGATGGCAAAATGAAAGTCGGAAATGGAACCCAAACTACCTCCGTCGATGGTTCATCGCGTTACAGCGAAATTATATCGGAATTGAATGAAATGAATCAGGTCTGTTTTGTATACGCGAGGTTGGTGTGCGTGCGTTGTGGAGTTCACACTTGAAGTTTGTTGTACGAGTAAATGAGCTGATGAAGATCTCAATATAGGCCAAAAGCTCGTGCTTCGACTAAATATATTGATTCAAGATTGAGTTCTACACCCTAACGTAGACATTAATTGGTAATAATGGTGATGGTCAAATGGGAGGATATTGCCACGTAACTATGAGCTGACACTCCAAAAGTTATTCGTAGAAAAGCTCGTATCGAAGCCGTTTGTTGATGGGGTTCTCCTCGGGAGTCAAACTTCTCGCAGCATCGAAACGAGCGTCGATCGTTTCTTACGCAAAGGCGTTGTACATGTTTGTTGGATTTGTAGTTCAGTTTAAAGTTGGGCGTTTTTACGTACACGGGTGTGACTCTGCGCTTATCTTGCGTTACAGAATGTATAGTTATTGTATACCTAGACTATTGTAATCTAAACTTATTTTTTTGTTCATTGGCCAAAGATTTAGAACACGTTTGTTGTCGTCCTCGTTATTCTCGTTAACTTCTATAAAATGAGCTCTTCATTTGCAAAATAGCCTGATTATTGCATATTTTGAAAGCTGCTTTAATTTAATACGAGTGTTCGTTTTTTTTTTGAGAATTGAAACTGACGGTTTCGACGATTTATTTCAATTTGTTTTTCCATTTCTTAAGTATATGTTTAAAAACTTCGTATTCCCGGAAGTTTTATCACAATACTGTAATTGTAATATAGTATTCGATCGGTAATTCAGTCTTGACTGTTTTTCATTTTCAAAATTTTACCCAGTTGAAGTATCATAATTGCAGAAACTGACTAGGACTGTAAGTTGTAAGTTAGGTCGTTGTTGATATAAAGTTGAGGGAAATGAGTTTTAATTGTACTTTAAATGTACTTCGCAGTCAATTGACTTTGACTCAAGGTCAGTTGATTGCAAAGTAGTCCTTCGCTCTTTTAGCGCTAACGCTTCGCTACCAGACGATTGTTGGATGCTTGGCTACAAATTGTCCGCTTATTCTGATTCATAAATGGTATATTTTGCTACTGTACGTCTTACGTAATTGTAACGGAACTATTTCAATATCACGAGTCTTTGGCTCCTTAATTAAAGAGCAGCAGAAAAGAGGCGTCTTTGATTGGAGACAAATTCATTCTTGGTTGATTTTTGAGACACTTTTAGTTTTATTCAAGAATTTACAGTGAAAGTTAGTTAAATTTCGAATTTCGAACTTCTAAAATGATCGTAATCGATACCTCTGAATTGTGTATCTTCGTTCCGGGCTTAAGGCATTCAAAGTGTGGAATAGGTTCTTGGTTAGGACAACGTGTGAATAATGATATAATTGTGCGAAAGATATGTGAAAGGATAAGAGTTCCGCATATACCAGATAGAAAGATGTAATTAGTACTGCTGTAAATAAACGTGGAGTTGATGTGAATGGAACAACAAGAATTAATGAGAGGAACAGAGGTGTATGAATGGAGAGGTTGGTCTCATCTGACGTACCACGAGAGATATACCCCCACCCTGGTCATGAAAGGTAGCAGTGAATCCCTGAGGGAGTGGTACTCTATACCCGGTGGTAATCCCTTTATTTCTTTGTGCGTGTTAACTGATTTGAATGTTTTCAGTCGTGTGTTCAAGTGTCGTACCCACCCCATGGAGAATGAGAAATGTTTTTAAGGTAATGTGCAATATGTATGTACCAGTAATAATAACGATAATTGTGATCCATTAACAGGTAATTCGCAAAAGAGGCGAACAAATATCGTTCTTGGAGGATGTGATCCAAAGGAAGAATCGAGAAAATGAAGCACTAACTCTTCAAATGAGGGAAGCCCAAAACAAAGTAATTTATTTTTGGGAATCCCCTCTTTTAATGTATTTAAGCGATGATCTGTAGGATATCTTATTTAATACTCGTTGCTCGTTTAGATTAGCTGCAATTTAATATTTTAATAGGTATCCTGCCTTTTTTTAATGTATTTGAGTTTGAAATTATTGTTGAAACGTATTAAGGAAAATAACTTAATTGTATGTACAAGGTGGTGCAAAACTCGCGTAACATGGTAAATTATAGTTGGTATTCGGATTGGTAACCATTAACTTCAAAACGATTTTTAATTCGCTGCACAGTGCACACATTATGTTTGAATACTTATTAGCACCTTGACGACACCGTTCTTGGGACAGCCGAATCTTATTTTCTCCTTCAGTTGCTCAATGTGTCTGGGGTCGTTCAACGTAGACGAACAAACACTAATTAACAGCTAACATTACGTGCTGTACAGCAAATTATAATGTTTTTAAGTTATAATATAATCACTAGTTCGAATACTGAATGTGGTACGCGAATTTTGCGCTTTACTGTAATTTACTTTGTACCCAACTTTTGCGCCACCCTGTATAATATAAAAATTTACATGCTGTTTCAAGATAGATTTAGACCTCTCTTATAATACTCGTAATTTATGAGTGGTCTTCTTACACGTAACAGTTGTCAAGCGGTGAGAGGTTACTCGCATCCAAACAAGAAGAACTGGAGAAGATCCAATCGTCAGTTCCTCTCAAAGGTTCTTCTGTCACGGAATTAAAAGAGAAAATTGTGACACTTGAAGAAGAGAATACGCAACTGAAGAAGGTATTTGGAAGCGAAGGTTTTAGTTTTAACCCAAACTGGATTTTCTCTTGATCAGATATAAGTTCATAATAAACAATGAATCGTTAAAGATTGCCCGTCTTTCCCCGATAGTCATTTGTTGTGTGTAATTTGAAATGTTTGAGCACTGTGCTCATCCCCTTCTCCACCCATTTTAGTATTCTAAATTTTAGTATCGTAAGTATGGGAAGGCAATTTAATAAGAAACTGGGAATGGATGGGGATCGAACTGCTGTTGCGAGGTTGCGAGGTATTGGTAGGGTCAGATTACCCATTACGCAAAGTACGTAATGATGTAGGGTCCCACGACAAGGGGGTCCCAAAATATTTAAGATATTAGTTTTCGATAAATATTTCTAAATATTACTGTAGCTAATAATTTTCCATAAATATTATTCTAGATAAACATTAATTTTATATTTTAGACCAATTATTACAGCTTAATATTATTCCTGATGAAAATTTTCAAAGTTTGTGGAGGCAGACGTTCTTTTTCAAAGCTTAAGTGAGGCGCACCCTGCAAGAAGGGCGTAACTCAAAACGGGCATATTGGCACATACGCCCTTCTTGCAGGGCCTTCTTGTTTTAATCAACAGGGCGCGCCTCAATTGAGCTCGAGATCACGAAGTCTCTCCAGTTTAGTGACATCATAGACAAATTTGCTTCAGAAAATTTACGAAAACAAACTTTTAATTGTTGCTTTTCTTGTTCTTGTTCGTCTACGAAAGTATCAAAATTGTATCAATACTGAAAATTTGATTTGTCTGTTGTACATATTTATTAACAATGACGGGTTTTTATCTGTTTCCTTTGTCACTTATTTTCTCTGATATACAACACGGTTCTATTGAAAAATAGTTTTTATTCTTAAAAAAACTGTAGGTGGATTTAAAAAAAAGGCATATTTTTAAAGTAATATTGAAAACAACAAATTCTATTCAATATTTTATAATATGAAAGGACCACAGAATTCTGGTTGGCATAAGGTTGCTTGGTAGCTTAATCCAGTCCTGGGTATTGGAAACATTCTTTGACAACAAGCCATCTGAGATTCTGAAAAGATACCGTGAAGGCTTAGCAGCACTTGACTAGGATCCACTATAATATATATATATATATACACCCCCTCGATTAGGTACTCCGGCTTGCCGGGCCGAGGGGGCTCGTACACCTCGTGGGTTGTTGGGGTTTCCTCAACTCCTCGCGGGGTGTGGGCGAAGAGTTACCTAGTTGCGTTTTTTTTTTTTTCTTTTTTCCTTTTTTTCTTTTTGCTCCCCCTTTTTTTCCGTCTCTCCCGGAATTTCTTTTGTCTTGACTCGGTCTTGTGCCTCTGTTAATTGTAGTATCCCCCCCCCTCTGTTTTTGCAGTCTTGGGGTCATCGGGTGCACCCGCCGGGGGGCATCGCTCCGTGGCTGAGCCGTGCTCTGGGGACGGTACGGGCGCCCGGACCGCTGCTGCGTCTGGATTGGGTCTTTGCTTGGCCCTTAACGGACAAATCTCCGTAGTGCCAATCTGCTGTTTTTAAAACGACAGTCAGGTTGGGGGGCGGGCTACCCGGGACGTTGGGCCTGCGCCTTGAAGGATGCAGCGGCGGATGGTGCATTGCCTTGGGTCCGAGGCTGTCTTTTTTGTAAAGCTATTGTTTATGGGTTCAATTTCTAAACTTCAATCCCCTCCTGTTGACGACTCTGGCCCGCCCTTGGATTTGGATAAGACTACTACTTCTGGTCGTTCAGCGGCCTCTGCCTCCGCTGGATTGACCTTCAAGCCGTATGGCCCCCTCTCGTCCTCTGCGGCGTCTGGCTCTCGTGGCCGGACTCGTGGTGGCCGTAGGGCGGGGTCTTCGCGGCCCTTGTTCTCTCGCCCACTCCGGTTACCGTTACACATGGACCTGTCCCGGCTGTCAATTTCTGTCCGGTGGACAGGTTCCTTGTTCTCCGCCCTTCCGCTGGCTCCCTTCCGGGCAACTCGGAACGGGTGTTTCAGCGCCTTAAGACGGTGGGGGTTCCCTGTCGTTATGATATCCGCCCTCTGAAGGATGGGTCTCTTCTTTTGAAGTCCCGTTCTTCGGGGACTGAGTCCCTTCTACAGTTGCAGGATGTCTTGGGTTGCAGAGTTTCTGTGACTCCCCATCCGCAATTGAATAGCTGTCAGGGCACCATTTTCGCTTCCCGTCTGCTGTCAATCCCGGTTGGCGAGTTGCAGGAGGATCTTGCCCCCCAGGGGGTAACGAAGGTCTTCCGCTTTTCGTCGCGCCGGGATGGTGCTCTTACCCCGTCCGCTCGTCTGCTCCTGACCTTTGACTCCCTTGTGCCTCCGGCCCAGGTGTTCTGGGGCGTGGGTGATCGCCGGTCGTGTGAGTTTTCGGTGCGACCATATGTGCCTGACCCGGTTCGTTGCTTTGGCTGCAACCGGTTCGGCCATGTTAGCTCTGCGTGCCGCCGTGAGGGTAAGCTATGTGTCCGCTGCGGTGGGCCTGCGCACCCTACCCCGTGCACGAAGCCCCCGCGGTGCTCGAACTGCTCGGGGGCCCACCCTTCCTCCTCTCGGGACTGCCCCGTTTTCAAATTTGAATTCGAGGTGCGGTCCTTAAGGACTACCGAATTCCTTAGTGCGCGGGAGGCGCGCGATAGGGTCCGTGACCGGGAGCCGCGGCGGGGGTTGTCCTATGCTGCGGCTCTTGGCCCTGGCGGGTCCTCGGGCCCCTCCCGTGCTACCCCGGCGTCTACCGGAGTGGTGCCCCCCCTGGAAGTTCCGGGGGTTGGTGGTCCTCCTGGCGCCGCGGGCCCTTCTTGTTCCTCTGCCTCACTTTCAGACATCCCATCTGATTCCCTGCCTACAAGTGCCCCTTCTCCCTCTCCGGCCTTGGGGTCTGGATCCTTGCCTACTCGTCTCTCGGGTGGGGAAGGTGATGCCCCGAAGGGGAGGAGGAAGCGTCGCCGTGGTCGGAGTCGGAGTCCTCCAGACCCGATCATGACCGCTGCTCGCCCTGCTTCCCCTTCTTCACCGGAGGGGAAGCGGCGCGCCGCTCCTGATCCGCTCGGGACTCCCCCCTATACGGAGGGCTGGTGAGGCGTCACCTCGGTGCCCCGACCAGTGTCCGGGTGTCGGTTGAGGTACACCGCCCCATGACACCCTCGATTACTGACGCTGTTCCCATGGTGGACCCGGTCGAGAGGAGCCTGGCCCTTCTTCATGGAGTCTCTCTCCTGGATCTACCTCTCCCACCTGTGGTGGACCTTTCCTCCCCCCCTCAGTGCTTGTCTGGTTTGACGAGCCCTCGAACATCTGGTTCTCCCCAGCCCCCCTCTGGTGGGGAGTCGGGGGTTTCGGCTGGGCCCGTCTCGTCGTCTCTCCCCCCCCAGGGGAGCCCCCCTGAACTCCCTGTTCCACTCTCCACCTCTCGTTCTACTACGGGTGAAGCAGCTGCGGGGTCGGTGGCCCCTACCCCCCCCGTTCGGGGTGAGTCGGGGAAGCCGATTCCGTCCCTGGTTGCGGACCGTTGAGTTTGCTGCTCAGCTTGGTCCGTGGCTATTTCTCTGTTTTCTCTGCCTCTTATAATGCCACTTCCCTTAGTTCCATTTTGCATTGGAACTGTAGGGGGCTTTTAGCTAACTGGGAGAACCTTGCTTCCCTGCTGAAGAGCGAGCGGCCTTCCTGTGTTTGTCTCCAGGAGACTATCCTGGCTGCGCGGGGACTCCCTCGTCTCTCTGGCTATGTTGGTTTCCCTTGCACCCCGGATGAGCACACACGCCGGCGGGGTGCGGCGATTTATGTGCATCATTCGTTACCATCGCGAGGTGTGCCTCTTCGCACTTCCTTGCAGGCTGTGGCTGTGCGGCTATTTTTAGATCGCCAGTACACTGCCTGCTCGATTTATATTCCTCCTCATGACCCTCCTTCTCGCGACGCGGTTCGCGAGTTGGTGTTGCAACTACCTCGACCGTTTCTCCTCCTCGGGGACTTTAACAGTCGCGACCCGGCTTGGGGAGATGTCCGGTCGACTAATGTTGCTGGTATGTTGCTCTCCTTAATGGAGGAACTTTCCTTCGCGTGCCTCAATTCCGGTGAACCTACTTACTTCCACGAACCCACGGGTTCATTTACCTGTATTGATCTCTCCTTGGTGTCCCTCGATGCCTTACTCGATTTTTCGTGGAAGGTGTTGGGGGACTCTTATGGTGATCATTACCCAGTCTGTCTTGAGCCGGTCGGACCGCAGCCGGGTGTCTCGTCTCGACCGAGGTGGTGCCTTGCGCGGGCTGACTGGCCATCCTTCAGAGCTCGTTCCGTCATTACCCGTTCGGTGTTGAGCTTTGGCTCTGTGGATGAAAGCTTGGAGTTCTTCGAGCGGGTATTGATGGGCGTCGCGGAGGACTGTATCCCTCGATCTTCCGGTAACCCGCGGACGCGTAGCGTCCCGTGGTGGACTCCAGCATGTCACCGGGCGGTGTGCGAGAGGAAGAGGGCGTCGCGCCGCTTCCACCGCACCCGGCGCGCGGACCACTTGATTGAGATGCGGCGGGCGAAGGCTTTCGCCCGCCGGACTCTCAAGTTGGCCCGTCGGGCCTCTTGGCGTGCTTTTGTGTCCGGCATTTCCTCGTCTACCCCTTCTGCTACTGTGTGGCGGAAGGTACGTAGTATCGAGGGGAAGCCGGTCCCTGCTAGTCGCCCTGTCCTTCGGGACGGGGACGGCTTCCTTTCGGATCCTGCTGCTGTGGCCGATCGGCTGGCTGGGCTTTTGCTGCGGTTTCCCGTTCGCCTTCAGCTGCGGATCGTCCTTTGTCGAATGTTACGTTCCCGCCGCCTGGGAACGAGCCCTATAACCATCTCTTTACGATGCGGGAACTTCGGGCTGCCTTGGCAACCCGTCGTTCTTCCGCCCCTGGCCCTGATGACATTCCGTATGACTTTCTTTGGAATCTGCACCCGATGGCCCTACACTTCTTGCTGGATCTTTTCAACCGGGTGTGGGTTGAGGGGTCGTTCCCTTCCCGTTGGAGGGAGGCGATTGTGGTCCCGATACCTAAGCCGGGGAAGGATCCGGCGGAGGTGGCGGGCTATCGGCCTATTGCCTTGACGAGCTGCTTATGCAAGCTCCTTGAAAAGATGGTGGCCGTCCGACTTTCCTTTACACTGGAGTCGCTTGGGTTATACCCCCCGACCCAGTATGGCTTTCGTCGATTTCGGGGTACTCTGGACCCCCTTCTCCTCCTTGGTCATGATGTACGGGAGGCCTTTTCCCGCCGGAATCTTGTTCTGGCCGTCTTTTTTGATGTCCAAAAGGCCTATGACACGACCCGTCGGGGAGTTGTCATGGACCGTTTGAAGTCTCTTGGTTTTGTGGGCTTTTTGCCCACATTTCTTCGTAACTTCCTCTGCCGTCGCACTTTCCGCGTCCGTAATGGGGCGGCCCTATCTGACCTGTATGTTCAGGAGGAGGGGGTGCCCCAGGGTGTGTCTTAAGCGTCTCCTGCTTCAACCTGGTCATGTCTGCGCTACCGGGAGCCCTTCCGCCCTCGGTGCGATGTTCCATCTATGCCGACGATCTGGCTGTCTATGCCGCGGGGAGAGTCCCCCCTCGTGGAGAGGCAAGTCCAACTCGCGGTCAATCGGGTTGAACGCTGGGCGTCGTCGGTGGGCCTTACGCTGTCTTCCCCGAAGACTTCGTGTGTGGCCTTCCTTCCGCCGAGGAGACGGGGATCCGGCGCCGTCCCGACCTTTGATCTTACACTCGGGGGTCAGCCTCTGGCCCTCGTTCAGTCAGTGCGTTTCCTGGGTATGGTTTTCGACAGCCGTTTGAGCTGGGTTCCCCACCTTCGCCGGCTGCGCGAGTCTGCAAGACGTACCCTGGATTTGCTGGGACATCTGTCGCATACTACATGGGGCGCGGATAGGCGGACACTCCTCCGTTTGTACGTGTCCCTGGTACAGTCAAAATTAGATATGGGAGTGTGGTGTATGGCTCCGCCTCCCGTACGGCCCTTCGGATACTGGATCCGGTCCTCTCTAGAGGACTGCGCATGTCATCTGGCGCCTTCCGCTCCTCTCCGGTTGATAGTCTGCAGGTTGAGTGCGACATCCCTCCCTTGGGGATCGGAGGTCGTTCCTCATTGCTAAGCACTATCTCCGGATCCTCCGTCTTCCCAACTCTCCTCTGTTCCAGGTGGTGGAGAGGGCGTTCTGCCGGGATGGGGGTTGGTATTTCACCGACACGGTGACCTCCCTCCTCGATGGTATGGGCACTCCTCCTCCATCCGTTATACCGGTCTCTTTCAAGGGTGTTGCACCTTGGGAGAGCACCCCTGTTGCGTGCTGTAGGGCGTTGCGCCCCGTTCGCAGGGCCGATTCTGACTCTGCCTTGCTTCGGTCTCTGTTCCTTCAGCATGCGGCGTGTCACTCTGCATGTGTTGCGGTCTTCACGGATGGCTCGAGGTCGTCGGGGGGCGTTGGGGCCGCGGCTGTTCCCCAGTCGTCTGCCCTTGCTCCCCGATGTACCCGTCTCCTTGATGAGGTTTCCGTTTTCACGGCGGAGCTCTATGCCATTCTGAGCGCTCTGGAGGTGGTGCGGGAGCATCCGGATTGGTCGTTTGTAATCTATTCGGATTCCCGCAGTGCCCTGGATGGCCTGGAGTGTTTTGACCCTGTCCCACTGGTCCGACGAATCCAGCTGCTGTGCCATACCCTTGTCGCTTTCGGTGGCAAGGAGGTGGTATTTTGCTGGGTCCCAGCACATGTTAACGTGGCTGGTAATGAGGCTGCCGATCGAGCTGCCCGTTCCGCGTGCCGACTACAGGTTTCACCCGTGTCCCTCCCCTTTTCCGATTATATCCCTGGCTTCCGTAGGTTTTTGCGCTCCCGGTGGCAGAGTCGCTGGGATGGCGCTACAGATAACAAACTTTGCAAGATTAAACCCAAATTGGGATGTTGGGCCTCTTCCTTCCATCGGTCGCGCCATAAGGAGGTGGCTTTGGCCCGCCTCCGTATTGGCCACACCCACCTGACCCATGGCTATTTGATGGCCGGGGATCGGGTGCCCCGATGTCCCAATTGTAACGTTTTCCTTACAGTTGCCCACCTGCTGGTGGAGTGTCCGCTTTACTCTGCGCTGCGCAGGTCCCTACTTTTCGATAACCGGGTTGTTCTCCTTCCTCTTTCGCTCCCGACTTCTTTACGGGCTGTGACTCCGCTATGATCTTTCTGCCCCCCCCCCCCCCTCCTCCCCCGTCTATTGTTCATTTCCATTAGCTGTTCCTTAATTTTCGTCCTGTGTTCGCTCTGCTATCCACCTTTCTTTTGGTGGCCATGAGCGGTCATACTTTGAAACAAAAAAAAAAATATATATATATATATGTACATTTTCAACTGCAAAGAACACGCAGTATAATTAACGTAAAGAACGACGCTTGTATAGAAGACCTTCCGCGCAAGTGAGGAGAGAGAACGAACAAATGAAAAAATGAGGTAACCACCCGGGAATCGAACCCGGGGTCTTCCGATTGCCGGTCAGATATGATAACCACTACACCATGGGCCTCATTCGATCAGAAGTCGTAATTCTCCTACATACGCGCAGAAACCAATGCCCCGAGGGGGGCACCTCCCGCATGCCGCACATATATACATTTTCAACTGCAAAGAACACGCAGTATAATTAACGTAAAGAACGACGCTTGTATAGTGTAGTGGTTATCATATCTGACCGGCAATCGGAAGATCCCGGGTTCGATTCCCGGGTGGTTACCTCATTTTTTTCATTTGTTCGTTCTCTCTCCTCATCTTGCGCGGAAGGTCTTCTATACAAGCGTCGTTCTTTACGTTGATATATATATATATATATATATATATAATATATATATATATATATATATATATATATATATATATATATACAGGGTGTCCTAGAATTATCTGTACAATTTTTGGCTGTTATTAAAAGTCAACCATGAAGTGTAGAAATTCTAGTGTTGTCCCATTTTACAGAGAATCTCATTAAGTTTTTTCTGATACCAAGTTTTGACAAGTTTTTTAGAAATTCCAGTGTGTCCGAACATTATCTGTACAATTTCATCTTTTAATAAAATTCTTGATAACACACGTAAAATTCTTAAACAAGATTATTTAGAATCTGTATTTTCAAAAGTTTCTTTTATAAAGTAACGTTGTTACAAACATTCGATATTGTGCACCATTAGTGATTCGCAAAACATCCAATCGATACTCCAAATGTTGCCATGTACGCTGCAGCATATCCACATCAATTCGCTCAATAGCAGCTGTGATTCTTGCTTTTAAATCATCAAATGTCTGTCACCCGCGTACATTTCTAAAAAACTTGTCAAAACGTGGTATCAGAAAAAACTTAATGAGATTCTCTGTGAAATGGGACAACACTGGAATTTCTACACTTCATGGTTGACTTTAATAACAGCCAAAAATTGTACAGATAATTCTCGGACACCCGGTATATGATGAATAAAACCACGAAGGGAAGTGTTTCTTTTTCCCTTCGTGGTTTTATTCATCATAAATATTTTTCACGTGTCACTTTCGTGAAATAATTTTCATATATATATATATATATATTTTTTTTTTTTTTTAGTTCAGGAAGAACCGATTCGCCTCTATTTAAAGGGCATATCTCAGCGGAAAAACAAAGAAAAAGTGAGAGGAAAGACAGAGGAAAAAGAAAGGGTGGAGGGGACAGTCGAAGTGGAAAAAGACCAAGGACTGCAGGGTCGAGCCCCATCATCCTTGGGTGCTAGGGCCGGGAGGCGCACGTGAAACCTCCAGGAACAAGCACGTACAAACGAGCACAAAGAGCACTCAAGAGCACGAGCTTAGAACCCCCTTGCGGGTATATATATATATATATAATATATATATATATATATATATATATATATATGTATATATATTATATATAGGATGGGCCGTATGTTTCCATACATAGGAAAAATAAACATTTTTTTATGGACAATCATTTTTATTTATATAATATGCTCTACATGGTTGCCATTGTTTTGAAAACACATTTCAATACGTGTTCCCCACTGTTGATGAACACGCATTAGTACAGTTGACGTTATGCTTGTAATGGCGTTGGTGATACGTTCCTTTAGATGATTTATGTCTCGTATCTTTTCCTGATACACCATGGCCTTCAAGTGCCCCCAAAGATAGAAATCAAGGGGGTGAGATCTGGGGATCTGGGAGGCCACTCCACAGGACCACGCCGACCAATCCAAGCATCCGGAAACTGCTGATCCAAATACCGACGCACGTGAAGACCATAATGAGGTGGAGCTCCATCTTGCTGGAAGTAAACTGGGAAGTTACCTTCCTCGTTGAGCAGGGATGGGAAAATCTCTTCTTGCAACATGTTAAGATACCTTTCGGCATTAAGATTTCCACTGACAAAAATTGGTCCAATAATTCGGTCACCCCATATCCCGGCCCACACCATCACTTTACCGGCACCTTGCATCTTCGTCGGACTCAGCCAGTTAGGGTTAGCATTACTCCAATAACGTATGTTTTGCCGATTAACCTCTCCATTGACGTAAAAATTTGCTTCATCAGTAAACAAGATCTTAGTTGAAAAGTTTGCATCCTCGTTCACTTTGGTTAATGCCCATTCACAGAATTCCATCCGTCTATCCGGGTCGTCTTCACTCAAATGCTGTGCCATATGCAATTTGTATGGATGCCATTTGTTTGCTTTCAAAATGCGCCTGATACTCGATCTGCTGACACCACTTTCTGCAGACAACCGTCGTGTACTTTTTCATGGACTCCGTGTAAGCGCTGTAAGTATCGTAGCTGTTGTGTCTTCATCGGTGGCTGTACGTCTTGGACCACTTCGCGGTTGATCTGCAACATTTCCAGTTTTCTGAAACTTGTTAATAAGTTTTGCCACAGTGTCGTGTGTGATGTTCGTTCCATGTTGTCTGTTAAAGTTCATTGCAACCATGCGACTGCTTCCCGACCCAGCCATCAGTATGATTTCAATTCGTTGCTCTTTCGTCAAACGCATATTCTTAGGGTATCTGAAACATAAAAACAAACGTTTAATTTTTCCTATGTATGGAAACTTACGGCCCACCCTGTATTCGTATTTGAATATGCCGTTGGGAAGCATGAGAGCTTTACAAATTGGGAATTTAAACGCAATTCTCTCTCAGCTACTTTAAACTGGTTCTCTTAACCATGGGGTACACTGATACCTCAACCTCAACTCGCGACACTTAATCCATCGACATTCCGATTCTTCACGAGAAATTATTATCCTTCATTGGAAGAAAATAGTGAGACGGATGCTTCAAGATTGATTTTAAATTATACCTAATTCTACCCCGTAGGTCATTGAAAACGAAGCCGCTCTGAGAGGTCAGTCGAACCCTTCTTGTCTGCTTGACACGCAAAGTGAGGCAATGAGCACGAGTACCATCGGCAGAATGGAAGATTCACAGAGGATGAAAGAATTAGAAGATACGTTTGAAGAGCGTTACATGAAGGTCAGGATTTACCTACGTATGGAAAGGTTTAATTAAAGGTTTTATAACCATTATAAAGTTTGAAATTTTAATATTTTTGTTATTTTTATTTATTTGCTAAGTCTTTCATCAGTTTATTTTTAATAATTAACAATGTCGAGATCCAGCTATGATGTCACTTCGGTCTTGACGTTGTGATTAGGATGTCTCGTTTTCAAGGGTTTTCACTATCCCGGTTTTCCGGAACAAAATCGGCCATTGTTCCGGGATTTCCCAATTTATAAAAAATAATAATGATAAAGTCTTAAAATGTTTAAGCATTAGATAAATCTAGATTAGTTACTTAATATTAAATATAAATATATAAATATTTTAACACAATGATAAATATAATAAAGGATAGAGCCGAGGCCGAGTTTCAAACACTACAGAAACATAAATAACGGTGTATATCTAATATTATATATGCCTACAATGCTAATTTGCAGCTTTGCACTTCAACAAGAATAAATTATATTATAGTGTAATTTATACGAACACAACACCTTTTATATACTTCTAATTTTTAGTAAAAAAAAATTAACAGATACAGGTGTGCCACTGAATTGAAAATAATAGCCGAAATTAAAATCCACTAAAACACAAAATGTTCGATTCAGGGAAATCAAATGACTGGCTTTCAGTCCGAGTCAATCATCAAAAATACCAGTTATATTATACATGCACATCATCATACAGGGCATATTATAGGTACTATTCGAGTTGTACAACGCAACGTGATTCGTGCTATTAGAAATTTGTCATCATAGTCTTTGTTTGTATTTTCTAGATACAATAGTAAATTAACGTAAAACTATTTGAAATAACGTTTTTAGAATACTTTGTGAAACCGGCGAAATCCCGAGATTTGCTGCACTTGTCCCGGGATTTAAGGTTATTTTCTGCCCGAGATCCCGGGAGCCCGGTTGAAAAACTAGTTGTGCAGTACTTTTCTTAACTAAGATTAATACATAACATCGACTCAGTACGAAATTGCATCTCATTTTATTTGTATAGTTACAAATTATAGTTGTTAAGCAAAGTATAAGACGGAGCCTTAACTTTGAAGATATTTTATGCAAGTAGCTATCTGATTGCGAAGTTAAGCGACATTGGGTCTGGAGAGTGGTTGGATTGTGAACCATCTTTTGTGTCCAGATTATGTAGCAACCAGCGGTTCGGATTCTACGTAAAGCTGTAGATCCCCTCCATCATATGACCCGAGATGTTGCGAAGGAAGTTAAACAACCCTATTATTATTATTTTATTATTATTATTATTATTATTATTATTATTATTATTATTATCATCACTATTAGCATTATTATCATCCAGCTATTTGATTGAAGAGAAGTGAACAGACGAATATCGTCTTGGCACACAGACTAATGTTTTAAGATGCCACTGTTAAGGGGTGAAGCATTCTTTAAGTACTCTTGGAAGTTTTTAATGCATTATTTTCTTTTAAACCTAACGTGAATAGCGAATACAGCTATGAACTTTTTTGTATTTTGGGTGTGTATTCGTACTGGATGCGATGGTAGTCTTTCATGAATTTATCGAAAACCTTTTTATTTCCATAAAGAATGAAGACAACTTTACTATTTCTTTGTGGTCGATTTTCTTTTCATCAGCTGTTGTCACGTTATATAAATCTTTTGTGTTATTTCAGCTGAAGAGTGTGGCCATCAAACTTAAAAAAAAATTGGCTGAACAGACAGCCGAAATTAAGGCTTTAGAGGAAAGTAAACAGAAGCTTTTAGCGGAGAAAGAAGAATTAACGAAGAGAGGCGGTGTTTTGGCTTCAAAAAACATTCAGGTGAGGAACGCGGTTTATACTAAAAGTGTTTAATAATGATTCTGTTGAGACCAGAATCGTGCATTCCACCCACAAATATCTTCACCAATAATAAAGTACCATCCTAAACACATCCAATGCTTTTAATAGGTCTTAAGTTGAATGAATATTCTTTAGTACTTTTCTAATGTTATGATGACAAATATGTACTTTTATATATTTTTGTTTATATGCTCCCTTCCGAGGGTTGCATTTATTAGATGTGGTTATTCTTTTGACAACCTGTTTATGCAGACAGTTGAAAATAGTTATTATACTTAACAAGGTCCTCCAAGGGGAAATAGACAGACTTCAGGATTCCTTGGATGCAAATGCAAAGGAAATGAAAGAGAGAGAGAAGCAACTGGTCGCATCTGCTCAAGAGTGTTCCGATCTCAAATCAAAATACGTTTCATTGCAAGAGCAAAACTCGAGTCTCAGTAACAGAATCAAGGTTGGTTAGTTGGTGGTTCACTTATTCATCTATATCCAGTTTGGAATGCTTGTAATCTTAGTATGGCGGGGCTATATCGTGGCCATGTCGCAAAATGTGATGAAGGGGGGGTTTAATTAACAACTGAGGTCGTATGACAGAGGGATCTACATGTACATAATGTGGACACAGAGGACGGTCTCCCATCCAACTACTATCCAGACCCATTGTCGCTTAACTTTGCTGATCAACGGGAAGCGGTGTTACGACGTAGCCTTGGCCATGTCGCAATACCACTTCCCGTTAGATCAGCGAAATTGGGTGAGTGACCGTCCTCGGCGTCCAGATGATGTACCGACCTTTGGCTCGAATAATAAGTAAAGCCGTAGGTCGTCACATGATCTTTGCCGTTACGGGAGAGGTTAAGCAACCCCAAAACATGATCTTTTTAATATGACGCATTTTACGATAAATAGTATAAAATCTACGTAAAAAAACAGCTTTTAACAAAAAGAACAGATTAAATTAAAGCAGCTTTTGTTAATGTTTTAAATCAGAATGCTTCCAGTATTTGATATACCAAAGTACCGTAGAGAAATAGTCTTTCAACTGCGTCAGGAAAGCGTTTTGAAGTATTTGCTCTTTGAATTGTTCATTTTGATATAAAAGGCATTTTTTTGCGTTCAAGGTGAGATTTGTTTTCTCAAAATAATTTAAATGTTTCAGTTACAATAATTGCAAACATTAACATCATGAAGACACCCAACTACGGCAATACAGCATTCGTTTTTATCAAATCTGTCGTGAAAAATTGCAACTATTGTGGTGAATATGTTGTACATCAATTCCTGCATTCCATCACACCTTTTTTCTTTCCAGAACTTGGAGGAATCGTTGTCGGGCCAAGAACACTTGACTGAAAGCCTCCAATGGCAAGTGTCAGCTCTTGAAAAGAGACTCGGATTGGAGGAAGACAAAATTTTGAAGTTAAAAGAGGAGCAAAATCTTTCAGAGGAAAAGTTCGAAGCAGAGAGGGAAAATCGAAATCATTTGATTAGGGAGTTGGAAGAAGCAAAACAAGTAATTGCTGTTATATTTTCCTTTTAGTAGTGAATAGAAAAATACACTAAATTACCGAGACAACTTCGCAAATTCTAGCCTAACTCGGTTATTATAAACCGGCCTAACCTAAGGACTATCTTATACGTACTCTGTGTCTGCTGATCATGTGTCGGGTGATTTTTTTTTAAACATCTGACACTTTAAAAGGGTTGTATTTTTTTTATTAACTGATATAAAAACATTAAATTTTTACTGTACCTTCTCTACACATGGGAAGTTAGTTGACTAGTGCAAAACATGCTCTGTGTAATGTCCGTTCAGCTCACGATACTTAAACGATACTTTCGACGTAAGAGTCCTGTCCAGCCGATTTCCTGCGGTTTATGGTAAAGGAATATCATGGCCACCCTCATCACCAGATCTAAACCCCTGTGACTTTTATCTATGGGATTATTTAATTTAGAAAATTAGAGAGTTTAAACAGAAGCTAAACACAATCGAAGACTTGAAAACATCATTTGAACGAGAAATTTCTCAGATTTCAACAGATACTCTGTCCAAAGTACTGCAAAATTTTGTTGTTCGTGTGCAAAGTGTTAATGAGCTGAGAGGACATCACATAGAACATTGTTTGCAGGAGGAGATTAATTCCCCATGTGTAGAGAAGGTACAGTAAAAATTTAATGCTTTTATTTAAGTTAATAAAAATACAAACATTTTACGGCGTCGGATGTTTAAAAAATCACCCGATATAGCCATGACTGCAATAGCTCAAGTATTCTATAGTATATGGGAGGGATTTTGTTGCGTGTAACACAAAAATGGTTGTTGCCACATTGTACTCGCTTCCCTCGAAATTAGAAAATAAAATATAAATTTAATGGGGTTGTCGTTCTTGGAAAAAGTCTCTAAGCTGCCTTTGAGTGTAATTGTTTTGCGTACTTGGGTGTGGGAGGAGGAAGAAGTGCAAAGGGTGTTGCTTTGCGAATGAAAGACGAGTGGCATGAACGTATGAAGAAGATGGAAAGGGAAAAGGCAGTAAAGTGGGAAACTTGGAGCTAGTGGGGCTCGAACCCGTGTCGCGTGGTTTCGGAGACCGCGCGCTACCGATCACACCATCCAGAACCCACCCAGAAAAGGTTCGTTCAAGCGAAATCAATATTTATGTTGTTTGACCATGCTCCGTTAAACTCCCTCGTCTTTTTGAGGTTCCGGATGACATGATCGGTAGCCTGTTGACTCCAAAACTATGCGACACGGGTTCGAGCCCCACTAGCTCCAAGTTTCCCACTTCATTGCCTTTTCCATTTCCATCTTATTTCAGTACCAGTACTGCATTAAGAACGCATTCAATATATGAGCAATTACTGCAAGTGAAAGTAGCAGTAATTGTGGTATATGCACTATGTCGTGATAGATGCGTAGAAGAGAAGGATGACACTACCTTAGGCTCTGGCAATGGAAATACTACGCATCTTACAAACAAAACAGCAGCTGTCCGTGTTTGCAGTTTGCTTCTCATTGGTGTAATAATATTCAGTGCGTTAAACGTACGCTCGCATTCAACACTAGAGAAAATTATTGTATTAACCCTTTCATACCTGATTTTCGTTTACTTTTCATGCCACAAAAAAAACACTTGTTATATCTCCAGAATGACTAAAATCTCATAAAATTTGATGGTCTCATTTGCGCCCATACGGCATAAAAGGGTTAATTGTTGTTTGAAGAGATTTTAATCTGATAACGCCACACTCCGTTCGTTTTCTAAATATTCTTTGAACAAGTTATTTCCTTCCTCCCAAAAAAATATTTTACATAGCTCTCAAATTTCATTTTCGCCATAAGTTAGAGCAGTATCTCTGGGCCATGTTTCCGGTTTCGCTTACTTGGGATGATTTTGTTGTCGCCATGAGCTTTTTCAAGTTTTCTGATATACTTTTGTTGAATTGGCCAGATGGTATCGCGCTTATCTTGCCATTGTGATGCAGATCAACCATTGCATAAAAAAAAGTGTATTTGACGATCAGTGAGTTAACAGCTTTTGATAAGGTCTTTTGATAAATCTTGGAACTCGGATAATGTGTCATACATAAGAACAAGATCAAAAGTAAAATCCGTTTCAATGGAAACAACCACCCAACGTGTGTTAAGTATTCTTCCAGTACAGTATAACTGGCGGCAAAGCTGGGCACTTGCGGTTTTTTTTGCGGTACTACCAAACCGGGACCGCATAACGCAGTACCGCAAAGGATCGCTGAAAGTACAGGCTGTACTTTCAGCGATCCTTTGCGGTACTGCGTTATGCGGTCCCGGTTTGGTAGTGCGGTAGTACCGCAGTACCGCAAAAAAAACCGCAAGTGCCCAGCTCTGAATTAACTGCAATTCCATTTACTTTTTATGCAGGAAGGAGAGGCTAAGGGCGAATGCCTGCAAAAGCGCCACACCCCATAGAAGAAGAGAGCCAAAATCAAGGTCGGGAGTTTTCGAGATGCGTACACATTCTGCGTTTGAGAAATGGGAGGTCATAGATAGGAGGAAAGATGGATTGAGGAAGATTGTTCCAAAGTTGACTGGTTGAGTAGATGAAAGATTGAAAATACCGATTAACCCTTGCGTTAGAGTTGGACAGAAAAGGAATGAAAATGTGTCGAAGTCTGGTACTGGGTGCTCTCCTTAACCCTTCCGCTACGGGGGAAGGGTTAATGTACGCTTCCCGTATTTGAAGGGTTAAAGGCGGCGGCATATAGTTAGAGAGTTCAGAAGAGCATTGTCCATTATAATAGTGACAGTAAAGAGAAAGTGAGGCAACATTGCGGCGAAGAGAGAGAGATTGAAAACAGTCAGTAAGAGGCGGGGAATTGGTGAGACGAAAAGCCTATGATTCCACCCTGTCAAGTACGGCTGTATGGGTTGAGGTACCTCACACGTGAGAAGCATACTCCATACAGGGGCGAACAAAACCCCTGTACAGAGACAGCAGCTGAGTGGGAGTGAAGAAACAGCGGAGGCGGTACAGCACACCTAACCTCTTAGAAGCTGTTTTAGAAAGAGAGTATATATATGTGATCTTTCCAGGAAAGATCACGAGAAAGGAAACGCCAAGAATGTTAAGAGAAGAGGAAGGATTGAGTTGTGTAGATAGATGGAGGAACTGAATTTTTGAGGCATTAAAAGCCACAAGCTTTTCTCTGCTCCAATCAGAGATAGCAGAAAGATCAGAGGTCAGGTGTCCATAGCCTTCCTACGCAAATCATGAAAACGAGGGAGGGCAGTTTGGAAATTAAAGATTTGTGCCAAACTCTATCAAAAGCTTTTGATATGTCAAGCGCAATAGCGAAAATTTCACCGAAATCCCAAAAGGAGGAGGACCAAGAGTGAGAGAGAGATGGAAGAAAATCGCCAGTCGACCGTCCATTGCGGAATTCATACTGACGATCTGAAAGAAGATTGTGAGAAGAGAGGTGTGTTTAAGAATATTCCTATTAAGGATAGATTCAAACACTGGAAAGGCAAGAAATCAAAGCATTTGGACGGTAGTTGGAGGGTTGAGAGCGGTCACCCTTCTTTGGGACAGGCTGAATGAAGGCGAACTTCCAGCAGGAAGGAAAAGTACCAGATGAGATACAAAGACGAATTAGTTAGCCTGGGCAGGGTGTCAGCACAGAAACACGGTTCTTAAGAACAACAGGAGGAACACCATCAGGACCGTACGCCTTCCTAGAATTGAGCCCAGATAGATCAGAAAAAGCATCTTTGGAAGAGATTCTAGTTTCAGACATACTAAGGTCAGCGGGCGCAGGAGATAGAGGAACAGCACCGAAATTGTCCAGAGTTGAGTTGTAAGCGAAAGTTTGAGCGAAGAGTTCAGCTTTATCCGGAGAAGAGACGGCAACTGAGCCGTCGGAAAGGAAAAGAGGAGGGAAAGAAGAGGAAGTAAAGTTGTTGAAGAGGTTTTGAGCTAGATGCCAGAAAGAGTGAGAAGAATTAGAATTGGATAGGTTTTCACATTTTGGTCGGATGAAGGAATTTTTGGCGAGTTGAAGAACAGATTTTGCACGATTCCGGGCAGAAATATAAGCTGAGTGAGAGTCAGGAGTTGGATGGCGACGGTACCTTCTGAAAGCCGCCTCTTTGTTGCGGATAGCATTAGACCAAGTAAAGTTAAACCAAGGTTTTTTTTTTGCATTAGTAGTAGGAATAGAATATGGAATGTACGCCTCCATGCCTGAGAGAATCACCTCCGTGATGTGCTCAGTACACTCGGAAGGACCCCGGCCACGGAAGCAATAGTCATTCCATGCGAAATCGGAGAAGTACTGCCTAAGGGCCTCCCAATCAGCGGCGCCAAAGTGCTAAAGGCGCCTCCTCTTGGGAGGATCCAAAGGCCGAATTGGAGCAGTAGGAGAGGAAACAGATATAAGATTGTGGTTGGAAGCACAACGGAGAAAAAAGTTTGACAGAGTAAGAAGGATGAGAGCAAAGAAATAAATCGAGTAAGAAGGATGAAAGCAAAGAAATAAATCCAGAATGTTGGGCCTATCTCCAATGCGATTGGAGATACGAGCAGGGTGCTGTACAATCTACTCCAGGTTATTTAGGATAGAAAAGTTGTAAGCTAGTTCACCAGAGATGTTAGTGAAATGGAAGGAAAGGTGGTGATGAACAATGAACATTGGTGTATTTCAGTGTGATTTTTCCCAAGAAACATTAGGCTTGTATAAAATGTAGAGTTTGTTAAAGATTATTTGCAAATCTTTTGGGACTTCTACAGCATGTGTAGCCCCAACCGCCTATAATAATAATAATAATAATAATAAATAATAATAATATTGGTTATTTTGTGCTGGGAAAATTATTCAAAACTGTTGGCATAACGTCTCTGCCCTCGGTGTTCGTGTATGAAACGGCTATGGTAATTAGGTTGACACTTGTGAAGAGAATAAAGTTTCATTGTAGTGATATTTGGACAGTAAGTTGTTACAAGTTCTGTGCTTCTGTACAAGAAGAAAGCGTCGGAAAAGAGGGAAGGGGTTGGGGGGGGGGAGTAATGGGACGCATCTTTGTCATTTTAAAAGTAGTGTTGTGATGTTTGTTCTTTCTCTAAAATCAATGGGATGGCATCCCTCCCACCGCGTCCCGCCTCACTTCGATTACTGGAGTGGTACTTTATTCTCGGTGGTAATTCTTATGTATCCTCGTATGTGTAGTTACTTCATGCGTTTTTGGTCTCGAGTCTAAGCACTTTGCCCACCCCATGGAGAATGGGAAGTGGGTCCCTAGACAATGTATGTAGGCGTGCTCAGCAGTGGTTAACCTTTTGATGAAATGAGACAGACCGCCATTCTCTTTCCTTCTCAGGAAAACAAGAAGCATTCCTTGATAGACCTCGAAATGAAAGACTATGAGAGATCAATTGAGGAACTAACCTCGCAAATAAAAGAAAAGGAAGAGCTTATTTCTGAGCTTGCATCCGGAATGGAGAATGGAGAAGGGAAACTGGAAGCTCTGAACGAGGAAATTTCGCTTCTCAAAGAACAAATCGAGACCGAGACCGATAGAGCCGAAAAACTCAAGGTTTGTTCATCATGCGTGTCTTTGATTCTTTTAGGATGATATCAAGTCCGTTACCCGTTTATGTCATTCTCTTTTTTCCATAGCACTAGGTAAGGTAACATCAAAATGCATCGTTTCCCCAGAAAGTGGGGGTTAGGGGTCCGATCCAGGGATACCTAAGCCAGAGTCAATTAAGGGGGTGGGGGTGGCCGGCCCGCCTCCTCGCCGCGACGTAAGATAGAGAAAAGGAGCAGCAGCAGTAGCTACGTCGTGGTCATATTGCAACTCCGCTTTCCGTTAGAGCAGCGAAGTTTAGCGACGTTGGGTTTATTTAGTAGTTGGATGGCAGTAGTAGTTCCGACCTCACGTAAAACTTGGGTACCCTCCGTTACGGAGGAGGTTAAACAATCCCAAACATTATTATTATTATCAAGCAGGAATACTTTATAAGTACCATAATATGAACATTGTCCGAACTAAAGATTATTTTATTTGTATTTTATTTCCTCAGAAAACTGTTTACGAATACAAAAACCAACTTTCAGGCCTACGCTTGAACCAAGAGTCGCAGTTAAAAGAGAGAAAATGATAGAGTAACCATTGAGAAATTCACTCAGGTTTGTGATCACTCTAGTTCATTATTTAAAGAGCTAAACCGACTAAAGCTCAATGATGTAATCAAAGTGGCACATTTTATTTTTATTTACGATTGTAAGAACAAAATCATTAATTTACAATGGGTAAATTGATATTTTGTAACTCATCAAGAAATCCAGTCGTATCAGACCAGAAATAGATCAAAGCTTGTTATACTTCAATTTAGATTGTCTTCATCTCAAAAACTACCCATTTTCATTGGATTGAAACTATGGAATAACTTGCATGCCGATATAAAAAATATTGTGAATGTAAATTTTTTTAAAACCAAGTTGAAATCCCGATTAATAATGGCATACTAACAAAAATCTAGGATTAATGTCCCTTACTATTGTTTATTAATTTCTCGTGTGTAATTTAGTATTAAAAACACATTTCTTGGGATTGTTCAGTTCATGTATAATATTGGTTTCTTTGTATGGTATTGTTATAATACCTTCAATGGTGACCTTGCATTTGTCATGTCAGTAGTGATAATTTAAGATTAACACATACTTTAACTATTAATAATACTTATTTACTTATTTATTTATTTATTATTAATTAATAACAACTAGCTGTTTATTTTTAATAAGAGCCCAGTAAAGCCTAAAGCTTAAGGGCCAAATTAAATAAAATAAATAGTCGAGCTTCACAATTATTCATGTCATTGTAAAACAAATGTATTTATTTTATTATTAATAATAAAGGTTATTCAATTCAATTAAAAAAAAATTAAAAAATTGTCAACACTTTAACTTTGATTTTATATTCAATAAGACAACACTTAGCAGTATTTTGTGTCCTGTTGATGAGTAAAAGGTAGATGTCTTAATGCTTAAATGGTTTTAAGTTACGTACAGTGAGTGGCTCGTCAATTTTTTGTTGCATTCCTTATTTTGAAATTAATTACGTACGATTCATATGTATTTTTTTATAATCATTTAAAATAAAATTGCTTAATATATACTGTATATATATTTTAGGAATTAGAGAAACAGAAGTTAGCTATGGCTGAACTGAGTGCTCAGTCATTGCAAATTGAAGCCAAACTTCGGAGAGAGAAACAGACTGCAGAGAATAAGGTATAGGAGATAATGTAGATGGTTTTTAATGTAACCGTTAAAAACTTCGAAATATCTTCAAAAGTGATGTCACTTTCAAATTGTACAACTTTAACCGTGTTTTCTGGCGTTTTTTACTTTTGTCGCTTAGCCATTTCTTCTTTGGAGGGCCTCAATTGTGAGGAAAGATGTATCTGTCAAACAGGTAGAACTTTCGAAAAAAATATTAAAGTATCACAAATAAGGTGTAATTATATTGGACAATGAATGCAATGCATTTTTCAAACAACTTCAACAGAATCCTTCAATAAATTAAAATAAGATTGAAATAATTTTTAACTGTAATATTAATATGAAAAGATTAGTAGCAGTGTCCTTTAACCCTTTCACTCCAGTTTTCATACCTGCAATAACGCCCGGCAATGCATTATTTCGGGTACGCTCGTACCTCATCGTGATGAAAGTACGAACGTACAAAAATATCTAATTCATAAAACACCCAACTTTAACTTTTGTAATGGAAACTCTTAGATTTAATCGCGTGATAAAAAATGTCATAAAGGTAGCGTGAGTCATGCCCTCTTATATACAGGGTGTTTCACAACCGGTCTGCTATACTTTGGCGGGTGATATCGAGTAAAAACGTTAATACAACATTGGTGCTATTTCCAACCGTTGCGGAGCTACGGACGTTTTAAGGTGCACGGAAAAAAATAAACGAGTATTAATCTGATTGTATTTATTGCTACATTTTATGAGATACACCTTATAAATGTTCAAAATGTCCGCCTCGGTTTTCAATGCACAGCCTTCCTCGTTCCAAAGAGTCCACTGCCCATTGAATCATTTCGGGGTGTTCTCGTATGTAAGCAGCGGCATCCATAATCCGACGCAAGAGTTCCTCTCTCGTTTGTACTTTGGTCTTGTAGACCATCTCTTTCATAAGGCTCCATAAAAAGAAATGTAACGTGGTTAGGTCCGGATATCTCGGGGGCCATGATATTGGACCGGCACGACCAATCCAACGATTCCCATACCGCTAATTCAAGTAATCCATAACATGACGACCAAAATGTGGTGGCGCCCCATCGTGCTGAAAGAACATCCTGCACCTTGTATCCAAGGGCACATCCTCCATCAAAAGCGGAATTCGTTCGTCAGGAAGTTCAGATAAATATCAGCAGTTAATCGTTGTTCCAAAACGAAGGGTCCAATCAGCTGATCTCCAATTACACCGCACCAAACATTCACCGAGAATTGATGTTGGAAGTTTCTTTCAACGATACCGCGGGGATTATCGACGCACTACAAGTGGGAATTTCGTCTACTGTTAATTCCATCCCAAATGAATTATGCTTCATCACTAAACAGTATGCGATTGAGAATTTGGCGATGCATAACCATCCACTGGCAAAATTGAACGCGTTTATCGTAATCATCCGGTTGAAGAGCTTGCACACGTTGCAAGCGATAGGGATACAAACCCTCATCATGTATGATTCGTCATACACGCGATGCGGATTCCCCAATTCATCTAGAAATCCTTCGAACACTGGTAGTTGGGCTACGTTGTACTAGGTCCAGTATGCGCTCCTCCACAGCAACGGGCCGTCGTGTTCTTGGTTACGTGGAACAATTGTCCGTTTCCCTTAATCTCTGGTGTGTGTCACTAAACATTTGCCGGTTCGGAAAACGTCTTTGATATTCCTCAACTGCCGCTCTGCTGTTACCATCATAGAATCCATAAATGAAATGGATATCAGCGTATTCAGCGGGTGTGAACTGTTGATTCATTTTAATTGTTCACCTTAGCTCAACACAGTGTCTCGTACCACAGATCAGAGCCAACTGAAAGAAAAACTGAGGATTAGTAGTGGTAACTTCGTTAACCGAAACTACCACCAGTGCTGCCATATATCGAATTACACACAAGTAGGGATTTGTTGTTTGCACATCTTAAAACGTTCGTAGCTCCGCAACAGTTGGAAATAGCACCTATGTTGTATCAACTTTTTCACTCGATATCACCTCCAAAATCCGCCCCAAAGTATGGCAGACCGGTTGTGAAACACCCTTTATAAGAAATTAATTTGTAGGGTTGCTTTCAATGTACAATTGAACAATATTGTGTCACGTATCAATATTTGTATTGTTTTAATGAATGAAGTTCTCCAAAAAAAAGTTTTGTAAAAACACACACGTATATATAAACCGTTTTTATCGTTGTGTATATAGTGTTATCCCCCTCCCCGCGGCGGTCTTTCTGGGGTGGATCGCCGGCGGGCTCCTGCCTCCATGTGGCGAGGGGGGTCAGCCGTGGCTGGGGGCCCTGCCGGGTCCCCCGCCCGGTTGCGAAGTGGACTTTTAGCATACCCTGCTATCCTACAGCCCCCTCTTTCCTGTCTTCCCCTCTTTACCCTCTTCCTTGCCCCCTCTGTTTTTTCTGCTTCCTCTGTTCACTTCGCGCGCCCCGTGGTGGGCTGCCGGGGCTGGTCGCTGGGGGTCTCGCTCCCATGGCTGGGGCCGGACTAAGTTGGCTGGTAGGGTGCCCAGGCCTGGGACCCTGGGGGGCCTTGGTCTTTGCTGCCGGCGGGGGAGAACTTTCGACGCTGCAAGGGCCCCTTTTGAAACGGGGGTACCTACATGGGACGAGGCACCCATCCCCCGCCGGCGTGCGCTTGGTCCCCTTGGGCCCCGGGTAATCGGTTCCCCGCGGCCCCGGGCGCGAAACAATAATTTTTTTTTTATGGAAACTTACAAATCTAATGGACCTCGTTGACGACCCGGCTTGTGCATCTGACCTCCCTCTAACTACCTCTTTGGACCTTGGGTCTGGTAAGGGCAGTCGGCAGCCCTCGCCCACCCCGTCTGCTCTTCTTGCCGACACCTCCTCTCCCTCTCTTCCCCAGGCTCGTGGCACCGCTGCCCGACCCCCGCCAGTGGCGGATGGACCTGCAGTGGACCCCCCGACCCCTGGATCCCCCCATATTCCACGTCCCGATAGGGACCCACCTGCTTTTTCGCCCTCAGGTGGGAAGCCCGCGGCCCCGGTCGCCTCCCACTCCGGTCGGGCCTCATCGCCCCCGGCCCCCTCGGCCCCTGGGGGACGTGGGACCCGACGTCGCCGTCCGCCTTTCTCGTCTCCCCGTCCCCTCGAAGTACCGGTGGTGTTTGGCCCGACGTCTTCGCTCGGCCTTAGGACGGTGGACAAGTTCCTCGTCCTCCGCCCCTCCTCCTCCAAGCCCCTCCCCACTAACCATGAACGCCTCTTTCGAGCGATCCATGGGGTGACGGGGACGGCTCGTTTTGACCTTCGGCCTCAGAGGGATGGCTCCATTCTGATAAGGTCGCGTTCCTCTGTCGAAAGCTCCTCTCTGCTCGCTATCCCCAATGTCCTGGGCTGCGGGATTGCGGTGTCCCCCCACCCCCGCCTCAATCAGTGCCAGGGCACAATTTACGCTGCTCGTCTTCTACCCATCCCGGTGGAAGACCTCCAGATTGACCTCGCCTCCCAGGGTGTTGTGAGGGTGTACCGCTTTCCCGACAGATCGCGATCCCCAACCGCCCCTTCTCCTCGCCTGCTCCTCACTTTCGACTCACTGGTGCCCCCCGTTTCGGTATTCTGGGGCTTTGGTGAGAGACGAGCGTGCGAATTCTCAGTACGACCATACGTGCCAGATCCTACGCGCTGTTTTCAGTGCAATAGGTTTGGCCACGTGAGCAGCTCCTGCCGTCAGCCGGCCCCGTTGTGTGTCCGTTGCGGCGGCCCCCCCACCCCTTGCCCTGTACTGCTCCGCCTTCCTGCACCAACTGCCATGGACCACACCCTGCTTCATCCCGCTCTTGCCCGTCCTTCCTCTTTGAAAGGGAGGTTCGGGCCCTCTGTTCATCAGAGTTTCTCAGCGCTCGGGAGGCGCGGGACCGGTTGCGTGGCTGCGAGGCCCGGCGTGGTGCCTCGTACGCCGAGGTTCTCCGTTCCCGGACCCCGTCCTCACCGGCGGTTCCCAACGCGCCTCCACCCACCGTGTCCGCTACTCCCAGTCCATCCTCTGCCGCACAGCGGACTCCTACCGCGGCTCCCCGTACTACCAGCGCGTCCCCACGTGCTCCCCCCGCGAACGCCGATACTTCGTCGGCAACCCCCCCTGCCCCTTCTACGCCCTCTCCACCGGCGCCTTCGGCCACCCCCATTCCGGATCGTGACCCGCCGTCACCCATGCTGGCCGCACGACGGAGCGGTAGGGGCCGCAAGCGCCGCGCCAGTGGTGACCCCGAAAGGTTCGAAGCCATAAGCCTCGCATCACCTTCCTCTCCCAAACACAAACGCCCCCTTCGCCCTACCGCCCCGGTGTCCTCACCATCCCCACTGCGCAACCGTTATGCACGCTCCCCCCTGGGGTCCCCGACGGCCCTCGTGGTGGGGGCTGAGATACACCCCTCTCCGGCCCGGTCGATGGACCCACTGGAGGGGGAACTCGCCCGCCTGGTCGGGGTGGGTGGGACGTGCACGCCCCCGCGCTTGACCCGCCCCATCTCTCTCCTCGACCTGCCAGTGCCTCTGGGTGAGGTATTATTTTCCACTCCCCCTCGTAGTCCTGCCTCCCCCGCACCTCCGGTGAAGGGAGGGGCATTCTGGATACCTCTCACATCCCCTTCTCTGCATCGCTCTCCCCCGGACGTCCGGGAGACTCCTCTTCTGGAGGACTTGCCGGCGTCTGGTTCCACATCGCCCCCTCGTCGGGGTGACCCTCGCCTTCGCCCTCGTTCGGCGTCCCTCGCTGAACTCCGGGGCTTTCCGATTCCCTCTTTAATCTCGGGCCGCCCGATCGGCCCACCCACCCCATAACCATCCTTTACGCTGACTTTCCTACCCCTCCCTATACCTCGCTCCTGCAGTGGAACATCCGCGGGCTCCTGGTAGGCCTCGAGAGTCTCTCCTCTCTCCTGGCCTCCAGGTGTCCAGCGTGTTTCTGCCTTCAGGAGACGATTCTGGGATCCCGTTCCCTCCCTCGAGTGTCCGGTTACTGCGGGCTCCCTTCCCCGCCTCTCGATGGGGCGGGGAGGGGGGGCGCCGCGGTCTTCGTGCACCGCTCCGTCCCTTTCCGCCCCGTCCCGCTCCGTACAGTCCTGCAAGCTGTGGCCGTGCGCCTTTCCTTGGGGCGCCAGCTCACGGTCTGCTCTCTTACCTCTCCCCTAACGTACGCCCTCCACCCGATTCTCTCCGTGACCTAATTCTTCAGCTTCCCCGCCCTTTCCTGATTCTCGGGGACTTCAACAGTCGGGACCCGGCCTGGGGGGACGTTTGCTCCACCTTTCTCTCCGGGACCCTTCTCTCCCTTATGGACGAACTCGAGTTCACCTTTCTGAACGATGGCTCCCCAACCTGCCTTCACTCGGCCCACGACAGTTTCACCTGTATCGACCTTTCCCTGGTTTCCCTCGAAATCGTGACGGAGTTCACCTGGGAGGTCCTGCCGGATTCTTCCGGCAGTGACCATTTCCCAGTGTGTCTTACCCCGACCCGTCTCCTCCCCCCCCACCTCTGTCCGCCCGCGCTGGCTGTTCGCCCGAGCAGACTGGGCCTCATACGCGAGGGGCACGGCGATCTCGCCATCAATTCCTGCCTTTCCCTCCGTCAGTGAGGCCCTCGCCTTCCTCGAGAGTAAGATCCTCTCGGCTGCCGCCAGTTGCATCCCCCGTACCTCTGGCTCCCCCAGGCCGCGAAGCGTCCCATGGTGGACCCCAGAGTGCTCCCATGCCGTTCAGGAGCGGCGCCGTGCCGGCCGCCGCTTCTACCGGACCCGCCAGCTGGAGCACAAGATCGAGTTTCAGCGCCTGAAGGCAGTGGCCCGTCGGGTCCTGAAACTGGCCCGGCGTACCTCCTGGCGGAGTTACGTGTCCGGGATCTCCTCCACGACTGCCCCCTCGACTGTTTGGCGCAAGGTGCGTAGCTTTGAGGGGACCCGTGTCCCCCCTCGACCCCCGGTGCTTCGGGTCGGGGACGACGAGTTCGTCTCCGATCCGGAGGCCGTCGCGAACGCACTCGCGGCGCACTTCGCAGCCATCTCCAGTTCCGATTCCCTCCATTCCCGCCGCGACCCACCGGATTTTCTACCTCATAGGGATGACCCCTATAATCACCTCTTCCGCATGACGGAGCTTCGGGAGGCCCTCCGCCCCCGACGCTCCTCCGCACCCGGCCCCGATAATATCCCCTATGACTTGTTACGGCACCTCCACCCCTCTGCTCTCAGCTTTGTACTGGACCTCTATAACCGGATTTGGTTGGAGGGTTCATTCCCGGACCGGTGGCGTGAGTCCATCGTCGTCCCCATCCCGAAGCCCGATAAAGACCCCTCACTCCCGTCGAACTATCGCCCCATTTCCCTGACATGCTGCGCCTGCAAGGTTATGGAGGCGAGTGACCAATACCCTGCTACCCAGGCTGGTTTCCGGCGCTTCCGGTCTACCACCGACCCCCTCCTCCTCCTCCTTAGCCACGACGTGCAGGAGGCTTTCTCCCGGCGTCACTTTGTACTCGCCGTCTTTTTCGACCTCCAGAAGGCCTACGATACTACTCGGCGGAGCGCGGTCTTCGACTGCTTACGCTCCCTGGGTTTCGTAGGCTTTCTCCCCTCCTTTATTTATAACTTCTTGTCCGCCCGTTCTTTCCGCGTCCGCATCGGTTCTACCCTCTCTGACTGCTCTCCGTTGGAGGAGGGTGTCCCTCAGGGTAGTGTCCTTAGCGTCCTGTGTTTCTCACTAGTGATGAACACAGTCGCTACGGTCCTGCCTACTTCCGTTCGTAGCTCCCTCTATGCCGATGACCTGGCTATCTATTGCTCTGGCCGCCTCCCGTCTTTGGCTGAACGTCGACTCCAGCTAGCCATCAACGCGGTGGTTCGCTGGGCGTCCTCGGTTGGCTATGCTTTCTCACCCTCTAAGTCTTCCAGTATGCTTTTCCGTCCTCGGCGCCTCCGTCTGTCGCATACCTTCGCCCTTACCCTTGCCGGCACTCCTCTTCCCCTCGTCCCATCCGTTCGATTCCTGGGTATGACCCTCGACGAATTTTTCGGTTGGGTTCCACACCTTAGGCGGTTGCGGCAATCATCTCGCCGCACCCTCTCCCTTTTGAGTCACCTGTCCCACATGACCTGGGGGGCGGACAGGCGTACTCTGCTGCGCCTGTACACCTCCCTGGTGCAATCCCGCATCGACTACGGCTGTGTGGTCTACAGCTCCGCCTCCTCTCCGGCACTCCGTATGCTGGATCCTCTTCTCCACCGTGGCCTTCGCCTGGCGTCGGGTGCCTTCCGCTCGTCCCCTGTCGCTAGTCTTCAGGTGGACTGCGGACACCCCCCCCTGCCCCTTCGCCGGGGCCTTCTCATGGCGAAGTGTTACCTTCGCATCTGCCGCCTCCCGAGGTCCCTACTCTTCTCCGCGATCTCCCAGGCGCTACCCCGGCCTGACACGTGGCATTTCGCTGCCTCCCTGGCCGACGTCTTTTCGTCCCTGGGGATCCCCCCACCCTCTATTCTGCCGTTCTCCTTCGACCTGTCGCCCCCCTGGCTGACCACCCCTATCTGCCGCTGCCAGGCGCTCCGTGGCCTGCGTAAGGAGTCTCCTCCTACCGTCCTCCGGTCTTCTTTTCTGGCCCATCTTCCCGTACACTCGGACGATGTTCCCGTCTACACCGACGGCTCGCGCTCCCCTGCAGGTGTCGCGGCCGCCGTCTTCTCTCCGTCGCTGTCACCTACCTCCCGGGGTATCCCCCTGCCGGTTCAGGCCTCCATCTTTTCCGCGGAGCTCTTTGCCCTTCTGGAAGCCCTCCGTCTGGTATCGGGTTTTTCGCGGTCTTCCTGTACCATCTTTTCGGACTCGCTGAGCGCTATAATTCCCCGGACCCCCTCGTACGCATTATTCAACAGGAGTACCATGTCCTGCACACCGTTCACCGGATCCGGGTCACCTTCTGCTGGGTTCCTGCCCATGTCGGTGTTTCCGGTAATGAGGCGGCTGACCGCACAGCCCGGTCCGCCGCCTCGATGCCTCCCCTCCCCCGCCCGCTCCCCTTCTCTGACTATGTGCAGGTCTTTCCGTCCCTCTACGACCGCATATGGCAGCAGTCCTGGGACGATGCCACCGGAAATAAACTCTGGTCCATCCGCCCCCGCCTGTCATATTGGGCGTCCTCTTTCCACCGCTCCCGACACAAAGAGGTCGTCCTTGCGCGGCTTCGCATCGGCCATACGCGCCTCACGCACGGCTATCTTATGTCCCGGCAGGAGGCTCCTTGTTGCGCCTCCTGCCAGTCGCCCTCACCGTCTTTCACATCCTTGTGGAATGCCCCACCCTGTCGTCAGTACGTCGTCGCGCCTTCCCGTTCCTCTCTGATTTCCCTCTCCCCGATCGTTTACGTCTTATGCTCGCTGAGAGCCCTCTCTTCTCGCTTGACCGTCTTTTCCTTTTTCTCTCCCAATCTCGCCTCCTCTCTGAGCTTTAGGTGACTTCTCACCCGTCGTCCGCGGTCCTCCCACTTCTAGTGCCTTTCCCCCGTCTCCGTTTCTCTTTCTCATATTCTGCTTCGCCATGATATCCGCTAGCGTATAGCGGGAAATGGCGGTAAACGCCCCAATACAAAAAAAAATAAAAATATAGTGTTATAGATTTTTTGTTTATGTATGATAGTCGTAGACTAAGCAATCCTAAATGATTCGTTGATAGAGGAATTAGTAAATCGTGTACCAGCCATTTGTATCACTAGTTGTACTGTATTATTATTATTATTATTATTATAATAATAATAATCATACTTGTATTCCCAAGGTTGATGTTTTCGAAGAAAAACTCGAGAAAAGTGAAAAACTGATCCAAGATCTCCGAAGTGAATTGGAGAGTTTGCAAAAGGAATACGAAGGTAATGTCCCGTTTCATTTCATTCTGTGGCCTTGTCCTTGTATAAATTCTTTCAACACCGAGTGTGTAAGCAATAGAGAAAAATTCGGTAAGAAGTGGAAACTTGAGGCAGTTGAAGTTTGATAGTGTGGGAATTTGTGGCACAGGAGGAAGCAAGAAACTGAATGGATAATGGAAACAGTTTGTGAAAGGCGAGTGAATACAGACATTGGTCTCGTCTGATGTACTGTATCAAGTGAAATACTATCTTGTTCATTTCATTTCTTGAAGAGTGACACCGGATCTAATGGATAATTATTTATTCCCGTTAATGGCGAAAGTGTTGTTTAGGAATTGTAATTATACCTGCATGTCTGTTTTAACGCTCAAAAACCTTTCAAAGGAATTTAAAGCATCGTGTTCATCTCGAGGAAGAAAAGAAATTGTCTACATTTTTGTCTTTTTAGGCCTTTAGTTTGTAGCTTCACTGAGCTTACTCGTGTCTAATATTGATTTCTTTGTTTAGTATTGGGGTCATATCTTCAATAATGACTTTGTATTTGTTTTATATCCATAATAATAACTTAAGATTAATATATACTCAAATTAATAATTCTTATTCATGACTTATATACGAGGTGTGATCAAAAACTTCTGGGACAAATGTATTTATTGCAAAACTAAATGTCACATACCTAATTAAATTTGTCTCCTTCTGATTGTCAACAGTGATTGCAGCGGTCTAGCCATTTATTGAAGCACCTGTTATACTCTTCTTTCGGAATGTTCTTCAATTCTCGTGTGTGTATTTTGTTCGATCTCTGCTACTTCCTGAAATCTTTTTCACTTGAGGGTGTTTTTCAACTTGAGGAACAGGAAAAAGTCACAGGGCGCCGAATCCTGCAAATACGGTGGTTGGTGAGCCAGTGGAATGTCGTGCTTCGTTAAGAATTCCCTTATGGAGAGTGCAAAATGGGCGTCAGGTTCGTGGATATTGCATCACGACAATGCGCCCTCACACACACCACTCTCTATAAGCGAATTCTTAACGAAGCACATTTCACTGGTTCCTCAACCCAAGTTGAAAAACCCCCTCAAGCGAAAAAGATTTCGGAAAGTAGCAGAGATCGAACAAAATGCGACACGAGAATTGGAGAACATTCCGAAAGAAGAGTATAACAGGTGCTTCAATAAATGGCTGGACCGCTGCAATCACTGTTGACAATCAGGAGGAGACTACTTTGAAGGAGACAAATTTGATTAGGTATGTGACATTTCGTTTTGCAATAAATAAGTTTGTCCCGGAACTTTTTGATCACACCTCATATTATTAATAATTAATAATAACTGTTTTATTTTTAATTAAGAGCCTAGTAAAGCGTAAAGTTTGAGGGCTAAATTAAATAAAATAGTCAGTCCAATTTTACCATTTGTTTAAGTTATTGTAAAAACGAAAACTGTAAAGAAAAAACGAGGGATCACCCGAAGATCAGGACCCCCAGCCTTCTTTAGTTAGCTCTATAAGGCTAACTAACGAAAATATCGCGACCTAATCTAACCATTCGTCAAGGGCGTACAGTTGACCTAACGATTGGTTAGGTTAGGTCGTGATATTTTCGTTAGTTAACCTTATAAGGCTAACTAAAGAAGGCTGGGGGCCTGATCTTCAGGTGATCCAAAACGAGCAATAGAATTTTGAAATGTTTATTTCATTAACGTTTTTTATGTTTACATACATAAAATCGTACATATACACCGGATACAATTAAAAATTTATTTATATTCTTGGTAATATTCTGTATGTATATGTATGTAGTCACAGGAAATCAACGACTATTAACTAAACATAGAAATAACTAGTCCAGAATAGCATGTATACTCGTTTGTACGTTTTTATTACAGACCATGTAATTATTTTAGCTTCTATTAAAGATGTTATGTAATAATTAGACTTTACAAATAAAACTTGCATTCCTCCGTTTTATTATGGAATTTATATGAAATTCTTTATTAGCTTACAAAATTCGAGCTCAGAGTGTTTTACGACAAAAATCCAAAGTCCCTCAAGAGAGTTACGAGCAACTGAAGACAGAAAGAGAACAGCTGAATGTGGATTTAGAAGCTGCACAACTCAAAGCTCATCAGATGCAGTAAGTTTTTTCTTAAAATGATAAGTTCTTTTGTTTAAAAATTAAATTTACAAACTCGTTATTAAATGAAATAAAAAAAAAGTTAAAACCTATTTATATCAACTAAAACTAAATAGGGAAATAAAACTATTAATTTCCAGATCTGAATTAACTGCAGCCAAAGCCGAAATTGGATTTTTATCCAGTGAAAAGGAGAGACTTTCTCTCCAGCTGGCCAACATCTCTTCGGAGATCTCTAAGAAAGAGTTGGCTCATCAGGAGACAGTCTCATCTTCGCAAAAAAAATATGAAGCTAAAACGGCCGAATATCAGCTCATTATAAGCAGTATGTCATCGCAAACCGAAGCCATGAATAAGAGCTTTAAGGTACAAAACTCGTAAAGAATCTTTATTTGATATCATTAGGTTGTGCCCTCACAAGTACTTAGAAATTAATGTCGCTCCTCTTGGGACTTTTTAGATTTATTTTTTTGTTTACGTTCAAGAAGAAAAGTGGGTATTTTTATTTAATTACAGCAACCACTTATCGTCGTATCATTTTTTTTTTCTTTCCCGTTCAGTCTCAGCTCGAATCCCAGAACGAAAAACATTTACGAGAAATACAAAAATTGGAAGCGAAACTGGAAGAAAACGAGAAGACGTGGCAATTAAAACATTCTTCCATTGCTTTGACTCCCACTTCCTCCTCTTCTGGAAGAGAGAATGGGAAACAGGACTCCCAAGAAGGAGTGTCACCTCTGGCCCCGCATCACTTCAGAAAAGCGAGTCAGGGGGTCTCGGGCGTCGATGAACACAGAATAGATGTTACAAATATGATAAGAGAGGAAGGAGAGGTACATTTATCTGTTAAATTAGGTTTCACCATTTTGCTGATGTTATTAAAATTTGACTTTGTGCTTAAAAAAAAAAAAAAAAGCATCTCTCAAACCGAACAACTCGCTTTGCAGGGTTCGGAGTGGGTAGAGCCTAACCCTCATCGATCCCCCAGTCAGCAGCTTTACAATCCCCCCTCCCTCGAACAGCTCATAAACAGCCCCTTCCCTTCACAGCAACATCTCCCCTTGGACGAGTCAATGAGTGTTGTTAGCGCCACTACGGAATATTCCAGTAAGGAGATTGCAAAACTCGAATCGAAGGTAAGTGACTTATTTAACCTAATTTCGGACGTTCAGCAGAACCTGATAAAACGAGTTAGAAAAAATGCCCATTGAATTGTCAAAAAGTAGTTTAGGGATGTTTACAATTCCATGTTATTGTTTACAATGCAATGCTTATTTCCATACATAAGAAAGCTAATTCATTATTTCATTTTGAAGTTGTCTACTTGCGACGTTCGTATTCAGCAATTGACAACTCTCTTGACCGAATCCGAAGCTGAGAACGCCAAACTAGTTCAGTTATCTGATGCTCTCAAAGAAGAGATCAGAAGAACGGCTCGAAATGAGAACAGAGAAAAACATTTAGAGAATAATGAATACATTAAAAACGTAATTTTGAAGGTAAAGAAAGTAAAGTTTTATGTAGTTTATTTTTTAAGATTTTGAAAAAATGTAGATGATTCGCGTAATTAATGCTATGTACCATTATTATGTCTTCGATCAAATCTTTCTAAGATGTAGAGAGTAGAGACTACAGTAATTTAGAAGAGAATCTGTATTGTGATTTCTGATTAATTTTACTTAGTTCCTTCATCTCAAAACTGGTGACGAGAAGTTCCGTTTAGTTCCCGTCCTCAAAACTCTGCTTCAACTTTCACCGGAAGAAACGTCCAAATTGGCAGTCATCGCCAAAGGCAAGTGATAGTGATCAATAGTTTCCACGTTGAGGTTGAGTGGAGGTTGAGGGTTGTTGAGTGGAGGTTTTTGTGATTGTATGTGTAAAGTGAAATTGGTTGGTGTTTGATATAAAAAAAAGTGTGCGTGGAAATATGCAGAAAAGCTTAAAGGGAGAATTTGAATGATGTAGCAACTGGGTTGAGAAGAATACAGCAGGTCCTTCAAGAGAGAAATGATGAACAGATGGATGTACAGAATATGTGGGATGTGTATAAAGAATGCTTAGGTAGAGACAGCATGTGACGTATGAGTGCGTCCGAAATGGAGTGAAGAGCAAAGCGACTACATGGTGAAACGGTGAAGTGAAGACTGCAGCGAAAAAAAAAAAAAAAAAAAAAAAAAAAAAAAAAAGTCTGGGAGTTTTACACAGCCTGGTAGTAATGAAGAGAGATATAATAATGTTAAGCTAATGGTAGAATCAATTAAAAAGATAGTAGATGAAGATTTGGGAAGGAAGATAAATGAGTATTATGTGGCAGACAAAGTTGTTCTGGAAAAAACCAAAAGTGCAAAGGTCAGTTTCGTGGAATGACTTGAAATATGAGAGATAAGAATGACAATGTTTTAGTACAAGATCTGCAAATACGATGGATATATATAAAGAGTATTTTAATGAGCTGAAATAGGGTTCCCAAGAACACTTTCTGACGCAGTAAAGCATACTCCAACAACATTCCGCGAAGAAAGCTACAGTAGAAAGGAAATTAATGAAAACATGGAGGCTTCTAAAACTGGTGTTTAAAACTAATCAAGAAATACAATGAAATTGGTAGCACTGATGAAATGAGCAGACCCGGAAACTATCAAAGCTACTGTATTTTGAGTTTATATACCGGAAGATTATACCACTGAGAGAGACTTAAATCTAGCAGCTATCTTGATGTAGAAATTCAGAGAGGGGTAGCCTGTGAAAGAAACATTCACCCTTTAGTGTCAAATGTTGATTAATCCACAGAAAAGACCAAAATCTCGTAGGGAAGGGTTACAAGGGTGTTTTTTGTTTGTTTTGTTTTTCTTTTTTTTAAGCCTTTTATCCGGAAAGAGCACAACAAAGAGTAACATTTTAACATTAAAGCTCGCAGAAAACACCCTTTTAGGTCGGTCATTTGCCTAATTTACGTTGTGTGGATGGGTAAGCTTACACAAAGATTCATGTATTAACGTAGCTGCTGGATTTACGTCTTTCCCTTAGTGATCGCAACTTCTGGTAAGATCACACTAATAGTTTTGTTGGTCTTCCAGGTCCCATTTGTGGCGTCAGTTTCATTAAACAGAGTGGACCATAAGTCGCTTTACCTTCGTATTATAACGAAATTCACTTCGGTAAAGCGACCTGTGGCCCACCCTGCATATCTTGATTAGTTTTTAACGTTTTAAAAATGTTTGTTTTTACACAATTTCTCGTTAACCGTAGTCACTCTTGTATAACTTCTTAAGGATGTTTTATTTTATCAGAAACGGCTCTCTGTCGACATACTTCATAGTTTAAAAGTAGAAAACGAGCATTACTGAAGTTCACCAATAAGAAAATTGTACCCAGTAATTCAAATATTAAATTTTTGTCTTTTACCAACACTTTAATTTAAAGGTTTGCTTTCATACATTTACAAAATAATATGGAAGTATTCATAGGAATACCGCCTAATTATGAACTTCAACATAAAACCAGTATGTTAGTAGAGTTCGCTTCCTAAAACTTGACAGAGTTGTATTTACATCCTTATTTATAGAGCCGTTCTTACAGTAATGTACATAATTTTTGTCTCGTTTTAACAAAATGATATTAAATTCGTGAAATAATTTCTTCATAGAAATGGATAAGTAAAATGTTGGATTTTGGCAAACGTACTGTGTACAGGGTGTTCCATAAGTCCCTCGGTTGAGAACCGGCCACGTTGTACTCGTCTGCCGTTTTATAGAATTTAGAAATCAGTGCAAAATAAGTATCAAGAGTGAAAATAACACAGATTTAAGAAAAGTAGGTAAGAATGTGCTAGGGGGATGTTGTTAGATGTGAATGTGTTTAGTTGGTGGAATGTCTGACCACTTCTTGGTGGAGGCGAAAGTGAAGGTTTGTCGGGGTCGTAGAGTAAGAGCGGGTATTGTGCCTGTGATAGAGGTAGTGAAAGTGAGTGAACTGAGGAAAGAGGATTGTGAACGGATGTATCAGGAGAGACTGAATGAGGAATGGTGCAGGGTGGGAGAGAGTGAAACAAGGGGTGTGGAAGAGGAGTGGCAGATATTTAGTGAAGCGGTGCTGAAGTGTGTGACTGAAATGTGTGGTGTACGAAAGATTGGGGTTGAACATAAACGACGGGATAGTGAATGGCGGAATGTGGAGGCTGAAATGTTGGTGAAGCAAAAGAGGGAAGTATATGCTCGGTACTTGTAGAGCAGAAGTGTGGGTGATTGGGAAGAGTATAAGAGGAAGAGGAAAGAAGTAGAGAAAAATGCGAGAGCTGATGATGATTTGGAGAGAAGTGAATAGCTTCAGGACTGGCGAGTGCATGTATCGTCCCCCTGTATATAAAGGCAGGGGGAACAAAAACGTATGCTCGAATTATAGAGGAATTCGTCTGTGTGTGCCAGATTGAAAGGGTGGTGGCATGCACGGAGCAACAGATTTGGTAAGAGCAAGGGGGTTTTAGAAGAGGTAGAGGGTACGTGGACCAGGTGTTTGGGTTAAAGTTGTTGTGCGAGAAATACTTCGAGAAAGAAAGGGATTTGTATGTGGCGTTCATGGATCTTGCGTATGGTAGGGTTGACAGAAAGGCGTTGTGGCAAGTGCTGCAGCTGTATGGGGTGCATGGGTCGTTGTTGAATGCGGTGAAAGGTTTTTACCGAGACAGTAGAGCATGTGTGCGTGTGGGAAGAGAGGAGGGTGAGTGGTTTCCGATGAAAGCGAGTCTACCGCAGGGTTGTGATGTGTCCATGGTGGTTTAATGTGTTTATAGACGGGTTGGTGGAAGAGGTGAATGCAGGGTCATGAGGAGGGGAGCGGTTCTTGGGAAGTGAATCAGTTGTATGCGGATGATAGGCTCTGGTGGAGGAATCGAGAGAAAAGCTAGAGAGAACCGAGTGTAACTGGGTGTGAACGAAGGAAGTTGAGTAAATGTGAATAAGAGTAAGGTTATGTGGTAAAAGCGGGGGTTCGTGAGAGATCAGTGTAAGTTTGTATGGTAAAGAAATGGAAGAAGTGGCATGTTTCAGGTACTTAAGGGTGGGTGTGGCGAGGAATGGGACTATGGAGGCGGAGGCCAGTCACAGGGTCGAAGAAGGGGCAAAGGTACTGGGTGCCCTAAGAAGTGTTTGGAAGGAGAAATCAGTGTCTGAGTGCGAAGATGGGTTGTAAGAAGGTATAGTAGTGCCAACAGTGTTATGGATGTGAGGCATAGGTGGCGAATGCGAAGGAAAGAAAAGGGTGGATGTACTGGAAATTAAATGCTTGATGACGATCTGTTGGGTGAGGCGGATTGATCATGCGTTATCCGTGAGAGGTGTGGGAGTCGGAGTCTTGTTGGGAGAGCAGATGATGGGGGTGTTAAAATGGTTTGGGCATATGGAGAGGATGAGGAGGAGAGGATGGTAAAGAGGATTTACGTGTCGGAAAGGGTGGGGTTAGGTGAAGGAAACTAGATCAGCGGGGTCTGGATGTCTGGGAGGTGAAAGACGCGCGCTTGATAGAAAAAAAAGTGTAGCGATGTGGTATATGTGGGGCGACGGGCTGGTAGTGTGCTGCCTCATGGTGTTTATGAAGCGGTCTGGGTAAACTGTGTAGTAGTCTGCGGGGCTGGGCTGTGGATAATGTTACCTTGAGGCAGGTGCATTATTGTCATGACATGATGAGTGAATGCGAGCAATTGAAGCGCTTCCTGCCACGACCTCACTGAGGTGGGAGAGGCGTTTGGGTATTAAAAAAAGGGTAAGAATTAAAGGCATTTCACACGAGAAAGGGTTTATGGAACACCCTGTACATTAAGATTCAGTGTGGAAGAAGTTTACGAATCAAGTTGCTTGTCATTATTCATCTCTAAAAATAAAAACTAAAGCTTTGACTCCTTCCCCACCACCTCAAATTAATCTTGTACGAAATGCATAAATTATTTTGAAAGTAGCGTGTGAAATGTAGTCTTAATCATACGAACTTACTTTCCTGCAGGTGATGACACTCAAAGCTTGCCTCAAGGTTGGGGTAATTACCTACATCTTTGGTCTGGTAGGTAAAGGAGGACTAATCGAAATATATAACCTGTGATTGTATATATTTTTTATTATTCGTTTGTAATTAGAGAATGCAAAAATTTTGCTGCAGAGAGTAAAGTTTGGTCACTTAGTTTGTACCATAAATCCATGCAATTCTTTGTTAATATGTTTGTTATTACGTAAGTATTTATAGGCTTATTTTTATATATTCAAAGGAGAAGCTTGTGAAGGTGAGTGAGTTTTGTATTTAGGAAAATTATGAATAGTTCTATTTTTTCTTAGGTGTTCATTATTAAACTTGCAGTAATTTAAAGTACAGAAAACTATATAGCTTTTAATTGTTGGTTTACTATTTATAGTTGTATTTAAATAAAATTTTGTTATTTTTATATTTCCGTTTTCGACGCAAAGCTTATAAAAATGTACATTAATTTCTTATTGTGTGAACATTGTTAATTGCGAAATATTTAAAGTTTAGAGTTTATTACTATTCCATGAAAAATGAAATATATTTTAAAGGCATTTATTACTTTTCATTATAACGTTGTACCTTGAGTACAATAAATTACAGTCTGTTCAAAATAATTCTGCCCTGAAAACTAGTTTCAGGGCAGGACTTTCTGAACAGTGTACAATCATCGTTCGAAACTTGCTTTTTTGAAAATCTTCGTACCAGATGTAAGTTTTTTCGTAAGACTTGAATGTTTCAGAAATTACTTCAAAAACAAATCAAATCCCATCCTTTTTACTGAAGCCATTCAGAATATGATTCAAAATAATTGGTTTCAATAGACTGGATTCAAGATTAACAAGAATAATTCCTTCGAAGTGTATCGAGTCTTGAAGAGCAATTTTTTTCAAAGATGTCCATACGAGGGCTCGCCGTGCTAATCTCTCAACCCACAAATCAAAATGTCTAATCCCAAACGGAGAAGTTTCCTTTAATTGTTCGAAATGATCCAAAACAAATTCAATATCTCTCTTCAAAATCTTTATAAAATTCGGTAAAGAACAAAATCTATTGGTTGGTTGGTTGGTTGATTTAGAAATATTTAAGGTAGTGATGTCGAACTGGAGTGAAATGGAGTTTGGAATGGGTAGTAAAAGATGGTCATGAAGCATTCCCATATCTACTTGAAGGCGACTTAAATAAGAAGGGCCCTTTTCATTCACAGTTTCCTTTATGGCTTTTGATACCAATTTCGTCAAATGAATTTCTTCTCTGTAAATTTTGGTCTCTCCCTTTTCAAACGCTCTGTCTTCCTCCTGCAAATGAATGAGAAAATTAAAATTGCTTGTAGAAGAAATATACACTATATATAATCATGGATGTTATTAGTGATTGATTTCTAAGAAATAACAATCAAAATATTCTTCGAACCAAAAAAATATTGAGCTGCATTTAATCAGTTCTCCCCCAAAAGCTTCTTTTACAGACGATCAATTGGAGTAAAATGGACTAAATTCTACTATTTAAAAGTCACAGTTGCCAACTAATGTTTCTACTGTATACTAAAGTACAAATTTTCACCAATAAATTGCATGTTGAATCCTGAAGCTGCCAAAGCTTAATAATTACGAAAATCATTTTGCTTGCAATGCTAACTATACTTTATATATTAAAAATTTTAACTAGCATTCCTTTAACAACAACTTGTAGGAAGTCTGGATAAAACTTCGGCAAATTATTTTTAAGCTCAAAAGAGGTTGGCTGGGTTTCAGATTAAACTTGACCCACCTGTGATAAGCCAAATTCTTCAGGTAAATCTTCCTTCAACGCATGGCAGAGTAACAGTGTAAAATGGCCGTCCAACCCTTTTGAAGCTGAAAGATTAATTTGTAAAATAAAATTCTCGCAAAATTAAAGAATTTATTTCTAATTTATATCTTCGTGTCTTTTTAAATCTCAATTATGAAGGAAAGAATTAAAAAAAATGAGACTGGCCATATTCTTTCAGAAGCTCTTCTAATAAGAAGGGTAATTTAACCCTACCAAGGGTACTGGTTAAGAAAGATCAATTTTTACTTGATCAAGGCAGGGTTCTTACGTGTCACTTCAGTCGAATTATCAATATAATAAAATAACTATCGATACTGAACTATTACATGCAATTTAATAATAATTAATAAACCCCAAAAGACTGGTGAACCAATCGAGTTTCAATATTGAGTTCACACACTGTTCCCCGTCAATCGACATCGGGTATGGAGACCGGGAGTAGTTGAATAGAAGACCACCCACTGCATCCAGGTTGTGTAGCGACCCATAGTTGGATCCCACGTAAAGTTGAGTACAAAGTCCGCTAATAGTCCAGAACACAGTTCAAATAGTTTGACAGTGTGAAGCGGGTTTTAGCTTTCCTTTCGTGTGATTCCAGCTAATAATTTTGAGTTCTTACAGTAACAATTTCAGCATTTTGAACAAATACGCTGATAAAGCAAAAAATAAATGGTTATCGCGCCAATTTAACTTTCATACACCGCCTGCACCAAACACTAGTAGTGTACCGATTAATCGGCATCTTCATCGGCAGAATCGGCCAAACTTAGCCGATTCTCTTACCAATTATTTGAAATAAATAAAAAAAATTCATTATACAGAGTGGTCCAAAAGTCCCTATCTATTTTCCTAAAATAATAGTATTTTACGATAAAAATGTAGTAACATAATTAGATGTATATTTATTTATCAAGTTTAGGTCTAAGATTCGACGTGATCACCATCAGTGTCTCTGCAAATCTGAAATCTGTCCACTGCATTGTGGAACATTCTCAAGCATATCTCGGGTTATTTTAACGACTGCGGCGACAATGCGGGTTCGCAGATCCTGCAGGTCTGTAACTCTTGTTTTGTAAACCTCAGACTTTATAAAGCCCACGTAAAGAAGTCTAATGGTGTTAAATCCGGAGATCGTGCTGCCCAGGGCCCGTTTCCACCACCACGTCCAATCCAGCGACTTGGTAAGAGCTCATCAAGGTACGCCCGAACGATATTTCCATAGTGATATGGAGCTCCATCTTGTTGAAAGACAACAGTGGCAAGAATGCGATCTGAACGAAACGGGTTCAAGAAACTGCTGAAGCATGTCAAGATAAATTGGCTCTGTTACCGTAGCTTCTGCAAAGAAAAAGGTCTGTAAATCTTCGAGCTTGTCATACCCAACCAGACATTAACTTCAGGAGAATTTCTCTCCCATTCGTAGGACTCGGTTGGTTTTTCACTAGCCCAGATACGGCAATTATGTCGATTAACCTTCCCGCATGTGCAGAAGGAATGTCGCTTCATCGCTGAAGAGAATGTGGTTTAATAGTTTTCGGTATGAATTTTTTCAATCAATTCTGTGCACATGGCGGCTCTTCTTGGATAATCCTCTTCGTGTAACTCATGCAGCACTTGAATATGATAATTTTTCTTTTTTAATGTTGATTTTAAAATCCTTAGAACAGTCGTTTTTAGTATGCTCAGTCTACGTGATGCTGTGCGAGTTGGCATTCTAGGATTTGTTTCAAAGGCATCTTCTACGAGTTCTTACTACCATCACACGTTCTTGTACATCCATCATCATCTATGGCCTGTAGAAAATAAAATGGGAATATTATTGTTTCAACAAAATATTAATTATTATTATTTCAGCAAAATAGATAGGGGCTTTTGGACCACGCTATAAAACAAAATCTATATTTATAAAAAATTGAGCATACAACCCCCCCAATAATTTATACTCATTTCAAAGAGCAATTATATAAAAATATTTTACATTCACGAAAAAGGCAACGCTGAATAAGTTAAGTTGCCCATAAATTTACATTTTCTTTAACTAGCTAATCTCTAAATATTATAAACTATTGTAATCTCCGACTCTATATTAATAATAATTCTATATTAAATGGAGCTTTATAATTTATATATTAAACCATTATATATATATACTGTATATATATAGGTATATAATATGAAATTATTTCACGAAAGTAACACGTGAAAAATATTTATGATGAATAAAACCACGAAGGAAAGGAAACAGAATGGTGCTCAAGCGCTTTCGTCTAATGACATCCTCAGGAACACTGAAGTACATAAAGAGTTACAGCCTATATATAGATTACAGAAAAAAAAAAATATATATATATTACAGGGTGGGGCACGGGAACCAAGTGTTTTTGGAATAATCAGGAAAATGATATTTATTTTTGTAAAGAAAATATATTGGTAGAACAACATTCGTAAGAACATAGCATTTCATGTCATAATAATCATGTACCGAAAATTATATCTGGCATATGATGTCCTTGGCCGTCGACGCATTGTTGAAGGCGTTTACGAAAATTGGCCTCCACTCTTCCCAGCAGGTCTCTGTTGATTTGGATGATTTGTTGACGGATCGCTTCCTTCAATGCATCTAATGTACGGGGCTTGTCCTCGTAGACACGTGACTTGAGGTACCCCCATAGAAAGAAGTCACATGTGGACAAGTCAGGGGACCGAGGGGGCCATGCAATGTCACCAAATCTCGAAATGAGATGGTTGGGAAACAGGGGGCGAAGAACAGCCATTGACGCTCTGGCGGTGTGTGGCGTGGCCCCATCTTGCTGAAACCACAAATGTCGACGAGCAATACGCCTTCTTCGTAACTCAGGGATGAAAAAGGTGTTCACCATCTCAATGTAACGCCCAGATGTTATGGTAACGGTAACCCCATTTTGTTCGAAGAAATAGGGACCGATGACGCCAAACTTTCCCACCGCGCACCAAACTGTAACCTTAGGGCTATGCAGCGGTTTTTCATGGAGTTGTCGCGGATTTTCAGCAGCCCAATACCGACAGTTTTGATTGTTGACGGCCCCATTAAGGTGGAAATGGGCTTCATCACTCATTACCACCATCATGTTTTCATTCTGCTCATAAAGTGCAAGCATTTCCTGTGCAAAATTCAGTCGTTGGGGGCAATCGTTTACATTCAATTCCTGCACCATCGCTAACTTGTATGGGTGAAAATGTAATTCTTCATGCAAAATCCGTCTAACAGTACGATTGCTGATTCCGAGTGCAGCTGAATGTCTCCGAGCAGAGCGGCCTGGGCTTTGCAACATCGCTTGTCTGACCCTTTCAACGTTCTCTGGAGTACGCACAGTGCGTTGCGGCCCCTTCGGTTTTGTTTTCATTATTGAGCCTCCTGTTCGAAGATTGTTAACCCAACGTAAGATTGTGTCACGAGCGGGAACAGAGTCATTTCGATGAATGTTGAATCTGCGGCGAAACGCACGCTGAACTGCTGTCACTGACTCGCCACTCCTAACAAAATGATCATACGCGAACATGCGGTGTTCTAACGTCCACTGCTCCATGATGGCACCTGAAAGATAAAGGTGAGTGTTAGTTAAAGTTAAATGCTATGAACCCAGGAATGGAATGCTACCTACCGCACGCCCCTCCCATTCCTAATGGCCGATTACTAGCTATTCAAAAAACACTTGATTCCCGTGCCCCACCCTATATATATACAATAAACGGAGAAATAAAAATTAAAATTAAACATTAAAGGGTTGTGGGAGGAGCATACAAATTTGTAAGGAAAAAACTACCGATGTTTTAGCACTTTGCTCGAATCCAACACAAGATCAAATGAATCGTTTCCAACCAATGTTATAGTTAATTAAAAAAAAAATAATAAATTGAAAAATAAAAATAAAACTTATAAGAGGAGCATACAAATTTATACTGGAAATCTGCCCAGGTTTTAGCACTCTGCCCTTCTTGTCTAAGTTCGATGTACAGGGTGGGCCGTAAGTTTCCATACATAGGAAAATTTAAATTATGGTCTTCACGTGCGTCGGTATTTGGATCAGCAGTTTCCGGATGCTTGGATTGGTCGGCGTGGTCCTGTGGAGTGGCCTCCCAGATCCCACCCCCCTTGATTTCTATCTTTGGGGGCACTTGAAGGCCATGGTGTATCAGGAAAAGATACGAGACATAAATCATCTAAAGGAACGTATCACCAACGCCATTACAAGCATAACGTCAACTGTGCTAATGCGTGTTCATCAACAGTGGGTAACACGTATTGAAATGTGTTTTCAAAACAATGGCAACCATGTAGAGCATATTATATAAATAAAAATGGTTGTCCATAAAAAAATGTTTATTTTTCCTATGTATGGAAACTTACGGCCCACCCTGTATATAAAAATAAATTGAAAAATAAAAGTTATTAGAGTAGCATACAAGTTTACCAAAGGTTTAGCGTTCTACCCTTCTTATCTAAATCCGTTCTGAAGGAATTCAAAACAACAGGATCGAGTTGAAAAAGACCTTCGCTTATGTTGAAGAAGTTATTTCTAAGTTGGATAATGGCAGACTCAAGAATATTTCTATTAACAATGTTGCTAGAGTGAAACAAAACTGTAGCATTATTCCAATCAATACAGTGGGATAACTCTGACAAATGGACAAAAAGGGCACTGGACGACTGTCCTGTTCTAACGGAATATTGATGCTGTTTTATACGTGTGTACAAATCCTTTCCCGTCTGACCTATGTAAAAGGAATCACATTGTTTACAACCAATTTTATAGATAATGCCTGAATTATTGGTAGGGCTATTTTTTACTATGATATTTTTCACGATATTGTTATATGAAAATACTACATTAATATCCAAAAGTTTAAGTACATTAGCAATGCCTAAAAGGCCCGGAAAAAATGGAAGTACTAAAATATTCTTTGACAAAGTACGAGTATTATTATTCACACGATAGAAAGTTCGTTTTGCCTTGTTGAGACAAGATTCCATAAACGCAGATGGATAACAGATCACTTCCAATACCGTTGATTTTTTCCAATTCAGCATCGATGTATTCCGGACTGGCGATCCCTAAGGGCGCGGAGAAACATTGAAGAAAAAATGGCCTTCTTAGTAGGGGTGTCATGTTCCGAGTAAAAGTGTACGTAGGACAAATTGTTTGTTTTTTCCCGATAGATACTAAACTTAAAACCTGGGTTTTCCCTATGTAAACGCACATCCCAAAACGGGATTGAGTTGTTTTGTTCTACTTCTAAAGTAAACTTAATGGAGGGGACTTGATCATTTAACTGAAGGAGGAAGTCATCCAGGTCACGATTCGTGGGCCAGATACACAAAATATCGTCGACGTACCGCAACCATGGGATGCCACCCCCAAGGATTCTCTGAATGTAAGTAATTTCGAAAAACTCCATATAAATATTGGAGAAAAGGGGCGACAAGGGGTTGCCCATGGCCATCCCAAAAACTTGTTGATAATACTCGTTATTGAAAGTGAATTTAGTCTTTGATGCAAAGCTTAATAAGTTCCAAAACAATGTGTGCAGGTAGTGGCAGGTCATACTTATGTAATTCTCGGGAGAGAAAGTCAAGAGTATCGTCAATCGGCACTTTTGTAAATGAAACAACGTCAAAACTGATCAATCTAACGTTGGTTTCAGTACGAGCATTATTCAATTTTTCAGGAAGATCCATGGAATTTTTTACATGTGAATCAGAGATAGTTCCAAGAATGGGGGACAAGACTTTGACAAGCAATTTGGAGAGTTTATAAGTAATAGAGCCCACCGAGCTAATAATAGGGCACATAGGGTTGCCAGGTTTGTGGGTTTTAATAAGACCGTAAAGGTAGGGCAAAGAAGGTGAAGTGGACATGAAAAGCGGAATTAAGTCCTTATGATCTTTGAGAATGCGTTTCAAGCCATTAAATGATTTGATGACGTCATCCTGCGGGTTCTTCCTAAGTATGCTATGTAGCGGGGTCCTGGAGAAGCTCGTTCATCTTTCTGATGTAGTCCACTTTGTCCATAACTATGGTGTTAGCCTTGTCTGCTTTAGTAATATGGAGCTCCCCACTACCTGCACACATTTTGAAACTTATTAAGCTTTGCATCAAAGACTGTAAATTCACTTTCAATAACGAGTATTATCAAGAAGTTTTTGGGATGGCCATGGAGAACCCCTTGTCGCGCCTCCTCTCCAATATTTATATGGAGTTTTTCGAAATTACTTACATTCAGAGAATCCTTGGGGGTGGCATCCCATGGTTGCGGTACGTCGACGATATTTTGTGTATCTAGCCCATGAATCGTGACCTGGATGACTTCCTCCTTCAGTTAAATGATCAAGTCCCCTCCATTAAGTTTACTTCAGAAGTGGAACAAGACAACTCAATCCCGTTTTCGGATGTGCGTGTACATAGGGAAAACCCAGGTTTTAAGTTTAGTATCCATCGGAAAAAAAAAAAATTTTGTCCTACGTACACTTTCACTCGGGACATGACACCCCGACTAAAGCCATTTTTCTTCAATGTTTCTCCGCGCCCTTAGGATCGCCAGTCCGGAATACATCTATGCCGAATTAGAAAAAATCAACGGTATTGGAAGTGATCTGCGTTATCCATCTGCGTTTATGGAATCTTGTCTCAACAAGGCAAAGCGAACTTTCTATCGTGTGAATAATAACACACGTACTTTGTCAAAGAATATTTTAGTACTTCCATTTTTCCCGGGCTTTTTAGGCATTGCTAATGTACTTAAACTTTTGGATATTAATGTAGTATTTTCATATAACAATATCGTGAAAAATATCATAGTAAAAAATAGCCCTACCAATAATTCAGGCATTATCTATAAAATTGGTTGTAAACAATATGATTCCTTTTACATAGGACAGACGGGAAAGGATTTGCACACACGTATAAAACCATCAATATTCCGTTAGAACACGACAGTCGTCCAGTGCCCTTTTTGTCCATTTGTCAGAGTTATCCCACTGTATTGATTGGAATAATGCTACAGTTTTGTTTCACTCTAGCAACATTGTTAATAGAAATATTCTTGAGTCTGCCATTATCCAACTTACAAATAACTTCAACATAAGCGAAGGTCTTTTTCAACTCGATCCTGTTGTTCTGAATTCCTTCAGAACGGATTTAGATAAGAAGGGTAGAACGCTAAACCTTTGGTAAACTTGTATGCTACTCTAATAACTTTTATTTTTCAATTTATTTTTATATACATCGAACTTAAACAAGAAGGGCAGAGTGCTAAAACCTGGGCAGATTTCCAGTATAAATTTGTATGCTCTTCTTATAAGTTTTATTTTTATTTTTCAATTTATTATTATTTTTTTAATTAATTATAACATTGGTTGGAAACAAATCATTTGATCTTGTGTTGGATTCGAGCAAAGTGCTAAAACATCAGTAGTTTTTTCCTTACAAATTTGTATGCTCCTCCCACAATCCTTTAATGTTTAATTTTTATTTTTATTTCTCCGTTTATTGTGTGTGTGTATACACTTTCTGTAATCTATATATAGGCTGTAACTCTATATACTTCAGTGTTCCTGAGGATGTCATTAGACGAAAGCGCTTGAGCACCATTCTGTTTCCTTTCCTTCGTGGTTTTATTCATCATATATATATATATATATATATATAACCCCCTCCCCGCGGGCGGTCTTTCTGGGGTGGATCGCCCGCGGGCTCCTGCCTCCATGTGGCGAGGGGGGTCAGCCGCGGCTGGGGGCCCTGCCGGGTCCCCGCCCGGTTGCGAAGTGGACTTTTAGCATACCCTGCTATCCTACAGCCCCCTCTTTCCTGTCTTCCCCTCTTTACCCTCTTCCTTGCCCCCTCTGTTTTTTTTTCTGCTTTCTCTTTTCACTTCGCGCGCCCCGTGGGCTGCCGGGGCTGGTCGCTGGGGGTCTCGCCCCCATGGCCGGGGCCGGACTAAGTTGGCTGGTAGGGTGCCCAGGCCTGGGACCCTGGGGGGCCTTGGTCTTTGCTGCCGGTGGGGGGAGAACTTTCGACGCTGCAAGGGCCCCTTTTGAAACGGGGGTACCTGCATGGGACGAGGCACCCATCCCCCGCCGGCGTGCGCTTGGTCCCCTTGGGCCCCGGGTAATCGGTTCCCCGCGGCCCCGGGCGCGAAACAATAAAAATTTTCTATGGAAACACAAATCTAATGGACCTCGTTGACGACCCGGCTTGTGCATCTGACCTCCCTCTGACTACCTCTTTGGACCGTGGGTCTGGTAAGGGCAGTCGGCAGCCCTCGCCCACCCCGTCTGCTCTTCTTGCCGACACCTCCTCTCCCTCTCTTCCCCAGGCTCGTGGCGCCGCTGCCCGACCCCCGCCAGTAGCGGATGGACCTGCAGTGGACCCCCCGACCCCTGGATCCCCCCATATTCCACGTCCCGATAGGGACCCACCTGCTTTTTCGCCCTCAGGTGGGAGGCCCGCGGCCCCGGTCGCCTCCCACTCCGGTCGGGCCTCATCGCCCCCGGCCCCCTCGGCCCCTGGGGGACGTGGGACCCGACGTCGCCGTCCGCCTTTCTCGTCTTCTCGCCCCCTCGAAGTTCCGGTGGTGTTTGGCCAGACGGCTTCACTCGGCCTTAGGACGATGGACAAGTTCCTCGTCCTCCGCCCCTCCTCCTCCAAGCCCCTCCCCACTAACCACGAACGCCTCTTTCGAGCGATCCATGGGAAGACGGGGACGGCGCGTTTTGACCTTCGGCCTCAGAGGGATGGCTCCATTTTGATAAGGTCGCGTTCCTCTGCCGAAACCTCCTCTCTGCTCGCTATCCCCGATGTCCTGGGCTGCGGGATCACGGTGACTCCCCACCCCCCCTCAATCAGTGCCAGGGCACAATTTACGCTGCTCGTCTTCTACCCATCCCGGTGGAAGACCTCCAGATTGACCTCGCCTCCCAGTGTGTTATGAGGGTGTACCGCTTTCCCGACAGATCGCGGTCCCCAACCGCCCCTTCTCCTCGCCTGCTCCTCACTTTCGACTCACTGGTGCCCCCCGTTTCGGTATTCTGGGGCTTTGGTGAGAGACGAGCGTGCGAATTCTCAGTACGACCATACGTGCCAGATCCTACGCGCTGTTTTCAGTGTAATAGGTTTGGCCACGTGAGCAGCTCCTGCCGTCAGCCGGCCCCGTTGTGTGTCCGCTGCGGCGGCCCTCCCCACCCCTGCCCTGTACTGCTCCGCCTTCCTGCACCAACTGCCATGGACCACACCCTGCTTCATCCCGCTCTTGCCCGTCCTTCCTCTTTGAAAGGGAGGTTCGGGCCCTATGTTCATCAGAGTTTCTCAGCGCTCGGGAGGCGCGGGAGCGGTTGCGTGGCTGCGAGGCCCGGCGTGGTGCCTCGTACGCCGAGGCTCTCCGTTCCCGGACCCCGTCCTCACCGGCGGTTCCCAACGCGCCTCCACCCACCGTGTCCGCTACTCCCAGTCCATCCTCTGCCGCCCAGCGGACTCCTACCGCGGCTCCCCGTACTACGAGCGCGTCCCCACGTGCTCCCTCCGCGAACGCCGATGCTTCGTCGGCAACCCCCCCTGCCCCTTCTACGCCCTCTCCACCGGCGCCTTCGGCCACCCCCATTCCGGATCGTGACCCGCCGTCACCCATGCGGGCCGCACGACGGAGGGGTAGGGGCCGCAAGCGCCGCGCCAGTGATGACCCCGAAAGGTTCGAAGCCATAAGCCTCGCATCACCGTCCTCTCCCAAACACAAACGCCCCCTTCGCCCTACCGCCCCGGTGTCCTCACCATCCCCACTGCGCAACCGTTATGCACGCTCCCCCTGGGGTCCCCGACGGCCCTCGTGGTGGGGGCTGAGATACACCCCTCTCCGGCCCGGTCGATGGACCCACTGGAGGGGGAACTCGCCCGCCTGGTCGGCGTGGGTGGGACGTGCACGCCCCCGCGCTTGACCCCCCCATCTCTCTCCTCGACCTGCCAATGCCTCTGGGTGAGGTATTATTTTCCACTCCCCCTCGTAGTCCTGCCTCCCCCGCACCTCCGGTGAAGGGAGGGGCATTCTGGATACCTCTCACATCCCCTTCTCTGCATCGCTCTCCCCCGGACGTCCGGGAGACTCCTCTTCTGGAGGACTTGCCGGCGTCTGGTTCCACATCGCCCCCTCGTCGGGGTGACCCTCGCCTTCGCCCTCGTTCGGCGTCCCTCGCTGAACTCCGGGGCTTTCCGATTCCCTCTTTAATCTCGGACCGCCCGATCGGCCCACCCACCCCATAACCATCCTTTACGCTGACCTTCCTACCCCTCCCTATACCTCGCTCCTGCAGTGGAACATCCGCGGGCTCCTGGTAGGCCTCGAGAGTCTCTCCTCTCTCCTGGCCTCCAGGTGTCCGGCGTGTTTCTGCCTTCAGGAGACGATACTGGGATCCCGTTCCCTCCCTCGAGTGTCCGGTTACTGCGGGCTCCCTTCCCCGCCTCTCGATGGGGCGGGGAGGGGGGGCGCCGCGGTCTTCGTGCACCGCTCCGTCCCTTTCCGCCCCCTCCCGCTCCGTACAGTCCTGCAAGCTGTGGCCGTGCGCCTTTCCTTGGGGCGCCAGCTCACGGTCTGCTCTCTTTACCTCTCCCCTAACGTACGCCCTCCACCCGATTCTCTCCGTGACCTAATTCTTCAGCTTCCCCGCCCTTTTCTGATTCTCGGGGACTTCAAAAGTCGGGACCCGGCCTGGGGGGACGTTTGCTCCACCTTTCTCTCCGGGACCCTTCTCTCCCTTATGGACGAGCTCGAGTTCACCTTTCTGAACGATGGCTCCCCAACCTGCCTTCACTCGGCCCATGACAGTTTCACCTGTATCGACCTTTCCCTGGTTTCCTCGAAATCGTGACGGAGTTCACCTGGGAGGTCCTGCCGGATTCTTCCGGCAGTGACCATTTCCCAGTGTGTCTTACCCGACCCGTCTCCTCCCCCCACCTCTGTCCGCCCGCGCTGGCTGTTCGCCCGAGCAGACTGGGCCTCATACGCGAGGGGCACGGCGATCTCGCCATCAATTCCTGCCTTTCCCTCCGTCAATGAGGCCCTCGCCTTCCTCGAGAATAAGATCCTCTCGGCTGCCGCCAGTTGCATCCCCCGTACCTCTGGCTCCCCCAGGCCGCGAAGCGTCCCATGGTGGACCCCAGAGTGCTCCCATGCCGTTCAGGAGCGGCGCCGTGCCGGCCGCCGCTTCTACCGGACCCGCCAGCTGGAGCACAAGATAGAATTTCAGCGCCTGAAGGCAGTGGCCCGTCGGGTCCTGAAACTGGCCCGGCGTACCTCCTGGCGGAGTTACGTGTCCGGGATCTCCTCCTCGACTGCCCCTCGACTGTTTGGCGCAAGGTGCGTAGCTTTGAGGGGACCCGTGTCCCCCCTCGACCCCCGGTGCTTCGGGTCGGGGACGACGAGTTCGTGTCCGATCCGGAGGCCGTCGCGAACGCACTCGCGGCGCACTTCGCAGCCATCTCCAGTTCCGATTCCCCCCACTCCCTTCGCGACCCACCGGAATTTCCACCTCATAGGATGACCCCTATAATCACCTCTTCCACATGACAGAGCTTCGGGAGGCCCTCCGCCCCGACGCTCCTCCGCCCCCGGCCCCGATAATATCCCTATGACTTGTTACGGCACCTCCACCCCTCTGCTCTCAGCTTTCTACTGGACCTCTATAATCGGATTTGGTTGGAGGGTTTCATTTCCGGACCGATGGCGTGAGTCCATCGTCGTCCCCATCCCGAAGCCCGATAAAGACCCCTCACTCCCGTCGAACTATCGCCCCATTTCCCTGACATGCTGTGCCTGCAAGGTGATGGAGGCGATGGTCGCCTCGCGGCTGTCCTTTACCTTGGAGGCGCGTGACCAGTACCCTGCTACCCAGGCTGGTTTCCGGCGCTTCCGGTCTACCACCGACCCCCTCCTTCTCCTTAGCCATGACGTGCAGGAGGCTTTCTCCCGGCGTCAATTTGTACTCGCCGTCTTTTTCGACCTCCAGAAGGCCTACGATACTACTCGGCGGAGCGCGGTCTTCGACTGCTTACGCTCCCTGGGTTTCGTAGGCTTTCTCCCTTCCTTTATTTATAACTTCTTGTCCGCCCGTTCTTTCCGCGTCCGCATCGGTTCTGCCCTCTCTGACCGCTTTCCGTTGGAGGAGGGTGTCCCTCAGGGTAGTGTCCTTAGCGTCTTGTGTTTCTCACTCGTGATGAACACAGTCGCTACGGTCCTGCCTACATCCGTTCGTAGCTCCCTCTATGCCGATGACCTGGCTATCTATTGCTCTGGCCGCCTCCCGTCTTTGGCTGAACGTCGGCTCCAGCTAGCCATCAACGCGGTGGTTCGCTGGGCGTCCTCGGTTGGCTATGCTTTCTCACCCTCTAAGTCTTCCAGTATGCTTTTCCGTCCTCGGCGCCTCCGTCTGTCGCATACCTTCGCCCTTACCCTTGCCGGCACTCCTCTTCCCCTCGTCCCATCCGTTAGATTCTTGGGTATGACCCTCGACGGATTTTTCGGTTGGGTTCCACACCTTAGGCGGTTGCGGCAAACATCTCGCCGCACCCTCTCCCTTTTGGGTCATCTGTCCCACACGACCTGGGGGGCGGACAGGCGTACTCTGCTGCGCCTGTACACCTCCCTGGTGCAATCCCGTGTCGACTACGGCTGTGTGGTCTACAGCTCCGCCGCCTCTCCGGCACCCCGTATGCTGGATCCTCTTCTCCACAGTGGCCTTCGCCTGGCGTCGGGTGCCTTCCGCTCGTCCCCTGTCGCTAGTCTTCAGGTGGACTGTGGACACCCCCCCCTGCCCCTTCGCCGGGGCCTTCTCATGGCGAAGTGTTACCTTCGCATCTGCCCGCCTTCCGATGTCCCTACTCTTCTCCGCGATCTCCCAGGCGCTATCCCGGCCTGACACGTGGCATTTCGCTGCCTCTCTGGCCGAGATTTTCTCGTCCCTGGGGATCCCCCCACTCTATTCTGGCCGTTCTCCTTCGATCTGTCGCCCCCCTGGCGGACCACCCCTATCTGCCGTTGCCAGGCGCTCCGTGGCCTGCGTAAGGAGTCTCTCCTGCCGTCCTCCGGTCTTCTTTTCTGGCCCATCTTCCCGTCCATTCGGACGACGTTTCCCGTCTACACCGACGGCTCGCGCTCCCCTGCAGGTGTCGCAGCCGCCGTCTTCTCTCCGTCATTGTCACCTACCTCCCGGGTATCCCCCTGCCGTTCAGGCCTCCATCTTTTCCGCGGAGCTCTTTGCCCTTCTGGAAGCCCTCCGTCTGGTATCGGGTTGTTCGCGGTCCTCCTGTACCATTTTTTTCGGATTCGCTGAGCGCCCTTCAGGCGCTCGAGCGCTATGATTCCCCGGACCCCCTCGTACGCCTTATTCAACAGGAGTACCATGTCCTGCACACCGTTCACCGGATCCGGGTCACCTTCTGCTGGGTTCCCGCCCATGTTGGTGTTTTCGGTAATGAGGCGGCGGACCGCATAGCCCGGTCCGCCGCCTCGCTGCCTCCCCTCCCCCGCCCGCTCCCCTTCTCAGACTATGTGCAGGTCTTTCGTTCCTTTTACGACCGCATGTGGCAACAGTCCTGGGACGATGCCACCGGAAATAAACTCTGGTCCATCCGCCCCCGTCTGTCATATTGGGTCCTCTTTCCACCGCTCCAGACACAAAGAGGTCGTCCTTGCGCGGCTTCGCATCGGCCATACGCGCCTCACGCACGGCTATCTTATGTTCCGGCAGGAGGCTCCTCGTTGCGCCTCCTGCCAGTCGCCTCTCACCGTCTCTCACATCCTTGTGGAATGCCCCACCCTGTCGTCAGTACGTCGTCGCCCCTCCCCGAACGTTTACGCCTTATGCTCGCTGAGAGCCCTCTCTTCTCGCTTGACCGTCTTTTCCTCTTCCTCTCCCAATCTCGCATCCTATCTGAGCTTTAGGTGACTTCTCACCTGTAGTCCGCTGTTCTCCCTTTTCTAGTGCCTTTTCTCCGTCTCCGTTTCTCTTTCTCGTAATCCGCCTCGCCATGATATCCGCTACCATATAGCGGGAAGTGGCGGTAACGCCCCAATACAAAAAAAATAAATATATATATATATATATATATATATGTGAAAATGAATGAAAATGAAAGTTTATTGGCAGACTATAGTCCATATGACAATTATTATTAATACAATGACAGTTCATATACTAAGGATAGAAATATATACAATTGATTAGAAATAATACTGTAATGTCGAGGTTAAGTGGAGCTACAGACAGACGTTTTCGTACCAAGTCCATAGCTTAGAGGATAAATGGCAGGACTCCTCATGGAGAGCTTAGATGATCGGGTTGGTCGATTTTTTTTAATTCTTTGCATTAGACTGTGTTGAGCACGTCTTGTTACTTCCGGGAAGCTCGGGACATTGCTGGTAGCAAACATTTGCGAAGGTGAGCATCTGGGGGGTAATTTATGTAAGAGTCTAAAAGACCTGTTGTACAGCAAATTTAGAGTTCTGCCAGAACCTTTTTAATAATTCACCCACAGTTGCTGTCTGTATATATTACTGCAGAAAGTATGAGTGTGTCTTTAGCTTCACTTGTACAGAATCGAAAGTTCCTTATGGTCATATTCGCTTTCGCACACAGGCTTCGAGATTTTCTTATATCCGAGTCATCACTCAAGGAGCTGGTAATAGTTTGACCCAAATACTTAAACTCTTGTACTTCCTCAATTACTTCACCATTCATTTTAAACCTTATATCAACTGGCTGATTACAGCTTCTAGGATGAAATTGCATAACCTTAGTTTTCGTAACATTAAAAAGAATATCATTTTTCTGCGAATACACTTCGCAGACTTTTAGTAGCCGATCCAGACCTTTAACAGAGGGGCTTATTAACACCGTATCATCGGCATAAACTAAGTTATTTATCCTTGTGTTATCTATACAATATCCCACTGTTGCCTCATTAAGTGAAGCAATTAATCCGTCGATGTACACATTAAACAGCATAGGGGAAAGCAAGGAGCCTTGTCTCACCCCGCAAGAGGAGCCAAAAAACACTGATAGTACATTGCCCCACCTAACAGTGAAAGATTGGTGGGAATACCAAAATTTCAATAAATTTAAAAATATATTATATATATACATATATACTAAAATCACAGAACACGTGATCTTATTAATAAGGAAACAACCACAGTGAAAGGAAAAAAAAACACGAAATCCGAGCGCTTTCGTGATATATTCACATCTTCCCTGAAGATGTGAATATATCACGAAAGCGCTCGGATTTCGTGCTTCTTTTTCCTTTTCCCTGTGGTTGTTTGCTTATATATATATATATATATATATATATATATTATATATATAATACCGACTATTTTATTTTAATAATTTTATAAACAAATTGTATATTCATTTTTTTTTTTTTTTAATTCAAATTGGCTACCAGTACCAGGGTCTTGCAAATTTTAATGACAAATTTTGTTGTTGTTTACATTGTTGAAGAAAGAAAATACCTTCAACATAAGAAAAAACAATTACTTTAAAATTGGTATTCCATTTATGAAACTAAATAAAATTATTTTATCATTTTACTGAGAAACAAAACTATTTAACAATTTTAGCTCGGGTATATGAACAACAAATCTGGTATTGTAATATTATGGAGTGAGCTAAGGAAAAGCATTTAAACAAATCTGAAATGTAAAACTATGAAAATTGAGTTTTCACATAAGATTATTAAAATTTATGAAGGGAATTGATATTTTAAAATATAGGCAAAGAATCGGAATCGGTACATCACTACCAAATACCATCTTGAATTTTGCTAAAAAATTTCAAATTCGCGACAATCTATGTAGAACCTCGTTCAGGAAAATCCAGAACCGAAAAATGCCTGAAAACATTGAATGTGTCCGGCAGTCTATCATCCAGAGTTCCAAGAGGTCAGAGACTCGCCGAAGCTTAGAGATGCACGTTAATGAAACATCTTTTAGTAAAGTTCTGAAGAGCGATCTAAAAGTCAGGCAGATTAAAGAGAGAGTGAATTTTATTTCAAAAAGCGGCGACAATCCCTCTGAGTCTGAGTTACAGACTTTATCTCTTACGATAACTGACACCATTCATAGCTTTTACTCTGTTGTTAACACATCTGTACTACATTCTGAAACTGTCACTCTATGAATTCCAAATTATTAACTGCCACCACTCGTAAAGGGACTAAAAAAGGTTTTAAAAAATGACCCTATTAAATAGATTTAAAATATATATAATATAATCAACACTTCTAGTACTTAGAATTTTGTTTAAAGAAAATCTACCGAAATTACCATCTTAAATCTTATTCAAATATTTAAAATTCTTAGCACAGTAGAAATTCGGCACTTACGATTATGTATGGGAAGCGCAAAGGAAAATGCACTAACGTGTAATGTCACGGAACGGACTTAATCTTAGGCCAGATGGAGGAATAAACATATCTTCATTCTAATTTCATGAATTCAATCATTATACATTTTCGTTTTTATAAAGTATATATTGAACACTAATTCTGCTCAATAGCAGTGTGCTATGTGCACTCTTTATTCTTCTGGCTAAAATCTTATAACCTTAGTTTTGCTTCCGCCCGAATTGTTCATTCTGACGAAGGAAGCTTGTCGCTCCACCTTAGGGAGTGTAGTAGTACACCGTACGATTATTACAGTACAGTATATGCAGGAGCGGCTCGCAGGTAGGCACTGTGGAACTGCAGCACCCCCATGATCTTATGATCTTTATATTTAAATATTAAAATAGCCTCTCTGATTGTTTTTTTTTCAATGAACTTTGAGGTTTTAAATCGGATTATATCCTTTTTTCCTTAAACTATTTCAATGCCGAACGAATGAATCACGAAAGTAGCTTCAGCTTTCCCGTGGAACTGCGTACTTAAGTTCCAGATTTTGTTCGAAACGCTTGAAACCTCGGTGGCGGACGTACGAAGAACGAGTCAGAATCGCGGGTTTAAGAGGATCCAAAGCACTGTGGACAGAGCAGTGCCGATTTGTTTGTTTGACGTGGTAGTTGTGTTGCTGTATCGTTTGCTAATTCGAAATTTAATTTCAGAATTGCATTTATCAATGATTCGTTATCATTTATTTTTTGTCGTGAGATTGAAGTTAATTATATAATAATTGGATTATTTACAATATATATCTTTCATTTCTTAGAATATTTTTTCGCTCAGAATAAAAACAGAAGAATGGAATTTGTTTATAAATAAAATTTTTGGCAAATTCGAAATTACCCGTTAAGCGGAAGTACCCTATAATTGATTTTATGATACTATTTTACTTATTTTTATGACTGAGTAGTGAGTAGTTATCTATTTATCTATTCGACTTTCTCTCTCTCTCATATATATAATATATATATAATCGACACAATTGTTCGCAATTTCTGAGGCAGCACCCCCATAACTGAAAGTCACGAGCCGCCACTGAGTATATGTAATCTGGTAGCAAAAAGGTGTAGTGTTCTTTAAGTATTACTGAAATACAAAGTCTACAAGTAAATATTGAGGAATAATATTAAACTGATAAAAGGCAAAACTGAGATAAAAATTAAATAACAATCAAATCAGGCAAGTACATTTTTTAAAAATTATTCCATCGTTAATTGGGAGGAAAGACAAGATACAGTTGTGTGAAAAAGTTTAAGTACACTCGAAAGCCTAATGGAGAAAACTATTTGGATTGATCATTAGCGACAATTAAAGGGAAAAAAAATTCCAGAAACAATAGATTTATTAGCCATAACCATAAACTGAATAAACTAAGCCAAACTGCAACACACAATAGAAAAATATGAAATTAATGCTGGAAAATGTTTAAGTATGGATGATTAAATGTGCTGTATGACTACTTTTAGTTTGAATAACTTCAATCAAATGATTGGTATATTTCTCTACCAGCTTCACTTTGGCCCATTCTTCTTGACAAAATTCGTGGAGCTGATTAAGAGTAGCTGGCCTCCGTACATGGACAGTCATCTTGAGATCAAATTGAGATCTAGTACTGGCTTGGCCACTTCAAAAGCTTCCATTTCTTCTTCTTCAGCAATGCCTTGTTAAATATGCTCGTGTTTCAGATCATTGTCCTGCTGCAGAATAAAACTGCGACTCATGGAGAGCTGACAAACTGAAGGCATGACATTTTCTTCCAAGATTTCTTGATATTTTGTGGAATCCATGTGTCCATTGATTTCCATCAATTTATCAGGCCCAGAAACACTAAAACAGCCCTACAAAAAAATACTGCCACCAGCGTGTTTGATCGTGAGTATAGTGTTCTTTTTTTATTAAAGTGTTTCACTAGATTCCCTCCAGACATAGCGTTGATTATTGTGATCAAAGCGCTCAATCTTGGTCTCATCAGTCAACAGTAGTCTTCCAGTCGTCAATTCCATGATTTCGGTGGTTTTCTCCTTGCAACTCGTCGAAAAAGCTCATTCTTGTTCAGTGTCGTGCGTACAGTGGACGAATTAACATCGATTCCAATTTGGCTTACAGACTTCAACCTAGGATTAGCAGTAGCCTCCTTGATGATTTTACGGATAGCACGGTTGGAAATCTTTCGTGGTCGTCCACTACGACGGGGCGGTTTGTTAATTCCAAGGCGCTTACATTTACGAATGACGTTTGAAATTGAGGTAAAAGGTACAGCAAGTTGTTCACCAATCTTCCTAACAGGCTTCCCATTACTAAGCAAAACAATAATTATAGCTAAGATCCTGAGACAACTTTTTGCCTTTGCCAATGGTGGACAGATGGTTGAACAGTATTCACATTCAGGTTTCATACTGTGACCAACGTAAACTACCGAAAATGTTTACTCAGGGATTCTCTAGAAGTTGAATGTGCTTCTATTGCCAAATTTTGTAGAATGTTCCGCTGCTTGACCACTCTACAATGGATTCTCATGTTGTACTTAAACAAAAGAATATGTAAATATTGATAAACAACTTAAGATATTGCTAACCATAACAAAAACTAGCTTCATATAACTTGGTTCGCAATATTCCACGGTTATTAAATGAATAACAAACCCGTAGCTAAATTTCATAAGGATTTTAAATGAACGAACTTAAACTTGAACGAACTTGAAGTTTTTCGCACAACTGTAATAATATTTAAATTAATCTCTTTTGCCGTTACTTAAACCTTGTTTTCAATACTTATCCTAGGTATTTCTGGCCCTTGGGAGATATATATGCTCGAGGCGGTGAAGAAATTTCTTCCCTAAGTTACTCTCAAAATCAGAGGAATACCTCCTCCCCTATCTTCAGAAATCTTTGACTTCAGTTAAATTAATGGCTAAGGCAATATTCGTCTCTTACAACAAATTACCAACCTAAATAGAAGAGAAGAGACTCCAAAATCACAGGAGGAGGATAGGAAATTTCATCTTCAAAGTCCCCTTGAAAATCACCATACTTCAATCGATTTCTTTTCAAAAAATTGCTCGTGTGTTTGCTCACAACTGCTTGAATAAACTGGTCGTCATCCGAGAGTAACTCGAGCACAATTTTGACGAGTAAAAGTTCAATCTTATCTATAAAAATTAGGAGTTACTTAAGAATATGACGACAAAGTGAGGAGTTTCGATTCAGGATGTGACAAAATTCTCTTCTCTTATTAATATTAAAATTTAACAAAACTACCGCCAAGACCCATTTTACGTCATTTAATACATACATTTCATACGCGAACCACAAACCTCCAAGTCCGGAGTTGAGATGTAAATTGGAAAGCGTTTCCGATATATTTTTTGCAACTGCTAAACGTACTTCGGGCGAAAAATCCGTGGCGGAAAATTTGTCCATTGATTCGATCCATTTTACAATAATCTCTTCTTTAAGTTCATCGCCAAACTAAAAAGGAAAATCATTTTTAAGCAAATGCATAAAAAGAATATAATTACGAAAACAAAATACAAACATCCCAACATCACCAAAATACCCATTTTTAATTCTCTATTGGGTGGCTGTAGGGCTCCCGGTAGCTCAGTGGTCTCTATATCAGACTCTGGGTTCGCTTCCAGCTACTGGACTGGGTTGGGCCGGTCTCTCACCCTGTTTTTGCTAGGGCTCAGGTGACCCATAGGGCATTCTTACTCCCACGCAGTGGAAAAATCAGGTGGCTGCAAACTTGACCTTTGGACCTGGGACACTTAAATCACCCGCAACTCTAAACACTTAATCAACACCTTTAGTATTTAGATACGATAGAAGTTCTTAACTAAGGGGGAAAAAAGCTCGCCCAGAAACAAATTCCTAAAATGTATAAAAGTTACAAATTAGTAATATTGAGTTTTTCTTTGAATATTTCACTCTTTGGCGACAGGAAGAAGTCTTCAAAAGCAAAACCTAATTATTCCTTATTTTTTTTTTTTAAGAAATTTTGTTTCTAGGCGATTTTATTTATCCCAAAACGTACATCCAGGAGGTATACACAAAACAAATCAACTAATTACTACTTTTCTGCCTCACCAGACGAAACTGAAAATACATTATTACGTCTTAGACTTGTCTCATTGGTCCGACCATCCATCATACCCGATTAGTTCAACATAATCTGAAATTTATTAGTGTAACTCCCCTTCGGTGTATTATAGTTCTATCCACAGTGGACATCAGAGTCAAAGTAATTTATAGTAAAAAGATATAAAGAATTACGGGATTCATCATTACCAAGTGATTCTTGTTTGTAAATGGATTGAGTGCCGCCACCCGATTAAGAATGATACGTGGTTTTCATCACAATGTACTTATATAAAGAGCGTATACTATATTTACCTTCAATTTATATTGAGTAATTATCCCAGAAGTTTCAATCATCGTAGCGAGCAATTCTTCCCTGACTTGAAAGTTAAATTTGACGAGAATGAGTATTAAAATATCATCCAAATCATTTCGGTAGTGTGTGAATTCTTCTTCCTTAAAACTTAATATAATTTTTGTCAGCAAATTATATAAGAGATTACTGCATTCCAATTCTTCCTTCGTTTTGACTGCAGCAATTACTCTCTGATTCAGAAGTTGACCAAATTCCTTCAGAGTCAAAAAATGTTGCAAAACGGAACAACGAACTTCCGGCGAAGGAAACTCTAATAAGTTTAAGAGAGGCTCAATGTTTTCCTTCTTATGTCTATTATGGACGGTGAGGAAGAGAGTCGTAGATGCTTTGATAGCTAAAACGCCTCCTGGAATGTGCGAGCATTTCTGGTGTAAGGTTAATTGAAGCGAGAAGCAGCTAGCTGTAAGAGACTTTAATGCAAGAGGCGAGGAGAGAAGATTTTCAATTACCATGAATGTGAATAGCTCGATACCGCTTGCTCGCGTAAACAAACAAGGATTAACTTCGCGGGCAACCCACATTACGGAAGATAAAGACACATTAACTTTATTTCGGATCTCGTCTGACGCCGAAATGATTTCGGAGAAGGACTTTATAATCTGAGTGAGACAAAGCAGCGTCCCATGCAAATGATTCTGGTTCTCGAGAGAGAGGGCAGAACATAGTTGTTCCACGACGCCAACCAACGTAAGAGGCGTGATAAGCGGAATGAGCGCTCTCGAAGCCAAAGACCTCAACTGATACATAGGAGAAGAACTGAACTCGAGAATGAAAGGAATGAAAGGTGTCAGAGGAATGGAAGTAGAGTACCCATCAGAAGAAGCTGGAGCAAGTCTGGCAAGCAGCACGAGGTAAGGGAAAGTAGAAGGAGACAGGTCCCCTTTCTTCATTTCTCCTACACTCGCTCTCATGTTCTCCAGAAAGAAGTCGTAGAGGTCAGGATACCTCCTGAAGAAGACGAGGGCGGAAACCGCATTTTTGGAATGTAGGTCTTCTTGAATTTTCTTCACTCCTAACATTCTGTTAACAAGAGCGGCAAACATAAGTGTAGAAGAGTTCCTTACGGACCAAGAATTATTTTTATAGCCACCAACTGCCACTTTCACACCTTCAGAAACATACGGAATTACCGCTTCACCTATTCGGGCATCTCTAAACAACGCTCTTAATATGTTCAATGCGTGTATTTTTGCTTCCAATTCTGCTTCGGAACTCGCTATTTTCAATAAGGTTTCCATCGTACTTCTCAAACATGAGCCTCCCTTTATACTTGGCTCAGCAGAAATGATTGCCTGTATGATAAACGGCACTCCCGCGCTTCTTCTAGTTGCACACAGGTGGGTGGCATTTTCATCTTGTATTGCTCTGAGTGTATCATTTAACCAAATTTCTGGCAACTTATTCATCTCGCTGCTTGTGCAGCGAAACAGTTTATCACAAATCATTCCAAAGCCGCTGTACGCTTGTTCAAAGGCTCCTCGATGCTTCGTCTCTGTCAGTTGATTTAAGAAGAAGGTTCCGATGGATCGTACGTCTTTGAGTGAAAGCAAACTCAGTATTTTCGTAGCTGAGTTAGGACCCTGAATGAGAAGCCCAAACAATAATGACACCTCTTTGATACTCCTCCAACCGCACAATAAGAGCATTTGAGCACTAACAGCTTGAGCCTTTACCAACTCTTCGACTGAAAATTCATTCTGAGATTCTTTGAAACCATTTTCTTGGGCTGCAATTGAACTGTTGACAGCTTCTTTTAGTATCTTACTGTCTACGTTTAGATCCATTGGAAGATGTCCTTCAGGAGAAGAGTTCTTCACTACATCTGCAACAATGTTTGCGATAAGGAGACATATACTTACAGTTTTCTCAATAATATCCGACCACAAATGTTCCATATTAACTATATCTTCTTCCTGCAGATTTGCAAATAAACTTCTAAGACAGAGGAGGAGGCCATACATGGGTCCTGATGCTGCTGCTTTGAAAAGAGAAACTTGGGCGATGCGAGTTTCTCTTTGAAGTTTCGTCAAAACAGTCCAACAAGCTACGAGTCTCCTATTCTCAGTGATCGGTACTGGAAGATCGTCCCCCGATATCGGAGCTGACAACGGATCATTAACGATAACGTTGAGTATGTAGCTGGCCGTAAGAGAGTCTGGCGGTTTGGGCGAAGAAGCCAATGCCCACACATTCTCAACTAAAGCACTATTAGTCTGTCTGTTATGAGAGAAACAATGACGCGACATGCACTGAAGCAGCTTCATGGCAATTTGTTTATTATTTTCGTAGGAATCCCCGAGGCACACCATAAGCGAATCCTGTACAGAAGAAGAAAAAAGTTCACTTTTCAAATGAGTGAACGAAGCTCCATCGTGAAGAACGTCGAAAAGCAATTCCAAGATTTGAAGAGACGAAACACGTCTTGGGAAACTCGGTACGCTGCACAGATTACTCGAAAGGAATTCAAATAAACCACGAACGAAATCTTCGTGTATCTTCATTAACTCTTGCAATTTAGATTTATTAGTGACAGAGGAGAAGCTTTTAACCTTGCATGCAATTCCTTTATTAATCCTGCTGAGAACTTTCTTTACGTTGCTGACGAGCTTCTGTCTAAACGATGCATCTTGGCTGGCAATATTTCTTTCTATAAAAGCCATTACAATCTGCAGCTCTCGTTCATCGTATAACTCAGTAGATTTGGAGCTCTCGCAAAGTAGGCTAAATGCGAGAATACCAAGTGCCTCGTCTCCGCTCTTGAGAGAAGTAACTAAAAACTGGAAAGGAAGAATACCTTTCCACAGTGTACAAGTAGGATCTGAAAACGAGGAACTAATCTCTACGGTCTTGTCTTTTGTCGTTTTAGGCGTTTTCAAACTAATTTTGGTGCACATAATCAACAAACAAAGCTTAACATCAGAGAGTTTAGCTGACGATGAAAGAGTTACTATGGGCTTCATCGTATCTTTAGATGCGAGAATTAGTTTCTCCAACAGGTTTTCGTACCCATAAACAAGCATCTCCTTCGAGAAATTTTTAAAGAAAACTGAAAACCAAAAGTGATGCCACTCTTCGTAATCGATTTCAGAATGATGTTTAGTGAACAAAGCTTCTAAAAGGTTAGATGAATGCGTAGCGTAGGCTGAATCCGATAGCATTCTAAGTAATGTATTGACCATATCAGGATTTGATGCTAAGAGGAAATCAGCTCCAATAAAAGGGACGAGACAAGTTAAGGCACTAAAAGATTGTTTTCTGGATAGAGACTGAGCAAGAGAATTACCCAATTTGGTAAAATAGGACAGTGCATCATCTCTATTGACGTGGTCTTGTATTTTAATAAATACAATAAAAACTTCTCTAGCAATGTGCTTCACACTATCTAAAAAATGATCCCACAATAACCATATCATATCAATAACCGTCTTAGCATTGTTTGAATGGACAGAATACTTCTGACAGAGATTCGTTTTTACAACTTTATCAATATCATGCATATTCCCTACACACACTAATAACCTGATCATTAAATGGTTCAATATTCTACACCCGAGGACAGTGACAGAACCAATTTGTGCTGTATTGATCATACGAAACAGCGTTTCTAGCATCTGAGTTGCTAAATCAGTATCAATGCTTTGGTTTTTTATTGGTATAGGAGTGAATAGCTGTCTTCCCTCAACGTGGCACAACAAACCATGAAATAGGGCCATCTGGCCCATATCTTCGATTGACTCGAACAATCCTTTTCTGTAAAGAACTTCCTCAAAAGTACCAAATAAATCCCTTTCTTTAGCTATTTGCAACTGAATAGCCAGCAAACCACAGCTATTTCGAAGGTCTAAAGGTGTGATAACAGACGTGACTATTTGCAGCAACTCGGATAACAGAGTGGAACTTGCTGCAATGGGAGGATCTCCTTTGAAATGTATGATTTTATCTTGAAGTAAAATGGTTAAATTTCTTACAATTTGGTGTACAACTTGAAAAAGTGAATTTGTTTCGGCTGAAGAAGTCTGAGAGCTGAAATAAGATTTAGAACGTGACCTTACAAAATGCATTAAATACATTAAGATCTAAATTACGGGTTAAATATAAATACTAAACGAGAAATTGCTCGTACTTCTGTCATTTGTACTAATAATGCTTTGAGGATATCTGAAACGTTGTGAAGAGCCTGAATGACGATGGAGGGACACAGTAAAGAAAAATAAAGTGAGTGAATAAGACAAGGACTACCTTAAAGGAAATAATTAAATACAGTAGAACCTGCTCATAGTGACTACTCTCGGGATCAAACAAAAGTGGTCACTTCAGAAAAAAATTCTGAAAAAATTGTTCCACCAATTTTCAAAAAATTATTTATTTTTGTAATGAAACGTTGTCCCTAACTTTCTATTTAAATGTAAAAACAATTTTCCAGAAATTATAGATACAAGTCATGACAGAATTAAGTTTAAGACCATTGTATTTTAACAGATTAAATTCTGAACAATAATTATTTTTAGCTACGTAAAACTAGTCACTTTCCACAATATGCAAATGGTCACTATACTGATAAAATTTGACATTGTAAATATACGAGTTTTGCCCGACCACAGAAAAGTGGCTAATTTAATCAGGTGGTTACTATGCAAAGGTGGTTGCATTGGCAGGTTCTGCTGTATTTACACAATTATGCAAGCCCTTCTTTTCTAACACATGAACAAAAAAGTTATTAAAGGCTTCCTCAAAAGTAAAAATTTTCTTTAAAAAAGTGTCTAAACAAATATTTCAAAGGTATAATTTTTTTAGTAAAAAGACTGCTTTACAAAGCAGTAGGTTAAAACTGTAACTGCACTTTACTCACTTTATAGCTTTACTCCAAAGCAATTTTATTTGACTTGCAGAAGACTCGTATATGAGGAAAAACAAATCCTGATGAAAAGCAAAATCTCCTTCATTTGCGAGTGAATTTTCATCCAAGTTCGGAAGAATTACATCTTTTCTTTCCATAATTATCGCCATAGTGTTTAATAGAATGTCAGAATTTGAGTCATATGTCAAATTCAGCCTCACAGTTTCTTCCACAGAATTATAGTAACTGTTTGGAAATTTTTCGGAGATCAATGCGAGAGATCTGAAACATGAGAAAACAATAATTAATAGTTATGCATCAACTTCATAGAAATTGAAAAGTAATGAAGACAAACAATTATAATTGAAGCAGTGTGTTAATCTACTTCTGCCATTAACTAGTTCTCAACAGTGTATACCAGCAAATCGTAACTACTAAATTGTCATGTAGGCCCTGAAATATACAGGTACTTTCATTTTCATATAAATCGTTCAATAATCATACTAGAATAGAATGCAATAAGTGCCATAACCACACTTAAATGCTAGATTAAAACTGAATACATTCGGTTTACAAACTTAACACAGGACCGCATTACTGATGAGTTTATTGTCCATACTTAAAACCAAAAAATAAAATTATAATCATTTGTATTTGTCAGCAAGATATACTAACCTAATTTTGAAATAAATAACTTTGATCAGATGAGGGAAAAAAATTCAAAATATAAAATTAGTAGTTTATGACTTGAATCATTATAATGAAAAACAAAAAACTAAATCATCATTGGCTAAATCACCTACAAATTTCTGATGACATTCTGAGGATCATGCAATTTATATTGAACTGTAAATATCAACTTCAAAATGCATCTTCGTCGGTTAAGAAGGAAAAAATAATTCTGGCAGAAGCGAGGTACTGATTTTTTAAAATACCACTTATTAAAAATCTAATTAACCTAACGCAGTACCATCAAATGGGGAAAAGTGTTACCTCACTATTAGGGTGGAGTGAAAAAATCAAAAGTGCCAAGATCAAAATTGAGGGAATCTAGATAGTCATCTTTTGTCCAGGATTAAACTTGAAAACCAATTTTGGGTGGTTGCATACAAAACTATGACTGCTACCGGCCAATTTATACAAATCGTATGTGCACGCGACCAAAATTTGAACCCAGTGACCTATCTCAGGTTCTGGACATGATAGAAAGACCATTTAAAAACTGTTTTTGATGTATTTTTCACTTCTGAAGCAGATTAAAACATTTACAGAGGGCTGCAGGCTCAATAATGTATAAAAAAAAAATTCATATTTATATTATTTTTGGCCAAAATTGCAATTTTCAGACTTTTTTTTTTGCAAATTTTTTAGACAATTTGTGGTAAATATGTAGAATTTTCTACTGAAAATATTACAAATCAACTTACGATTAATCTAAAGTATCACTCATTAAACAAAGTAATAAAAAATAATCATTTAAACAGCTTCAATATTGTATTTAACACTTTCATCAGTTTTCTTGATTTTATCTTTTGTCAAATAATGCCATCACGATGTTTCAAATCCTACCACAGTTGAGGAAGCCTCTGTTACAAGTTTAATGTGCCTCTCTACAGACTGATTATGACAAGGCTGGTTGAGTTTCAGTGCTTTCTTTCTTATGTTTATGAGTTCATCATTGGTTAGAGATGCTATGATAGGGGGCTCATGAATGTCAGGTGAATTTAAGTATCATTTTGAGGCATCTAGAAGAATTTGTCTAAAACAATTCGTCTAAAATACAATTTGTCTAAAATACAATTTGTCTAAATCAATTTGTCTAAAACAATTTGTCTAAAATTAATTTGTCTAATAACAATTTGTCTAAAATACAATTTGTCTAAAAATAATTTGTCTAAAATACAATTTGTCTAAACAAACAATTTAATATGATATGGCATACAAATTGTTGCCTGATGTACAATGCTATTTATTACTTGCCACGCCCCATCTTAAAAGGTTACCTCTTGTGCAGAATAGTACATCGAAATAGTTTGTCTAAAATACAATTTGACTAATAACTGAAGATAACTAGAAATGCATTTGTCTGCTTGATAAATTTGGAGTGAGGATGAAAAGATTGAAAATGGGTTGATTTTATTTCATAATATACCTAACCTAACCTAACCGGGTTATGGGTTCGGGATAACTGATTTCGATGTACTATTCTGCACAAGAGGTAGCCTTTTAAGATGGGGCGTGGCAAGTAATAAATAGCATTGTACATCAGGCAACAATTTGTATGCCATATTATATTAAATTGTTTGTTTAGACAAATTGTATTTTAGACAAATTATTTTTAGACAAATTGTATTTTAGACAAATTGTTATTAGACAAATTGATTTTAGACAAACTATTTTAGACATTGTTTTAGACAAATTGTTTTAGACAAATTGTTTTAGACAAATTGTATTTTAGAAGAATTGTTTTAGACAAACTCGCCTGATTCACATTTTGAGATACCCTCGAGCTTCGTTATTGATTTTAGGCACCATGAATCTCCTGACACTACCATCTCTCACAACATTCAAGTCAGGCTGTAACTCTGGGACTTCAACATTCTCATCTGAATCAATTAATTATCAGGTGACCACCTTCGAAGTCATTGTCTGTTTCAACTGATTCATTCCCTCTGACCAAAAGTATCTTGTTAACTGCGATGTTGCGGATTTGTGGGTCTGAATCAGCAAGCATGGCAATTAATATGTTCTCAGGGTGAGCATAGTATGAATTTCCAGTAGAGGGTTTTTAGGGTTATCTCCCTGGCTTCCTTGTGAGAAAATTTCAGGATCCTTTAGAGCATATCTCAAAAGTTCTTAGCACCATCTGTGCATCAATACTCCTTGATCTGGAACCAACTTGGAAAATAGACCAAGATACAAAACCCTGCAAGTGTAACCAGAACTTTGGAAGGCTTCCTTTGAGATGTATAAAATCTGAGGATTCTACATGCCAGAGTCAACCACCTTGAATGACAGATCGGTCCAACTTCAAGGAGCCCAAGATCAGGATCAACACAGCCAAGCATAACAGCCATACAGATTCTGTAAGTTAGGAATAACTGGAAATTTTGAATTCCTAATTGGCTTGAATGAAATCACATCCCACCGATATACACTTCCACCAAGTTCAACCCCCATCTTTCCTGAAAATGAGTCTGGGCTCTTTGTTGTTCCATCCAGAGTAACAAAGACGTGACAAAGGGGGTAGCTCATTACAGTGTAGTAGGCAAATGCTCCACTGCAAAGGTCTACCAAGCAGTTCTTAAAGGCATCACCATTTGAACCAGTCATTGTATTAGTCCCATCAGATCCTATCATGGCAAGTTTGGTTTGTAATCAGTGTCTGAGGGCCAGGGTTGCCACTCTAAAGTTTTGAAATAAAGCCAAAATTCTCACAAAAATAAAGCTTTTTAAAGCCCTAGTTTCATTCAATATATACCTATATTAAAACATGTATATATGCAAAAATATTAATATATTGCATCATTTTTTGACATTTTTCATAAACCCCTAAGACGCATACAACCACACATTACACTTTCACAAACCCAACACGGCTTCAGGTCCAGCCACTCCACCACAACGCTTCTTACAAACCTAACTCAACACATCTTAGATGGCTTCAACCAACTATCACCCCCTGCCCACACAGTCCTTGTTGCCATCGACATCAACAAAGCTTTCGACACTGTCCCACGCCACATTCTTGCACAAAAGATTATTGATCTCGACATCCCCACTAATGACAAGAAATGGCTTACTAATTTCATTGCAGGCCGACTTGGCAAAGTCATACACAAACAACACTCATCCAAAACCTACAGACTATACAATGGCGTCCCACAGGGCTCCATACTCTCTCCAACCCTCTTCAACCTTTTCATGCACGACCTCCCACAACCTCTCTCCCCCCATGTCCACGTTTCCTCCTATGCAGATGACCTGACCATAACAGCACAACACCATAACCGTAACACCGCCACACGCCTGATCCAGCAGTACATTACCAATCTGGAACTCTGGCTGACTAATAATAGGATGTCAGCATCCCCTCAAAAATCCTCCATCACCCTCCTAACCTCAGACTGCCACGAATCCCAAGCACACCCGAGAGTCACCCTCATGGGACATCCCCTACCTCTAAACAAAACCCCAACAATCCTTGGCCTCACCCTAGACACACACACGTCCTTTTCCCCTCACATATCAAACATTTGCTCCAAAGCAACAAAAAAACAACGCTCTCAGAACACTCACCTTCACAACATTCGGTCAGCAGAAGGAATCCCTTAGTATCCTATACAAACAGTTTGTACGTACTACCCTAACTTACGCTGCCCCAGCCTGGTCCCCGTCCATCTCCCACACAAACCAGAAAAAGATAGAGACCACACAAAACAGAGGTCTCAGAAGCATTACTGGCTGCCTCCGAACCACACCCATCCCCCATCTACACGCAGATACGAAAATACTCCCCATCGAACACCACATGAACATGACAGGGACTCAATTCTTCTCCAGAGCACTGGCCCCAGACCACCCCATCACCATCTCACAATCCCCCACCCTGCAACAAAAAACGTACTCCTGCTGCTCACTATTCGCAGCTACTGAACAATATCCCCCCTCCTCCCCTAAACATCAACCCCATTAAACATCTCCACACAGAATTCACCGGAAACACCTACTTGACCAACCACACAACACTGTCCTTCACGATACTCCCCCCGTAGTCCATCAGACCGAACAAACCCTCCCAAGGAAAACAAGAGTTACTCTGGCCAGGCTCCGTTCAGGCCACCACCCCTCCCTCCAACAATACAGACACAGACTCCACCTAGCTGACACCTCCACCTGTCAAAAATGCTACCTCTGACTAAATCGCTCTTATTCTACAGATGAGGAGGTGGAGTTGTGTCCAGTAGTTCAAAGAAAAGGACACACATACTCAGGGGAGTAACATTTTAATATTTGAATTATTAATACATTGCTTTCATTGTGTTATTGTTGTTACAGGTGGTGGTGCATATATGCCCAAAGACAGGCTCACATATATAAATAAGATAGAGTTTAAATTGAATAAATAAACGAAATAATAAAGACCCTTTCTAAACAAAGGGGAAAACTGAATAATAAGAACCAAAAAGAAAGAAGAATCAAAAGAAGCGCAAGATCATCTATTACAAAGAAGAGCTAAAGCATTATTTCTAAGGGGTACCTAGACCGTGGTATTCAGGGGATAGCCGGCTGTTCTGGGTATTCACGGGGTGGGTATTTTCCTAAATACTAGCGCGAATAAAGCGAGGAACATCTTAAATAATTGAAGGTGAGAAATTATTCTACCTTTTTTTATCAACCTCCACCCTGAGAACACAGAACACCTACTCTTACACTGCCACTCTCAACAAAGACACAACTTCAACATTACCTCTCTACGAGACCTATGGACCCATCCCATGGTGGTCGCGGGATACCTGAGTGCTGCCGGGTTTGCATAAGAGAACCCGGGGGCTACGAAGTAAGTAAGTAAGTAACAGGCCAGATGAAATTAAAGCCAACTTATTCCTTATACTCTTTAGATAAAAAATTAAATTATTTAAAAATTAATTACAAATGCAATGATCCACATTTTCATCTTATAACTTTAATTTCAAAATTTTGAATTTGGAGACAACATGACAATAGAATGGATGGGGTCTGGTCAAAGATTGAAAGGAATATTTATTATTTAAACTGTGCCCATGTTACATTACTTATATGAACCTTAAATATTAATTACTGGTACTGCATTTCTGTTTTTTGACATCCGATTTACTGATTCCTGCATAGTCTTTTCTTTTTCCTTTGATACTACCTCTTTTTCTTTCTGTGCAGAACTCTGAAGCTTTTGAGCATCTTCCAGCATTATCTTTGCCTTTGCAATTAATGCAGCAGCCTCCACTTGCTTTTTTTCTGACATCAGTTTCTTTATTTTTAACATCTTTTTCTGCTTCATTCAGTAATTTTCTTTTGCGAGTTTCATTTTGTTCAGCCATTTGTTCCATCAGTGCGTTTCTCAGTTGTTTTTCCTCTCGATTTCTCTTCAGTGCTTCCTGTTGTTTCCTGTTTTCTTCCATTCTCTCAAAATATTTTGCATGTGATACCTTCACAGCTTCTAATAGTTTCGTCTCTTTCTCAACTGAGTAATCAGGATATATTTTGTTAGAAGCAGCAACGTGCATGTTTGTATTCGCTCTCATTTTGCACCTTAGTAAGAAAGAACTCTTTCAGTGCTGGATAACAGACTATAATTCTTTCAACTGCCGGCAAAATGCTTAGAAACCGAACCTCAACATAGCGCAGGAATTTATGCTGGTCCATATTGAGACTGGTGAGAAGTTCAAAAAAGTCATCATGCAAAGCTGGATGAGACTTGAAGAATGAATAGAGGCCGTGAGTAAATTCCTCCAGGTACTCACTGTTGGTCAATTCTTTGACTGCATACTTTACACCATTTGCAACATGATGAGAGCAGCCACCAATATCAATAAGATGTTGTGCATGTTTTTCTTTGATCTGTGTTATAGCACCATTGATATGGCCTCTCATTACCTCAGGGCTGTCTGACATTACTTGGAAGAGATTCTTAAAAGGCACATTATCGTCATTCATGCATTTTACAATTACATCAACTAAATTGTTTGCATTTGCTTTGTTGACGATCGCCATCCTAAAAAAATCAACAACTATCTCACATTGGCTACCATCATAATACTGCACCAACATGTGAAGATACTTTTTTCCATACCATTTGTTAGACTCATCAATGAGCAATGAAAACACGGAATTGTGTAACTTAGTAACCAAATTTGCATGAAAACTCACTGAGATACCATCAGGTATTACATATGATGTTTTGTTTGACCTGAGGAATAAGCTGCAGCAATTTTTGAATCAGGAAACATTGAAGGGAATAATTTTGAAGCATGATCACTAACATTGAATGATAGGTCATGCTCAGCAGTAAATAATGCCCATCTAGTCTCAGCTTTTATTTTTTCATCTTCAATGTTAGTTTCCTTTTGGAAGCAACTTGTGATTGAAGTTTGGCATCTCATTTTTCCTTTGTTAGCTTTCATGGCACTAATATGTCTCTTCTGCAAAGCATGTTGAGCAACCTAGCTTTATGATTTGTGCTACTACATCTTGTCATCCAAGCACCAAACATCTGTCCATTTGGATCAACATTTTTCTCCCAAGCCACTTGATGTTTTTTGTCATGATATAAAATTTATAAACCTGAGATATTGTTTATTTCCTGAAAAACTATAAAAAATGAATATACATTATTATTATTATTAGAAAAAGTTTTCAATGCAATAGGTACTGCTGCAAAACAGCGATAATTGTGCTTGTCACAAGCAGGTTGTGTAACAAGATTGTATGTGTAACAAAATAACAAATCTTTTATATATTTATACTAGGGAGCACATGTATACATTATAATAGCATAGAGTTGGCAAGGACTGCAAGTTCCTTTCCTTCATATTAGCATGCAAAACTTGCAAACAGATATCTGAATGAAATGCACTGTTGTTTCTATAATACAAAATAGGATCAATATATAATAAAATTTAAACTCAAATTTAAAACATATACAAAAATTGCTAAGGTCATAATCACAAAATTACTGATCATAATCATAGGCCTATTGTAACCACAACTTATTTCTCATACTAAACACTATAAATAGAATAATAAAATGCAAAGTATTTTCAAATTTATTGTTAAACACTTAACAGTAAAATATCAATAAAGCCCTTTTAAAGCTCACATGACCAATTAAAGCCCTTTTAAAGCATTTTTTGTAAAATCTGAAATTTAAAGCTTTTAAAGCACTAGTGGCAACCCTGTTGAGGGCCTTGTATATTTCTGTTGCAATGGTCGACCCCTTGCCATTACTTGGAGTCACATGTGAGAGGTAGAAATCACCTGAAATAGTATTCAGAAATTAGAGATAATTTTTTTTAGATATTTCAGGGTTTATATTTATTTTTCAATTTCTATATCCAAAATTCATCTTAAATATTTTGAGTAATATCTGTTACAAAATGCAAACTAAAGATCAAAATTTTAAATCTTACCAGGTTCTCCTACAATTACATAGTGCTCTTCTAGCTCAGTTCTTCTGTAATATTTGCCATTCACTTCAACTGTCACCATTGTTGCATCTTTGCGACCATCCACATAAATAGCATCCACCAATTCAAACAATTTATCCTCCTCTTTTCTTATGGCTTTACGATATTTTTCACTCTCTCTTCTCGGCTTGTTCCTGCAAAGTTCATAGTACAAATTTACTCAATTTTAAAGACAGTTATTTAAGCAAGCTCAATAGGTTTTGACTAGCAATATTTAAATTTCAACACTTGTTTGAAATGTATGCCTTCTTGTGAAATACTTGATTTGAATCAAATACTAATGTACAAGATAATTGGACTGTTACCTGTCAATTACGTTCATCTTATCAGTAGTAGTGATAATTCCATAATCCTCTAAATCTGCTGATGCAACTGCTGCTCTGGCTCTGTTACTTACTTGATACCTGGTAAAAGACATTTATTTTATATCAAGTTAATATTCTAACAAGATGTTCATTGGACAGCAGTGTCCAAGATTTGGACTCTAACTATTAACAACGTTACATGGATTATAAATAACTTTTTCAAAGGTATTGTCAACAGAGCAACAAGGGTGTTCAAAGTATACTCATATTTTAAACCAGGGTTGTGGAGTCGGTCCAAAATTTTCCAACTCAGACTCCACACATTGTAAAAAATCTAAAAATCCGACTCTGACTCCTCACATTTAAATATACGACTCCGACTCCTCTAGTGTTTCACTCTATAATTATCATAATAATAAGGACATTTCATCACCACCACACTAAGTGTGAAATTTTATATTTTATATTTAAATAAATATTAATTGTATATTCTGAAAATGTAAAAAAAAATATTAAAAAAACTTAATCTAGGGGCTATCAATGAATAAGGTTTATTGACCAAAAAAACTAAATAACCTAAATGTTAGTATTTAGGATTTAGAAATTAAGGGTGACACAGGACACAGAAATTGGAGTCGGAAGTTTTTTACCAACTCCGACTCCGCCCTGAAACGTGCGACTCCACGACCCTGTTTTAAACTATACAGTATACATGTCACACTGCCGAGTGAGGTTTGGTACACTCTTCCTATTTTGTTCTGTCCTGGATTCCTGTTGTTCACTGACACCAGCTGTTTCATCATGTGATTCCAGGCTGCCCTAACTTGAGAGAGAGTCGAGATAATAAAATACAATATGATTATGATGCAAGATAGTTTACCAAAGACGCAAAAATAAATTTTGTAATTTGTAGCACAATCATTTCAAGAAACCCAGATTTTTGGTGGCCATTAATCAAAAGTTTTTTAATTTATATAGATCAAACTCACTGATTCTTTCCTTTTGCTTGCTCCTGCTGTACTTCTCTCCTTTTGTATCTGATGTCTGCCGATGTAAGGCGTTCCTTAAAACCAACGCATCGTCCTATTCAAGCTGTTTTTTGGTCCTCATAGAAAGCATAGTCTTCTTCTGTCATTTTGAGTTGATACAAATGTTCCAAATCTTTTCTCCGATTTGAGTCTTCACAGAAGATGTCAAACAACTTGGAAGTTTTTTCACTGAAGGAAGAAAGATCACTTCGGAACTTGTCACCATGTTTCTTTTTTGGATATCTTTGTCACCATGTTTCTTTTTTGAATATCTATCAAACCTACAAAATTAACAAAACTTTAATGTTGTGAATACAAATTTCAATTACAAACCTTAAGTTAAGTTCTAGTCGTCAAAACAGAATTTATTACCAATCATTCTTATGATTTGCAAATCACTGAATCACATAATTATGTTAATAAAATTACTGTCACAAACAAATAAATGTAACTACAAAATTTACAAAAGTATGACATTTTTTAAATCTTTTTATAAGGGATTGAAAATTTGAGTCTTACCTTGAAAATTCTTTGACTAGACCCTGAATCTTGCTGGTGACACTGGGGCATGAAATTGGATAGACATTGCACCAAATCCAGTGTTCAATCAGACTTAGTGCAACCATATCAGCTGCTTGTCTGGTTGTCCAGTTCTCTTCTGTCATTACACGTTGGATGACATCTTTACCAAGAAGAAGCTTTCCATTGGGGAATGAGTCTGTTCTTGAAAATCTGTGACCTCCATCAAGAATTTTAACTGTGTCACTGTGTCTTAACATCCTATTATGCTGTATTTTTTGGCAATAAGGTTATCAAAATACATGTATTTATCAATTCTATAAATTCAACCTGAAAAGAAAATATAAAACAAAATATTTGGAGAAAAAGGGCCGAAAAATTGCATTTTTTGAGCAAAAATGATAAAATTGGAATTTTTTGATGTATTATTGAGCCTGTAGCCCTCTGCAAATGTTTTAATTTGCTTCAGAGGTAAAAAATACATCATAAACAGTTTTTAAATTATCTTTCCATCATGTCCAGAACCCAAGATAGGTTACTGGGTTAAAATTTTGGTTGCATGCAAATACAATTTGTATAAATTGGCTGGTAGCACTCACAGTTTTGTATGCAACCACCCAAAATCCTGGACAAAAGACAACTATCTAGACCCCCTCAATTTTGATCCTGGTACTTTTGAATTTTTCACTCCACCCTATTCACTATACCATTGGCCTTGCCTTACTTATGGATGGACAGACAGACAATACAGTACTTTCATTATTTGTAAAAATTAGAATGGTATGTTTTAAAATTCATATAACTGTACTTTACTCTCAACCACCAGTGATGAAACAAAGTTCCAAAATCCATCAAAATATCTGTCACCTTCGATTCTAAAAATAATTTTTGCAGTGGTTATGCATTGCATTTTATTAAAAAAAATGAAGAAGAATTGAATAGTAACAGAAGCATTTAGCATTTTGTCTATTAAAAGTTAACAATGGTGATGTAAAACTTAGAAGACAGTTCGCCTCGATCTTCAATCGGCTCAAGCATTACCTTATTAGTTTTCTCCTCAACATGTTTTTGGCACTTAGTTGTAGAAGAGTTGTGAATAAGAGCTGCGTTACTGGACCTACATCATCTTCTGAATCATGGCAAAAAGTATTTATTACCTTTAAAAGTTAAATATCCTTTATTAGAGCTAGAGGAATGTCTTGCTAAAAATTAATGTTAATTAATAAAATAAGGTTAGGTTAGATTAACTATCGAGAACAGTTGTGCATTTTTAAGAACTTCAATGAATAGTCTTGAATTACAGGGTTTTAGTTAGGAGTCACTTTTAGAGTGGTACAGTTTTGGAAAAAAGTTCACCCAGAAACATAAAATTTCTAAAAAGCCCCAAAAATTACCAATCAGTATCCTTAACTCAGTACATAACACCGTTTCGTATAATGGAAGTGAAGACATTGAGGTTGGAAGTTCAATCCAAATGATGCTGGTAATAATAATAGAGTTACAACTATATGCTGCATTAGTTGGCCTGAGCCAGTTTCTGGTCTTCCTGACTGATTAATTAATTAATGACTGTCACACACACACACACACACACACAAAATTACAGTTTTACAAATATGCAATAATTAGAATGGTATCTTTTCATAAGTTTATGACAATGATGATAAAAATGTTAAGACAGTTCATTTTGACCTTTGATCAAAGAACAAAAACTAAACAAACTGAAATTTTAAACAGCTTCCCAATCTGAAATAAACAATGAAAATACCAACTGAAAAAAGGTGCCAAGACAGAAGCAGTTTCAGTAGCTAACATACTTTTTCTATTACTGAAGCCTTTTCATCTGAAGTTGATACTCTTGTTAGTTCAGTAAAAAGGTGAATGATAAGATCTGAATAACAGTCTGTAAATAGGGAAGAAATCTGTAAGAAGTTATAAATTGTAAATACAAGTTTATGAGATACAATGAATTAAAAAGTATAAGCCTAGCCACCTTGTACTTACAGACTTCAAGAACAGTTGACATAACCAGGCATTCAGTTAACCTAACCGGGCATTCAATTAACCTAACCAGGAATATAACCCTTAAACTTTGGTTAGCTTCTGCCCAAATTGTTCATTCTGACGAAGGTCAAGCTTTTCACTCCACCTTAGACCTACAGTTTAACGTGGAATCCAAACCACACCCCACCAGCAGCCCAGTGTTTTAATCACTAGGCCACCTAGGGCACCCATTTATCTACCAACCACTTTTTTATTGTGTGGAAGGATGAACAGCTGGGTTTTACTGCATGCCAGCTGCCATCGCTGGGCTTCAAACCCAGGGCTGATGGATTCATAGTCAGCAATGCTAACCACTATACCAATGAGGCACATATATATATATATATATAGAATATAAAAGAATATAAAAGAAATACAAATTGACAACTACAACATCCTCCGAGCCAACAGAACAGTGAGACGTAAAGGAGGCTGTGCTATTTACACACGCAAAAGGCATATGGCAGAAATGACTAAGTACCTCAAACAGCTACATAGAATGTGTAGCAGCAAAAGTTGAAAAATTAAATATGGTACTAATTGTAATATACAGATCCCCAAACATGCCAACCTCAAAATTTTCAGATTCCATTACAGAGGTGAGAAACTGGGTAAAAGATCTACACTCTCCAACCCCAAATATTTTTCTCTGTGGTGATTTTAATTTCCCATTCATGAAATATAAAAGGATAGGAAAAATGTATGTATACTAGGCCGGGCTGAAACTCAAGATAGAATTAATCAGAGTCATTAACAGTTGGCTTTTGATATCAAAATAAGATTCCTGAAAAACATAATTGGTGGCCACCAACGTGTGTCCGGCCACCCACGTTTTTGTAAAAACATCTAATGCCGCACTAGCAAAATCAGGAAAATGGCAATATCTCTTCTTCTAAACATGCTAGAGATGGTTTGCATACCAAAAGATGCAGAATTTGATTTAGAACAAATTATTAAGAGTGGTATTTTTTCATAAAACCTTTAGTTTTTGAGTTATTTTAGAAAAACTAATTTTTGGGGCCCATGGACCCCCTTTCAACAGACCTTAGTGACAAAAGAAATTCTAAAATAAGCATGATTTGGCTTTTTGATTACTAACATTGCCCTAAAAGGATGTTGACATGGACATAGTGATCACATGATATGACGTTTCCTTGTTATCTTGCATCCATTATGCTTGATTAAAGAATAGAGGATGGGGCTGCTTCATGAACTTTTTTTAAACGTAATAAATTGAAAACTTGTTTTTTTTTCAGGTGCCTTTGTTATAAGTTTCCAACTGCAATTTGTCATTGAATTCAACATTTGCAATATAAAGTATGACTTCTACAAGGAAAACAGTTGCTAAAGTACTTGGTGATGTACGTTTTATTCCAGCAGAACAGTTTCCTTTAGGGAAATTGCCTACGTTGAAGCAAGTTATTGAAAGGTGTTTGTGTTTCGGAGACTATAAAACAGATGCTGTACTGAGAGCTACTTCTGAGGAATTGCATAAATTGTGGGTCACATATAATGTTTATCCAATATCAGTAAATGCCATACAGAGCCGACTGAAAACCCAAATAAAGGAATTCAACCGCCTTCTGAAGTATGGCAAAAAGAAAAGGGGACCTAAATATCATCAAGATCTGGATGATTTTCTGAAAACTGTAAACGTTTTATTTGACATATATCAACATGATCACAAACTGTTGGCAGATACAGAGAAAAAGCACTTACTAAAAATGACTGAATCTGATTACCAGTTTTATGAGGTAGGTCTGTTGATTGAATTTCAAGTTGTAAATTATTAATTAATATTAATTAATTATCAATTATTAATAATTTGCTACAATTTTTAAAGTGCATTTAATAAGTTAGTAATATCAATAATACACTATTAATGATGTTAATGATAGGGCCCTAAGTAATATTTTAGTATTTTCTCATTTTTGTAAGAATTTCAGTTTACATATAGAGACCCATAGATAAAAGATACATTATAGTGTAATGAAATATAATCACTTTGTAGGACCAGAAAACAACTAGGCATGGTTACTGTACCCTGAAAGAAGTCCCAGAAACAGCCACTGACTTAAAATTCAAATCACGGGTTATTCAATCTCAAAAAGCAAAAGAATCAGTTCCTCCTCCTCATCCTCCTGAACCTATGGACATTCCTGAGTTGACAGATAGCGACAGTTGTAATGATTCATTTGATGCAGACTATGTTCCAGAAGTCTCAACATTACAGAACAGAACTAGATTACGCTCATTAGCTGAAGCATGTGACAGGTATAGTACTGAAAGATAAATCTTTTAATACAGCTTAAAGTGAAATCATTGTGACTAAGAGATTAAGATTACCAATAAATTATTCATTGACAATAGATATGTAAATCTACTTTAAATATCCTAACAGATATTAAGCAAGTGATAGAGCAGGAGCGGCTATTGGTTCTGCTACATTGGTGGACTTTGGAGTAATCACCCCCAGATAACATACAAAATGTTATTCATAAGTATGTTTTTAATCACTCTAGATATTACATTTCTTAGCTTCTGCTATAAGTTCTAAATCACCAGATTTACTATTATTTTTAATAAGCGTCAAAATTTCTATTTTGTATTTATATTAATTAGTTTCAAACAGGACACTGACATTTGTATTTTGTATATTTGTATAATGCTAATGCAGTAATGCATGGCCAATATTTTTTAAATACTTTTCAGAAATAAGTTGAGAAGGGAGAGAGCTAAATTGAGAGCCGAAAGGAAGAAGGAAGAAGTGATATTTGAAAAAGTGACTGGCATTGGCTTTGACGGTAGAAAGGATGCTACACTTGCTGTTAACAAAGTAAATGAAAAGTATTATACATCCACAATCCTAGAGGAACATTATGTCATTACTGGAGAGCCAGGTAAATGGAAATGATTGTCATACAGTTATAGGCATTATGCTGTTATATTACTGTACTATAAAGTAATATTTCATTGAAATATTACTTTATAGTACAGTAATATAACAGCATAACGCCTATAACTGTATGACAATCATTTCCATTTACCTGGCTCTCCAGTAATGACAATGTTCCTCTAGGATTGTTTTCAATTACTTAAAAAAATTTCTTTTTAAGTGACAACTGTCCAGTTAACTTTATTCCTTCCTTTTCATTTAATTGTAAAATTAATTACATTTATTTTCAGATGATTTACCTCGACCATTTTACCCTGGAGAGTGGCAAAGGCATTGACATTGCTCATGGCATTTATAAGATCATTAAAGGGACAGAACTTGAGGCCAAATTAAACTTAGTTAAAGCAGATGGGACAAATACTAACACAGGACATATGCATGGGTCAATCAGATATTTGGAAATGTTTTTAGGGCAACCTCTTCAGTGGGATATTTGTCTTCTGCATCTAAATGAATTGCCACTTAGACATCTTATAACTTTAGATGGGACAACAAAAAGTCCAGACAAATTTTCTGGCCCTATTGGTTCTCAGCTCAATGGGGATGTGTCAGAATGGAATGTTGTGGACTTCAAATCTATACCTTATCCTGCATTTGCTTCTACCAAATGAGGTGGTCAATAATTTATCAACAGACCAATACTATGGATACTGCATCTGCTGGGCAATTATTACTGGTGAAGTGGATGAAGACCTTGCACTCTTAGAAGTTGGCCTGCTAAATCACTCTCGATGGCTCACCTTAGCCTGTAGAATTCTTCGCTTTTATGTTTCACAAAAAAGACCCAGTAAGAACCTCAAAATCATAGTAGAATTCATCATCAAAGTATACTTTCACAGTTGTTCAATATCAAGGCTAATAAGAGGCTAAGTGATGGGTCAAGAAACCTATTCAATATGATCCAAAGAGTAAATAAATTCCCTGACAGGAAAATTAGAGAAATTTGTTATGACGTATTAAACAATAACAGCTATTTTGCTCATGGTGAAAATATTTTAGTTGGAATGCTGACTGATGAAGATGAAGAGGTGAGGAGGTGTGCTGTCAATAAAGTTCTGTGTCTGAGGGGAGTTATAGAGGATTTTGATGATGAATCTGGTAGTAGCAATGATTTTGCAGGTGGAATAATTGAAAGTGATGATGAGAATCAGGGTTTCGGAGCCGGTAAAAAAACTTCTGGCTCCGACTCCGGCTCCGGAGCAGAAATTTTTTACAGTCTGGCTCCGGCTCTGGCTCCGGCTCTTTTATAGTAAATTCTGTTAATTATAAAATAAATATCTAGATTTATATAACTAATTGTCCAATTTAAAAAAATATTTTATTATTAAATCACTTTAATACTCAAAATTTAAATTTCTTATGATTTTAAATTAGGCAAATATAATGATAGAATGAAGTTATTTAAATAACTAAAGGAAAATGATGAAAACTAAATGATATTAAATATTTATTAACAATGGTAGCTTATATAAATTAGAGAAACTTGCCTCCTAATTAGTTCAAAGTTCAAACTTAAGAATTCTCGTATGGAAAATAGTAACAATCAAACTTTCTGAGATAATATATGCATCTTTTTTTAAGTGTTGAAACTTGAAAGCTTCATGAAAGCCAACTTGGCTTGAAAAAGAGCTGAATATTTAAAAAAATTCAGTTTTTAAATTTTTAATAGGTTATATTATTTACTTTAAATTTTTAATAGGTTATATTATTTACTTTAAATTTTTAATAGGTTATATTATTTACTTTAAATTTTTAATAGGTTATATTATTTACTTTAAATTTTAATAGGTTATATTATTTACTTTAAATTTTTAATAGGTTATATTATTTACTTTAAATTTTTAATAGGTTATATTATTTACTTTAAATTTTTAATAGGTTATATTATTTACTTTAAATTTTTAATAGGTTATATTATTTACTTTAAATTTTTAATAGGTTATTTATTTACTTTAAATTTTTAATAGGTTATATTATTTACTTAGATAAATAGTTAGTATCTACCTACCTAAGGTCTCCACCGCCATAAAATTTTTTTTACCTATATAATTAAGTGTTGTTAAGACAAATCTTCCCAAATATTTAATGGTTAAAAAATGGAAATTTGCAGATTATTCCTGCAACTCCCACACCTCCATAAAATCCAAGAATCCTATGGTACCATTTTTCGTAATATATTACAAGAATTATAATTTGCAACTAAACCTATATTTAACAAATAACAATTTAGGTAGCAATATATCGCCCGGAGCCAGACCATGGAGCCGTATTTTCAAGGTTTCTGGCTCTGGCTCCGGCTCCAGGTAAGCAAAATTCACTGGCTCCACCGACTCCGGCTCCGAAACCCTGATGAGAATGAAGAGGATCATGAAGGTGGTTACTGATGAATATCCTGCTATAGATGAGAATGTTAGGGTCTTTAGAAAGCCAATCATCAATTTCAAAGCTTCTGCATACCACAAGCTGTCTGCTATGTCCCAATGGGAAACTGTTCCACCTGTATTAAAAGAATTCAGTAATGATGAACTGCGTGATATCATTAATACCGCATTGAAACTGGATCATGAGTGCTAGTCAGAATGTTGAAAGGCACATCAAGCTTGTCACTGAAGCATCCTTGGCTGTTGTAGGTCATGAGCGTAGAGATGGTCTTATTAGAAACAAAATTAGATCACGTAAATTAATGAAAGATTTTGTGTCTAAAAAATATTTTAAGTTCTAGATTATTATTTATCATGCTAAAATATGACAAAATGACAATTGTTAATTGTATAATTTAATGTTTGGCATTTTGGAATGTCAAAAAGCATTTTCAATGAATTTAAAATGGCTGATTTTGATTGATTTTGATTGCTGAACCACTAATACATGTCAATTTGCAGCTTGAGAATGTTTTATTGTGTTAACATTCAGTTGAAAGAGGGGTCTATGGGCCCAAAAAATTAGTTTTTCTAAAATAACTCAAAAACTAAAGGTTTTATGAAAAAATACCACTCTTGATAATTTGTTCTAAATCAAATTCTGCATCTTTTGGTATGCAAACCATCTCTCTAGCATGTTCAGAAGAAGAGATATTGCCATTTTCCTGATTTTGCTAGTGCAGCATTAGATGTTTTTACAAAAACGGGGGTGGCCGGACACACGTTGGTGGCCACCAATTATTTTTTTCAGGAATCTTATTTTTATATCAAAAGCCAACTGTTAGTCACTCTGATAAATTAAAATCAAACAAAAATTATAGTTTCAGCCGGCCTAAATTGCATACACCAGGACAAGGGGGGCACACAGGAAGACCAGGAGCAGGTAAAAATGCTACTAGCTCTAGCTGATGAATTTGTTAATGCAAGCAATAACAGAAAACACAAGAAAAACAACTGCCTAGATTTGGTATTCACAAACAACAGCAACCTAATTGATAATATAGAAATATCCCCAACTATAATATCAAACCACAACATCATTGAAATAACAACCAATATAAAAGTAACAGGAAAGGAAAGAACATGAACAGCAGAAAGAAGCAAATTCAAATTTTTTAATTTTCACCCCAAAGGTATAAACTGAGGTGGTGTTGCATCCAGCATAGAAGTAATAAATTGTAAAATTATCTTCAAGGCCAAGACAATGGAAGAGATGCTAGTGACCTTAGACGAGAAGATGCTGGAAATTGTGGAAAGACATGTCCCAAAAATACAAAATAGAGGAAAGAGAAGCAGGTTCAAGAGACAAAAGAGGTCATTGTTCCGAAAGAGAAAAAGAGTGACTGCAAAATTAGTACTGTAACTGTAAAGATGAAAACATCAGAAAAATATTAAATGATAAACTGCAGAGTATCAATGATGTCATACAGGAACTAATTAAGAAGCATACAGAAAAAGAAGACGACGACGCTATAGAAGCAATAAAGGTTAACTCAAAGTACTTCTATAATTTTGCAAAAAGAAAGTCAAAAACTATGCAACTATTGGACCTTTGAAAAACGAAGACAATGCTTTATCTGATGACCTAACAGAAGTATCTGAAATATTAAGAGCTCAGTACGAATCATCTTTCAGTATCCCAAAAACTGACAAATTGATATGCAACAGAAATGCATTCTTTGAAGAAGAACTACAAGGGGAAAGTATAATGGACTTCAACTTTATGACATATTACACAAGCTATGGGGAAACTAAAAACACACTCAGCAGCAGGACTGGATAAATGGAATGCCACACTGATCAAAAACTGCAAGAATGCAATCACTGAGCCCCTATATTGGATATGGAGATGATCATTAGACACGGGAGAAATACCAGGCATCCTGAAGAGTGCAAACACAGTCCCAATATATAGAGGAGGAGATTGATCCAAGGCCAAAAACTATAGGCCAGTGTCACTTACATCTCATCTCACTAAAATATTTGAAAGAATAGTTAGACAGAAAATCTATGACTTTTTGGAAACTCTGAAAAAATTCAATGATAACCAACATGCGTTTTGGTCAAGCAGATCATGCCTATCACAAATAATGGAACATTACAACAACATTATTGAGGCATTTGAAAGTAATGAAAATTATGATGTAATATACACAGACTTTGCCAAAGCATTCGACAAGTGTGACCATGGAATCATAATACATAAACTGAAGTATTATGATTACCTTATTAGTTTTCTCCTCAACATGTTTTTGGCACTTAGTTGTAGAAGAGTTGTGAATAAGAGCTGCGTTACTGAACCCACTTCATCTTCTGAATCATGGCAAAAAGTATTTATTACCTTTAAAAATTAAATATCCTTTATTAGAGCTACGAGAATGTTCTGCTAAAAAGTAATGTTAATAAAATAAGGTTAGGTTAGATTAACTATCGAGAACAGTTTGTGTATTTTTAAGAACTTCGATGAATAGTCTTGAATTACAGGGTTTTAGTTAGGAGTCACTTTTAGAGTGGTACAGTTTTGGAAAAAAGTTCACCCAGAAACATAAAATTTCTAAAAAGCCCCAAAAATTACCAATCAGTAATGATTGGCAGTCAGTATTGGCAGTCAGTATTGGCAGTCAGTATTGGCAGTCAGTATTGGCAGTCAGTATTGGCAGTCAGTATTGGCAGTCAGTATTGGCAGTCAGTATTGGCAGTCAGTATTGGCAGTCAGTATTGGCAGTCAGTATTGGCAGTCAGTATTGGCAGTCAGTATTGGCAGTCAGTATTGTATATCCATTTCCCTACCATTTCCATGGTAGGGAAATGGATATACAATTTCCTTAGCGAGTGGCAGCAAGTAATTACAGTACAAGGAGTATCTTCATCAGAAGTCCTCAGCTCAGTACCACAAGGAACAGTATTAGCTCCACTATTCTTCATAATCATGCTAACTGACATAGATGGGGACATTACCAGAGACAGCACAGTAACATCCTTTGCCAATGACACAAAGATCAGTAGAAAAATAAAAAACCCAGAAGATATAGGATCTCTACAAACCAACATGAACAGAACTACAAGTGAATGGAAGATGATAATAAGAAGTTTAACACTGAAAAATTTCAGCTGTTACAGTATGGAAAACGAGAAGACCTAAAATCCATGGAATATTATACTCCAAATGGACAGGAAATTCAGAGAAATTCTAAAGCAAAAGATTTAGGGGTTGTAATGATTGATGATGCAAAATTTGAAACACAAAATAAGATAGCAGTAAACAGAGCAAAGAGAATAACTGGGCAGAAACTGAGAACCTTTAAATGAAGGGATAGGAATATAATGATTCCTCTACTGAAAACAGTGATCATACCCAAATTGGAATACTGCTCATACATCATAGGAATTTTCAGTGTTGACTATATTATTATTTTTTCTTTTAGGTAGGGGATGGCTGCAAAATTAACAATAGATGAGAGGGTGAGCTTTGTTTTAATGCATGGCATACCAGGTACTACAAATCGATGAATTGGTACAGAATTTAAATTCTGTACCAATTCATTGATTTGTTGTACCTGGTATTCCATACATTAAAACCAAGTTCACCCTTTCATCTGTTGTTAATTTTGCAGACATCCCCTACCTAAAAGAAAAGAAAATATAGTCAACACTGAAAATTCCTATGATGCACAACTTTTGTGCCAATTATTTCACGAAAGTAACACGTGAAAAATATTTATGATGAATAAAACCACGAAGGAAAGGAAACACAGAGAGGTACTCAAGTGCTTTCATCTAATGACATCCTCTGGAATACTGAAGTAAATAAAGAGTTCAAGACTATATATAGGTTACAAAAAAAAAATATATATATATATAATAAATATAGAAATAAAAATTGTGGGAGGAGCATACAAATTTGTAAGGAAAACTACTAATTTTAGCACTTTGCCCGAATTCAACACAAGATCAAATGGATTGTTTACAACCAATTTTATAGATAATGCCTGATCCTGTTGTTTTGAGTTTGTTCAGAATGGATTTAGACAAGAAGGGCAGAGTGCTAAAACTTTGGTATTTTTCCCTTATAAATTTGTATGCTCCTCTTACAATTTTTATTTTTCAATTTATTTTTTTTGTGACCTATATATCATTCAGGCATTATCTATAAAATTGGTTGTAAACAAACCATTTGATCTTATGTTGAATTCGGGCAAAGTGCTAAAATTGGTAGTTTTCCTTACAAAGTTGTATGCTCCTCCCAAAATTTTTATTTCTATATTTATTATATACTGTATACAGTAAATACTTGATGAGTCGGACTTCAGGATGAGTCAGACTCATCCTCTGTCAAGTGCTATTATTCTTTTATTTTACTGAGAGAAGTGTTTTATTTCCTATGTCAAGTGCCATTATTATTTTGTTTCTTTTACTTAGTGAAGTGTTTTTTTAATACTGTATTGTATGAAAAGGTAAACAATAAAATTTTTTGTGTTTCACGCTCAAAATAATTCTAGCAACGGTAAGTGAAACAAAGTTTTATTGTTTTTAATGTTTATTTTGAACATTGTATTACTCTCACTACCAAACTTAAAAGGTTAGAGAGTGTTTATGCCTCTTTAGGGGTAAATAGGGGGGGGGGGGGGGTAATTAAAGGTAATTCGCGATGAGTCAGACTTTTCAATGAGTCAGACTGGCTAGAGCCCTATATAGTCTGACTTATCAAGTATTTACTGTATATATATATTTTTTTTTGTAACCTATATATAGTCTTGAACTCTTTATTTACTTCAGTGTTCCTGAGGATGTCATTAGACGAAAGCACTTGAGCACCACTCTGTGTTTCCTTTCCTTCATGGTTTTATTCATCGCATATATATATATATATATATATATATATATATATATATATAATAAGCAAAGAACCACAGGGAAAAGGAAACAGGAAGTCTGAGTGCTTTCATGATATATTCACATCTTCAGGGACAAGAAAGAAATTTCTGTCTTGTCCCTGAAGATGTGAATATATCACGAAAGTGCTTGGACTTTGTGTTTCCTTTTCCTTTTCCCTGTGGTTCTTTGCTTGTTAAAAAGATCATGTGTTGCTTTGTGATTTCTTTGCATATATATATATATATATATACACACACACACATTTTAACTGCAAACAACACACAGTATAATTAATGTAAAGAACGACGCTAGTGTAGAAGAACGTTCCGCACAAGATGAGGAGGAAGAACGAACAAATGAAAAATGAGGTTACCACCCAGGAATCGAACCCGGGATCTTCCAATTGCCAGTCAGATATGCTATCCACTACACCATGGGACTTGTTCTTCCTCTCATCTTGTGCGGAACGTTCTTCTAGTCTTCTACACAAGCGTCGTTCTTTATATATATATATATATATATATATTATATATATATATATATATATATATATGGGACTGAACTCAGAATGGTCCCCTGAGGTTTTTCATGATACACACAGACTGTGCATGGAACAAGGAACTCTTCTGGGAAAATTAAATCCACTATAGTCCAAATAAGTAATGGTAAATGACAAACACTAGTTTTTTCTTTTTCATGATGTTAGCCCAACATGGGCAATGGGTCACTCACAAAGAGGCCCCAAAAATATAGCTTCCCTCACCAGCTCTCTGCAAAGCAGATACAATCCAGCTTTGGGACAGAATCTAGGGTTTTCCTTGTTCCATGCATGGTATATATATATTATATATATATATATATATATATATATATATATATATATATATATGCCTTGATGGTATACTGGTTAGTGTCACTGACTACAAATCCATTGGCCCCAGGATTGAGACCCGGTGATGGCAGGCAGTGTATAGCAAAACCCAGCTGTTCATCTTTCCACACAATAAAGAAGGTGGTTGGTAGATAAATGGGTACCCTGGGTGGCCTAGTGGTTAAGACGCTGGGCTGCTGGTGGGGCATGGTTCGGATTCCACATTAAACTGTAGGTCTAAGGTGAAGTGAAAAGCTTGACCTTCGTCAGAATGAACAGTTACATTTCACACCATCAGAAAAAGGGCTTAACCACAATGTCAAGACTTAGGTTTGGGACTAGCAGCCACTAACTCAGTCTTAATATTAATATCCATCTATTGTCAAACTAACAGCCTTGAAAGGCACAAGATTAAGGCTCATCTACAGCTAGAAATCTCAACAGTCTAATCAAACTTACCTTCATCACCTTCAAGTGTTGGTAAATGTAAATCAAATGAATTTGGCTTACAAGGATCAGAACAAACTTTATTCTTTTTTGGCCTCATGATGAATAACAGTTTTGAGAGTAAGAGTTACTTTAACTTCAAGTTACCCAAGTACAGAACTCAAATATTTTGTCTACTCAAACCCAACTCTGACAGTCTCATGAGGGTCTGATTTCTAGCCACTGCATCTGCAGTCAATATTTGATAGAGGGCTTGTTATTTTAGAGCTTTGGCCTAGAGAAAAGAAAGTTCATTGTTAACATCACATATTTGATTATCATTAGTACTACATTACTTCAAAATCTTTATTCAGAAAAGAATACAAACAACAGTTTTACAATATATATAAAGTAACCATCAAATGTTGTGGCAGGTTACACAAACCTGTCACAAAATTTTACATTCCCAGTCATACACCATCCCTGGCAACAGCAGCGCAACATAAAAACATCAAATAACACTCATAAAACATACTTTTTAGTACTTTGTCGTATTTCCTTTCTTCTTAATAACCTCATGTAGTTTATGAGGCAATGAGTCTGCAAGTTTCTGCAAATGTTCTGCAGGTATCTCCTCCTACACTTTCACTAAGGCTGCTTTCAACTTAGGAACTGAGCTAGGGTCAACATCCTGGAGTCATTTTTTCAGTATTGACCATAAATTTTCAATAGGATTAAAGTCTGGGCTATTACCAGGCCAGTCTTTAAAGTAATCCAGAGCACACAAATCAAACCACTCTTTCACTTGTTTACTTGTGGCAGGGAGCACCATCCTGCATGAATGTCTCTGCATTACACTTGTCAAAACATTCCTCCAGATTGTCATACAATAAATCAAGCTACCTTTCTCTAAGAAAATTAAATTACCACTCCATAATAAGAAAAACAACCCCACAGCATAACTGAATCAGGGTGCTTTACAGTCTTCATGGTGTACTGTGAGTCGAACCTGTCTGATTTCCAGATTTGTCTCATTTTCCTTCATTTAGTACCTGACACTGTAAAACACATTTTCATCTGACCACAAAATGTGCTGCACTTTCTCCAAAGGCCAGTCTTTAATTTCCTTAACAAAACTAATTAATTTTGCTTTGTGGTGGGTGGTCAAGTGAGGTTTCTTTGCTGCCTTCCTCGTTGGCAGATTGAGATCTCGTAGTGAATAATGCTGCACAGTTCTTACGGACACATTACCCCATAATGCAGGATAAGTTTCCTTTATTTCACGTGCTGTTTTTGTAGGAAAGGCATTCAGCTGTCTTTTAATAACATTCAGTCTTTTTACTACATTTACGTGGCCATCCAGACTTTGGTAAATGTGTGGGTGTCTTTATCACCAACTGCCACCTGCAGCACTGAAGCCACCATTCAATAGTTCTTTGAGCAACTCCCATCATTTCCACAATAGCTTTTGCACCAAAACCAGCCTTATGCAGGACATATATATGGCTGATAGTATCCTGAGATATAATGCACTTAGGTGCCATGTCACACTGAGCAATCACAACAATCTGAAAAATACGCTTGAATTTAAACACAAGCACCGGAATATCGGCCACTAAGCAACTCTCCCCCTTCATACCTGGATGAACACAGAATGATAGTTTGAGCTCTGAGGTGTTGCTATGGGTCCAGTCAAGATGCCAGATTAGCCATATTTATAATTCCACCCATACAGAATGGCTGGGAAGGGTATGAATGGAAACGTCAAATGTTATGGCAGGTTTGCATGACCTGCCACAATTTGACAGCTACTGTATATACACAGTATTTGTTTTTTCTGTTCAATGTAGCTATATAGCTATTTGATCATATGGCATTAATATATTCATGGTACTCTAATATGAATACACAACTGGGAGCACGGCGGCTTTTTAGGCAAAATTAATGGAATTTAGTTCATTTATTACATAAATGAAATTAGTAACAGTGATAACAAATAATAATAATATTATTATAATTTAAAAAATTTACAATTTTAAATTAAATGATTTATTGTATATTGTATCCAGTAGAAAATAAATAATGCTTAATAAAAAAATATAAAAAAAGGATAACTTATGAAATTAAAAGTTCTTAATGAAATTAACATAGCTCTTTTAGATAATTTAGTGAACTTATACATCAGAATAAGCTAATGAAGTAATTTTTGTCAGTTGCAAAATACAGTTAGTGATTAAGCCTGTCTGATATTTATGGGAATTGCATTTCATACATCTGTTCCTTTGAAAGAGAGTGCATTTCCTGCAGTTTCCATTATATAGTTTGGTTTGTTTATAAAATCCCTAGGGAGTCTGGTGTTATAATGATGGTGTATTTGATGGTAGGTGATTGCTCTCTGAATGGGTGATGTACATTGATTTTTATTGATAACAAAGGCATTCAAGAAGGCTTTTGTTTTCCATAAAATAATGTACTTTTCTTGTGGGTCATGTCGAGCACCATGCAAGAGAGTGGGTAGATTAAAGGTATGCGCTGGAGTTCATCCTTAAGTTCTGCTCTTGGGAAGTCAAACCTTGGGCACTTCAGTAGGCAATGATATATGGTTCCACTGCACCATTTACAGCAAGTTGAGTCCTCCAGTCTCAATCTATAATAGGTGGGGAGTGCAGTGTGACCAATACAAAGATGGGTAATAGCTACATTTATGGCTCTAATAGAAGACCAGGACCATGGGGCAGGAGAGAAATCTGTCCTTATTGTCTCCAGATGTGTATGTGCTGAGGATAACCTAAGAGCATCTGCCCAAGAATGGTATATAATCTTATAATATTACCAACTAGGGATCAAGCAATCTTAGATTTGATTCTTTCCAATGATCATGAGGTTATTTGGGAACTTGCAGTTGGAGAGTCATTAGGGAATAGTGACCATTTGTGATCATACATTTTAAGATAGAAATAAATAGGGATCTAGTCAACAATGACTATCTAGACCCTTGCTTCTCAAAGGGTGACTATTGTAACTTTAGGGTTGCTAGGCTCAGTAAAGTGAGATAATGAATTTGCCAATAAAAATGCTATCGAGATGTGGTCTAGCTTCAAAGAAATTTTAGAAGATGTACAATGTAGGACTGTAAGTGTATTTTCTTTCAACACTGTTAGGAATAACAAGATTAAGAAACCTTTGTGGTGGAATAGGGAAATAGTTAAAATGATTAAAAATAAAAAAGGGCATTCAGGGAAGTTAAAAACAGTGATAGTCTTCTGGACTTGGATAATTATAGGCAGTTAAGAAATAAGCAAAATAGTTTGAATAAGAAGAGCAAAAGGCAGAGTGAAATAAATCTAGCTACAAATAGCAAGATCCAAAGAAATTCTTTAGTTTTTATAAATATAATATAATAATAATAATAAAAAGCATGATAGGATTGGCCTAATAGAACATGATGATAGGATATTTGTAAGTGATCAGGATATTGTTGGTATTTTTAATGAAGAAAATTTAAATAACTTTGATTTTAATTCTTTAGATTCTGTAAACTCAGGCAGTCTATCGATAATATTCATATAAGGGAGGAGGATGTTAGGCAAGTGATTCATACAATGAAGCCAAATAAAGCTGCTGGACCTGATAATATAACTGTATATGCTAGGATTCTCAGAGAAGGGGAGGATAGTTTATCTGAGGTACTTATTATTTTGTTTGCTAAGTCTATTAATTATGCAGAGGTATCAGATGAATGGAAAAAAAAGCAAATGGGCACTATTGCAGTTGGGTAACCCAACCCAACAAATTCAATTACATTAAAACAAAAAATTTAAAGGTTAGGTTAATTGAATGCCCAGTTAGGTCAACTGTATGCCCTTGACAATTAGTTAGGTTAAGTTGATATTTTCATTAGTTTTAATGAAAATATCACAACTTAGCCTAACCAGTCATCAAGAGCATACAGTTGACCTAACTGGTTAAGTCATGATATTTTCATTAAAACTAACGAAACTATCACAACTTAACTTAACCAATGTCAAGGGCATACAGTTGACTAACTGGGCATTAAATTAACCTAACCTTTAAAATTTTTTGTTGTAATGTAATTACATTTGTTGGGCTGAGGCAGTGGCATATCAAGGGAGGGGCGAGAGGGGCGACCGCCCCGAGCAGCACTTCCCGAGGGGTGGCAAATTAGTCAGGCAGGCGCAGTATGCAAAATTTTGGGTTTTTATGTTTTAAAATGCAACCCTCCAAAAACTTATATCTCATCATTGTCACGCATTATTTGTGTACAAAATATCCATGGTTTTGATGAAAAATCATCATTAAATGCTATATATGCCACCTCAATGCCACTATTTCCACAAATAGTTGCGTTAAATTTTCACATCGGAAAGGTTGCCAGCCCTATTTTTCAGACTTTCCCTATATTATTTAGGTTAGGCTTTGCATTCTTTGAGCTTGATGATGTTAATAATTAATGGTTGTTTTATTTTGCAGATACCCTACTGAATTAGCAAACATGAGCAAATGACAGAGACTGAGTGGTGCTGCATACAAGAATCTTCGCGAAAAAAAAGAGGAGGAAGGCAAGCGTGCTGCTAAGCGATTTCATCAGTTAATGGGATTCTTAGACACCTTCAGTGCCTTCTGGGAAGCAAGGAGATCAACCGCAATGTGATATATCTTTAGAGATAGATGTTCAAGCGGCAACTTCAAGTGAACCCCAAATAATCAGGATCAACCCTCATCTACATCACAAAGTCACCCACCCACCCATCACCACAGAGTCTGTTTAACGATTCTGGCAACTGGCCCATTCCAATGACGGACAATTTGAGAATTGAACTCATTAAACGTGGACCATCACATTTGAAAAACATGAATGGACCCTTTCCAGCTGATTCAAACAATAGGTCAATGTCAAAAGTTTGGTATTTCAAAACTTTGGAAAATGGTGAAAAAATTGAAAGGTCATGGCTAATCTTCTCACCTTCAAAATGTAGCTTGCATTGCTTTTGCTGTCGTCTCTTCAACAACATCTCCAGTGCATTTGGAAAAGAAGAAGGATTTTTTGCCTAGAGGAAACTGAATCCAAGAGTACCTGAACATGAAAACAGTCCATATCATACCCGATGCTTTGAACAATGGAAAGAGTTGTCTATGTGCCTTCAGTTGAATGCTACAATAGATAATGCACATCAGTTGCAAATAAAACATGCTACTGCTAAGTGGAAAGAAATAATGAGACAAATTTATGACTGCATCATGTTCTTGGCAAAACAAGATCTTGCATTCCGAGGGCACCGAGAGAACTTAAATGAAGAAGCTGGGCTAGCTGGCAATTCTGGAAACTTTTTGGAGTTAATAAAACTAATGGGCAAATATAACCCAGTAATTAGGGAACATCTTACAAAAATACGAATGACTGACAAGATATCCACTACATATTTGTCACTTAACATTCAAAATGAGTTCATCACACTAATCGGCTGTAATGTTCGAAAATGTATAATTGATAATGTGTCTGTGCAAAGTACTTTGCAATAATTTTTGATAGTACACCAGATATATCGCATATTGATCAGATGTCTCAGGTAATTTGCTGTGTGTCAATTAAAGATGGTAATGTAGAGGTGAAGGAATCCTTCGTTGATTTTATTAAATTAGAGGGGAAGACTGCTGAGGCAGTTACTGATCTCATTGTCACTAAGCTCCGTGAGGATGGGCTGGATATCCAGAATTGTTATGGTCAAGGGTATGACAATGCTGCTACGATGGCAGGTATTCATCTTGGAGTTCAACGCAGAATTCTTGATGTTAGCAAACACGCTGTTTTCATTCCTTGCAATAACCACTCGCTGAACTTGGCTGGAGTTCATGCCGCGGGACTGAGTCCTAATGCTGTAACTTTCTTTGGAACAATTGAACGAATTTTCGTCTACTTTTCTTCCTCTACTCATTGTCGGGATGTCTTAACAAAACATTCCAAAATCACTGTCAAGCGAGTCTCTGATACGCGGTGGAGTGCTAAGTATGATGCTGTTTCTAGTCTTAAGAAGAACTTGACTCACATTGTTAGTGCCTTGGAAGAACTGAGTGAAGGGGTCTCCAAAAATCTGGACACAAAGGGCGATGCTGAAGCTCTGTTGACCTCCATCATGTACATATTCATTGTGTACTTATTTTTCTGGGATCCAGTGCTGAAAGAAATCAATGATGCTCAGCTATATTTTCAAAGAAAGGGACTTGCTTTGGACCAGTGTGCATTAAAAATGAACTCTTTATCCGTGTTTTTAACTAATAAACGAGAGGCAGTAGTATCAAACGCTGCAGATGCCGCTGAAGAGTTCTGTAATGAAATGGATATCAGTATAGACCGCAGAGTCAGGAGACGGAGAAGAATGCCTGGAGAGCAAGCTTGTGATGCTGGATTGACCGTGCAAGAGGATGTACACAGAGAATTTTTTGAAATCATGGATCGTTTATTAGCAGAAATTGAAAAACGCACAGTTTGTCTTAAAAACATGAATGATCGCTTTGAATTTCTGTCTCCTTCGTACCTTTTGAATCAGTCCAAAGATGAAGAAATTAATACCAAGGTCAATAATTTTTCTTCCATCTACAATGACATTAATCCAGGAAGTCTACTGGAAGAAATAAAGCATTTGCGCAGACATTTGCTCAGTTTCGAAAGCATAAGCGTCGTGATGATCCAAAGAACTGGGATATGTTAAAACTACTTCAGTGGATCGTTAAATGTAGGCTGACCATATTTCCTTGAGATAAAAACGGGACATTGGGATGGCAAAAAAGGGACAGGGGTTATGTAATATTCTGTATTCATGAAAAAGTAAGTACATAAACCGGGACAAAATTGACATTTTTATTAAAATGACGGGATGGCCAGGAAATATAAAACAAACGGTACTGTCCCGTTCAAAACGGTACGTATGGTCAGCCTAGTTAAATGGGATCTAGTGGAATCTTTGCCTCATATAACAATTGCCCTCCGGATCTGTCTAACTACATGCATGTCCGTGGCAAGTTGCGAACGAAGTTTCTCGAAACTGAAACTTATAAAAACTTACCTCAGGTCAACTATAAGTCAATCTAGACTGAGCAATTGGCAATTTCAATTGAATGCGAAGTTGCAGAGACAATGGACATAGAAAAAATCATTCATGAATTTTCTGTTATGAAAGTCCGAAAATTTAACTAGGCATTGTACATTATATAGTTATTGTTAAAATTATGTAGTGTATAGTGTATTATGTACGGTACATTATGTAGTATTGTTAAAATTGAAGTTGCTTTATTTAAGTTTTTCTTCCAATAAAAGTTTTGTTTAGAAGTGTATTTTTGTAAAGGAATTGTTTTTAAAATTGAAAATTATTGCCGGGGGTGGGTGGGGGGTGGGGGGTGTGACATTTTCGCTCTGAGCGGCAAAAAGTATTGGTACGCCTCTGGGCTGAGGTACCCAACTGCAATAGTGCCAGCAAATGTAATACCCATTTACAAAAAGGCAGTAAAAAGGAGGTAGGAAATTATAGGCATGTTAGTTTGACATCAATGGTAGGAAAGATACTACCAAGAATTACAAAGAATAATATTCAAGATCATAAATGGAAAATTTTAATCTTATTTCAAGTTCACAACATGGATTTAGATGAGGAAGGTCTTGTTTGTCTAATCTCTTTGATTGTTTAGAATTTGTAGCTGAACAGGTAGATAATAATAAATGATATGGATTTTAGTAAGGCATTTGACAAGGTTCACATAGGAGACTTCTGTATAAATTAAAAGCTCATGGGATATTGGGGTCAGTTGTTAATTGGGTATAAAAATCGCTAGAAAACAGAGAGAGTAATTCTAAATGATCATGAGTCTGGGTGGCAAAAAGTGAAAAGTGGGGTACCACAGGGATCAGTGTTAGGTCCATTACTCTTCATTTTATATCTAAATGATTTATAGAAGGGAGTAGGTAGTAAAACTTCTAAATTTGCAGATGATACAAAAGTTAGCCTGTTACAAATATAGAAAATTTGGTTAATATTCATTTTAGCACATGACCTGGACTGTGGGATGACAATAGGTTTTTTGGTACTAGCCTACTTATCTTTCCAGGTCGTGACATATATTCCAACTAAAATAACCTTTCCAGGTCTCAACATATATTTTGTGATATTTTCATTTAAACCAACAAAAATATCACGACTTAACCTAACCAATCATCAAGAGTGTACAGTTGACCTAACCAGGCAGTCAATAATTTTCATGAAACTGTTATTCATGCCAAGAACTTTGTTGACCCAATAACTGGAGTCCACACCAACTGCATTGAGAATTTATGGAAAAATTGTAAACAGAAATTTAAGGCAATGTGTAGGGTACACAGATTGATGTTACCAAGTCACTTGGACAAATTTATGTGGAGACAGATGTTTAAGGATGATCCATTCAACAAAATATGAGAACATATAGCTTTAAGGTATCCAATGCCCTAAGTGATTAAATAAATATATGTGCTGAAGTTAATTTATGGTTTTTGATTTGGAACTCAGAAAGGTCAGTTTTTCTTATAATTAGGGCTAGGTTAACATGATTTTTGGCATGAAAATTGGTTTTTCTGGTGTATTTCACTGTTATTTGTGCATTTCTGACCTTCAAATATCCCCACAAGGGGGTTCAGGGGGCGAAGTCCCCAGCTAGGTACACAGCATTAGGTCTAGGTTAGGTTGTTTTTTTAGGTTTGGTAGTGCCACTATGGTTAGGAGCAGAGCATGGCCTCTTTTACCCTACAATTTCCTTCTACTTCAAAGCCCTGCCCACTTCCAGGGACTTCAAAATTGTAGGATGGGGGGAAGGGGTCATATCTCCACAACCACTCATTTGCACAAGAAATGACCGAAATGAAGGTCAGATTCGCACAAAACAGTGAAATACACCAGAAAAACCAATTTTCCTGCCAAAGTCCAGGTCCTGTGCTAAAACAAGATCTTGATAGATTGGTTGCCTGGGCCCTGGGCTAGTAAATGGCAGATGGAATTCAATGTTCAAAACTGCAGTCATCCATTTTGGTAGAAATAATGAAAAAGTTTAGTTATGAGACGCAAGAAAACTGGTTGGAGGATGTTAGACAAGAAAAAGATCTTGCCATTGTAGTTAGTAATGATCTAAAAATTTTTAAGCAGTGCTTAAAGTACATGAATGAAAAGTACACAAGTTGAAAAGGAGTGTGGAAAATTTGGGAGTACCAAAATGGAAGACCCACCAAATCCTGGATAAGCCATATTGACATTTAAAAAAAATAACAACAATAAAAAATAAATCAGAGGAGAACTTGAACTCTTGCTGAGAAAAATTAAAAAGACACCAACAAAGAAACAAATATGGGATGAAAAGAAAAAAGATCCCATAGCTAGAAATGGCAACACGGTTTTGGGAAGAAGAAGAAAAAGATCGGGATAAGCTTAATAAGAGGGGGGATGAGGAGGCGCGAGACGAAAGAAGCCGGAATAAAAATGTTCATTCTTGGTGTTAAGAAATAAAACTTATATAAAATTTCAAGGTAAGAAGTTCATAAATTTCCCTTCGGTTATTAAATTTAGGTTAAATAAGCTGACATTTCAGCTGTAATTGTTTAACAAAAGAGTATGGAAGTCCTGTTTATGGACAAATAGCTAGGCTGGTTCATCTTTGGCCTAGGTCTTCCATCTCCAACGTAGCCTAGGTTGTGTTTAGGCTACTCTGGTTGGAGCAGGACCTATTTTTTCCATAGGAGTACATCAATGAAAAGTATGAGAGAGAGGGAGAAAAGGAAGGATGAGATTGTGATTTTTAGCTTTAAAGAGGCCTCCAAGGAGGTGAGTGACCCTAATGAAAGGATGAAATATGACACAGATCTAGTAACATCATTACATGAGGGTGTGTGATGATGATTTAAGTATCAAATGGGATGACATAAATCAGGTGGTTAGGTTGGGCAGGCTGGAGGGTCAAAATGCCAAACTTAGGTCAGTACATACTACATTTAAGGGGGTTGAGAAAAAATATAAAATTTTATCAGCAGCCAGAGGTCTCAAAGCAGCACAAGAGATTAAAGAGTGAAAAAATAAAATTTATATAGAACAAGATTATACAAATAAAGAGAAAAGCAGCAAAAAGTGTGGAAAGAATTAAAGCAAAGATGAGCAGGAGGAGAAAATGATATAAAAATAAAAAACTTTGGAATTGTGAAAGTATCCACCTTTCGAAGGCAATAGTAGTTTACAGGAAGATGGAATAAGTGTGGATAGAAATGATGTAAATATGTTATTGTTAGATAGTTTGGATAGTAATTTAATGAATGACAAATTGGGTACTTATGCAAGTGATGATGCAAGTGTTTTGCACAAAAAGATAAAGTGCTTGCTAACAAATGCAAAGAGAATTGTAAATAAAATTCCTGAGTTAGAAGTGTTTGTGCAAGAAGCAATGCCAGATATAGTAATGATAACAGAGTTCTGGATGAGAGCTGAAATTGAAAAAATTTTGTGAGATTAGCTTGAATGGTTATGATGTCATCAGAAAAGATAGAGAAAATAGAAGAGGTGGTGGTTGTTTGATATACTTGGGAAGGAATATTTACGTGCTACAGAAATTGTCAATCTTATAAATACACCTTTGACAGAAACATTATGGTGTAAAATAAGGACTAGAAATACCATGTTAGTAATTGGATTATGCTATAACAGCCATACATCTAGTCAGGAGAGTAAAAAAAAGTTGTGTGAGAGGTTATTAAGGAGGCTTGCAATAGATATTTTGAAAAAACTATATAGGGCTATGGGTTGATTGCCTGTGCCCTCATCCGTTGGAAATTTCCAGCAGATTTCAGTGGAGGGTTACCGACAAAAGCCCTATGCTTTTTCGTTAGAGAGTTATGAATATGTAGGTTTTAAAGGACCTTTATATTTAAGTGATTACGGTAATTCTAGCGTCGGGATTTGCGCGACGTACAGTATACTAGAATGAAAATAATTTGCCTCACCTTATTTTTGTTGGGTCTTTGTTTGCTTCGATGTAGGGCGTTACGATCATCTTCGGTGTAGGGCCGCCACGATCGAGTTTCGCGACGAATTTACTTAAGGTAATTAATATAGGCAGTCACTATATAAACCCCTGAAGGAATAGGCCTATCCTTTTATAGTCTTAGGTTTTATATTATAAGGAATTCACTCAGACTAGGGGGACAAAGACATCCTCCCAGTTTAAAGCTTCGCTGTAACATAAACAGCCCTGAGAGCCGTTCCTTGGTTCTGGTGTATTATTTGCCGAACTAGCATATTTTGTTTGGTCTACTCCTTTTGGTAGACTAAACAATAAATTGGGTTTTCTTGTTGCTATGTGGGGCTGATTCATACATACAGGTTCTTTGTACGTATGGCAATTCAATTATTTCATTCCCAATAGGCTATGTCGCCAATCCCGAGGCAATTTTGTATAGATATTTAATTCAATTAATTAATAATTTATATTTAATTATGAAATAAATGTACCACATATGATACCATGTTGTGAGTGCGTATAGTTTTTCCATATACTGGGGGGGGCCGGAGAAAAATTTGTATGTTATAGATCAAATTTTTTGATAAACTGTGTTTTAAACCATGTGAAATGGATTGAAAAGAATGAAGTAGAAATTTAGGAGAGAGAGGTTACTCAAGACCTATTCAAATATGAAAGTTCAAGAGGCCAACTTCTCAAGTTTAGTTAAAGTTATGTCAATCAGTTTGACTCCCTTTAGGTATAGGAAATTTATGGGATTAAAGTAAAGTTATTAAGCATTTTAACTTTGCTCAGTTTGTGTAAGTTTTATAAGTCACCAGTCTTAATTTTTTCTTGTAAAAGTTTTCTGGCTTTCAAAGCAGTCTTTCTTTGAGGCCTGTCTGGTTTAGTCTGAGTTACATCAGGCACATTGAGAGATTCCTCCCCAATAGTATCCTGATCCATCCTTTGGGGTAATGGTTCTAATTTAGCCCCACACTCCAAAGGATATAGTAATGTGATATCTCTGGTGGTTCACCAGTTGCTGTTTTCAGTTTTACAACCCTGGTAACTTCGTCTTCACCAGTTTTGAGTTCCAAGACTTTTCCCATTGACCAATGTTGTCTTGGTGTCTTGTCATGTATCAACACAATGTCCCCAATTTTGACTGAATCATTCCAACTTTGTTTTGTTAATTGTTTATGTCTTTCTCTAAGACTTGTTAAGTATTCTTCTCTCCATTTTGTTATAAATTGAGTCTTGATTTGTGTCAAATGTTGGTATTTTGTGTTGAGTTCTTTGTGTCCTATTTCCCAATCTGGATCCTCTGTACTGTTATGTTCAGATTCTGGTAACATGTTTACTGTTTCTCCCTTAATTAGGTGGTTTGGTGTGAGAGGTTCTGGCTCATTAATACCATCTCCCACATAAGTTAATGGTCTGTTGTTGACAACATTTTCAATTTCTGACAGAATAGTCATGAGTTCAAAAGTTGTAGATGTTTTGTCCCAATAGTCTTTTTAAGGCAGTTCTTTACAGTTTGTATGTTTCTTTCCCAAATTGAACCATACCATGGTGTATTAACAGGAATGTACTTCCAGGTTATGTTGTGTTTGGTTAAATGAGTTTGTACTGTTTCATGTCACAAATCTGATGAATAATTCTTTCACCAGATTTGAAGTATGTGGCATTGTCTGACCATATAGTTTTGGGTACAGAATTGTGTGCACAAAATCGTCTGAAAGCAGCAATAAAAGCTTCTGCTGTCAGATCTTCTACTATGTCTAGACATATGGCACGTGTGGCAGCACAGGTGAAGAGTACAATGTACACTTTGTATTCCTTTGAATCCATTTTGTCTCCAAAACTCACATTTACCGCTCCAGTGTAGTCAATACCCGTGGTTTCAAATGGCCGAGTAAATGTTACTCGTTCCACAGGTAGGTCTGGAGGGCTTGGGGTCTTAAAGGGTCGTGAATGGATACGTTTACAAGGAATGCATGTGTTTAAAATTTTCTTTGTTTCAGTTCTACCCTTTGGTAGCCAGTAAGTTTTTCTCAGCTCTGTCAGGGTTTGTGGGACTCCCATGTGGTGTATTTTGTTGTGGGTATCCCTGATGATGAGTTTTGTGAAGTGATTTCTCCTTGGAAGAAGAATTGGGTGCTTAGAGTTGTAAGTCAAAGTTGACTTGTTAAGCCTTCCTTTACACCTTATCAGACCCTCTGTATCCAGGTACAGATTTAGATCCATGACAAGTGAAGGAATACCTTTGTTTAATGTGCTACTGGACCTAAGATACTTCAACTCCTTGTCAAATTCTGAAGCTTGTATCTGTTTGAGCCAGTATTTTGTTGCAGTTTCTGTTAAGTTAGAAAAGGCTTTCTGAGGACAGTGTTTGAGAAGGTAGCTATTGACAAACTTGCAGCAATAGACTGTAATTCTCAAGAGTTTGTTTAGGTCTGAATAAAGGTGATAGTCAAATATAGGTTTGTCCTCAGTGATCTTTTCAGTTGTTGTAGAGTTGAGTGTGAGGTTAACTACTTTGGCTGGCCAAAGATCCTCACATGTTAGCCATTCGGGCCCTTCATACCAGATTTTATTTGTTTTCAACAGCTTGTAAGAGAGCCCTCTTGTCAAAAAGTCTGCAGGATTCTCTTTGTTTTTATGTACCTAAATTTGATACCAAGGTTTGTGTTTGCAGTTTTGATTTCTGTTAGTCTGTTTTTCACAAATATTTTTTGCAAGAAGTTGTATCTGTGTTGGTCACCCATGTTAGACAAATTTGACTGTCTGTCCTTAAGTAAATGTTTGTTATGTCAACTTCTTTATACACTTGTGAAAGAAAGTTGCTGTTTTAACTCCCAATGAGACAGCTAATAATTCAAGTTGTGGTACAGTTTTTTTTTGGTTTAAGGGTGCCACTTTTGCCTTTGAATAAACCAAGTTACTTTCATTTTCACTTGTTAAATAGGCACAACACCCGTAGCTTGTGTGCTGGCATCTGTAAAAATGTGTAGTGTTTGCGATTTCAATCTGTAGCCAGCACATCTTGGTACGTAGATGTCTTGAACTTTGTTCAAGTCTGTGGCTAATTTTTTCCAATGAAGTTGGTCTTCCACTGAAAGTGGTTCATCCCAATCAATTTTCTTTTTCCATAAGTCTTGCAAAAGGGTTTTGGATCTTATGGTTGCTGGTAAATATAATCCAATGGGGTCGAAAATTTTGGATGATTCTGAAAGCACTTGTCTTTTTGTATCGGCATTGGATTTAAGTTATAACTCTTTGTGCAAAGAGTGTCATCGTGTTCGGAATTCTGTTTTAAAAACCAAAGCATTCCAAGTGTTTTCGTGTAATTGTTTGGTTCAATGTTCCCATTGTTGTCTTTTGTTATTTGTTCATTTAATTTAGGAGAATTAGAAAGAGTTTGTACTGTATTCAAACCTCCTACCACTTCAGACTAGTCAATACCCGTAGTTTTAGTGGAGTAAATTTACTCCTCCACAGGTAGATCTGGAGGGCTTGGGGCTTTGAATCCTGTACTGTTTTTGTGTTGTTTGGCCTATGGCCAAGGGAGGCCACAAGACCCTTTTTGTTTGGTCTCTGGCCAAAGGAGGCCACAAGACCCTTGTTGTTTGGTCTCTGGCCAAGGGAGGCCACAAGACCTTGATGTTGTTGGTCTCTGGCCAAGGTAGGCCACAGACCTTTGATGAATTTGTTTGGTCTATGGCCAAAGGAGGCCACAGACCCTTGATGAATTGTTGGGCTATGGCCAAGGAGGCCAAGGCCCTTGATGAATTGTTGGGCTATGGCCAAGGTAGGCCAGGCCCTTTGATGATTTGTTGGGCTATGGCCAAGGTAGGCCATCAGCCCTTTGATGAATTTGTTGGGCTATGGCCAAGGTAGGCCAGCCCTTTGATGAATTTGTTGGGCTATGGCCAAGGGTAGGCCATCAGCCCTTTGATGAATTTGTTGGGCTATGGCCAAGGTAGGCCATCAGCCTTTGATGAATTTGTTGGGCTATGGCCAAGGTAGGCCATCAGCCCTTTGATGAATTTGTTGGGCTATGGCCAAGGTAGGCCATCAGCCCTTTGATGAATTTGTTGGGCTATGGCCAAGGGTAGGCCATCAGCCCTTTGATGAATTTGTTGGGCTATGGCCAAGGTAGGCCATCAGCCTTTGATGATTTGTTGGGCTATGGCCAAGGGTAGGCCATCAGCTTTGATGAATTTGTTGGGCTATGGCCAAGGTAGGCCATCAGCCCTTTGATGAATTTGTTGGGCTATGGCCAAGGTAGGCCAAGGCCCTTTGATGAATTTGTTGGGCTATGGCCAAGGTAGGCCAAGCCCTTTGATGATTTGTTGGGCTATGGCCAAGGGTAGGCCATCAGCCCTTTGATGAATTTGTTGGGCTATGGCCAAGGGTAGGCCATCAGCCCTTTTGTTGGGCTATGGCCAAGGTAGGCCATCAGCCCTTTGATGAATTTGTTGGGCTATGGCCAAGGTAGGCCAAGGCCCTTTGTGAATTTGTTGGGCTATGGCCAAGGTAGGCCAAGCCCTTTGAGTAGAGTAGTTTGTTTGTACGTGTCACTGTCTAACCATATAATTTTTGGCACAAAATTATGTGCACAGAATCAGAGCGCAGCAATAAAAGCTTTTACTCTCCGATCCTTGGTTATGTTTAGACAGGTTGTTGTGTTTGAGACACATTGAAAGAGTAGTGTGTGTGTGTGTGTGTGTGTGTGTGTGTGTGTGTCATTCCTCCGAATCCAGTTGGTCTTCAAAACTTGGATTCACCACTCCAATGAAATTAATACCCGTAGTTATGAATGAGTAAATGTTGTGTATCCTACAGGTAGGTCTGGAAGGTTTGGGGTTTTGAAGGAATCCAATCTGTTTGCAAGGAATGTATGTGTCTGTTAATGAAATCTGTTGTGTTTCTTCTTTTAAAAGAAGAATTGGATGTTTGAAGTCGTATGTATATATTTATATACTGTACCGTACGTATGTGTGTAAATGTGTATTTTTGTTATAGGGTTTTATTTTTGGGTTTTGGATTAGGTTAATCAATTTGGCTGAGTAAAGACCCTCAAACGTTGCATTTGAGACCCTTATATCAAGCCTTGTCTGTAATAGGTTGTGCCTATATGTCAAATAGGACTTGAAATAGGTTGGGCCTATATGTCAAATAGGACTTCGGAATAGGTTGGGCCTATATGTCAAATAGGACTTGGTATGCCTATATGTCAAATAGGACTTGGAATATGTTGGGCCTATATGTCAAATAGGACTTGGTATGCCTATATGTCAAATAGGAATAGGTTGGGCCTATATGTCAAATAGGACTTGGAATAGGGTCACGAATAGGTGTTAGGTGGGTATAGGTTTGAATTTGTGCAATTGCTTTAGGTCTTTGTGATGTTACAGATCTGAGTCGAATTTTGTGATGTTACAGTTCGAGCCGAATTTTGTGATGTTACAGGTCTGAGTCGAATTTTGTGATGTTACAGGTCTGAGTCGAATTTTGTGATGTTAATGAGTCTTATGAGTAAGTTAAATTGCTGAAATAAATTTTATAACCTACACCACAGGTTCAATTATAAATTTAGTGTTTTTAATTAGGATAGGCCTTGAGTGTAAAGAGTAAGGCCTACTTTAAGAGGTAGGCCTATTATGTAAGGTAAAGTTAGGTGGGCCTACTAAATAGGCCTATTTGTTGGGCATACCAAGTAGGCTTATGTTTGGGCCTATTATTTTATAGGACCTCAAATGAGTTAAGCCTGTTAAATTAACAAGGCTTAGTTTTGAATTTGAAGAGTAGGACCTATTAAATAGGCTTAATGTTGTGGGCCTATTATTTTAGGACCTAAAATAAGTTATGCCTGTTAAATGAACAAGCCTTTGTTTTCGATTAGTGTAAAGGTAAAGGAATGGTTCCCAGTTGCTTAGGCCACCATATGAAAAAACTATAGTGGGGTTACGGTTGAAATTGGGGTTAGGCCTACTGAGTTAAGCCTAGCCACTGCGTGTCAGTGTAAATTTTAGAGGGGTTAGTTCCCCATACACAGGCCACCACGTGAAAAAACTATATAGGGCTATGGGTTGATTGCCTGTGCCCTCATCCGTTGGAAATTTCCAACAGACGTCAGTGGAGGGTTACCGACAAAAGCCCTATGCTTTTTCGTTAGAGAGTTATGAATATGTAGGTCTTTAAAGGACCTCTTTATATTTATAGTGATTACGGTAATTCTAGCGTCGGGATTTGCGCGACGTACAGTATACTAGAATGAAAATAATTTGCCTCACCTTATTTTTGTTGGGTCTTTGTTTGCTTCGATGTAGGGCGTTACGATCATCTTCGGTGTAGGGCCGCCACGATCGAGTTTCGCGACGAATTACTTAAGGTAATTAATATAGGCAGTCACTATATAAACCCCTGAAGGAATAGGCCTATCCTTTTATAGTCTTAGGTTTTATATCATAAGGAATTCACTCAGGACTAGGGGGACAAAGACATCCTCCGCGTTTAAAGCTTTGCTGTAACATAAACAGCCCTGAGAGCCGTTCCTTGGTTCTGCTTGTATTATTTGCCGAACTAGCATTATTTTTTGGTCTACTCTTCGTAGACTAAACAATAAATTGGGTTTTCTTGTTGCTATGTGAGGCTGATTCATACATACAGTTCTTTGTACGTATGGCAATTCAATTATTTCATTCTCAATAGGCTATGTCGCCAATCCGAGGCAATTTTGTATAGATATTTAATTCAATTAATTAATAATTTATATTTAATTATGAAATAAATGTACCACATATGATACCATGTTGTGAGTGCGTATAGTTTTTCCATAGATATAGTGACATTGTAATACATGGAGATTTTAATTATAACTCCATAAAGTGGAATGTGTTGCATGCAGATAATGAGGGGAAAGAATTTTTGGATGTAATGTTAGACTGTTTTTTGACGCAACATGTCAAAAAACCCACCAGAGGTAAAAACATATTGGATTTAGTTCTGAGTAAGGCAGGGACTGTTATTAATAATGTTAACATGAGTGACCCATTAGGCAGCTCAGATCATGCTGCAATAGATTTTGATATATAGTGACTGAGAAAGATTGGAAAATTGAGTATTATGATTATAGAAATGGAAATTAAAAGAAATTTGCTAATACAGTATATATAAATGGGCAAATCTGGGATGAGATCTTGGGAGACAAAGATCCTAATGAAATGTGGGTATCTTTTAAATGGATTTTGCAAAGCAGTACAGTTTGGGTTTCAGTCTCAACTATATCAACAGTGTTCGCAGTAGACAAAAAAAAAAAAATGTATTCCAAACAGGGCCAAAATGTACCAAAAGACAAAAAAGGGTATTATTATAGTATTACACCCGTCTAACGTCCAGCAATTATTATACATTCATTAGGTAGATGTTTTAATTCTAAGACACTTTTCTTCTATAGCGTTTCCGTCGCAAATGCTTCGTTTTAGAGATATAAACATTTTTTTGGTGTGTATCTAGTGCGTGTTCGTACGTTCGTTTGTGTGTTCATTTGTGTTGACGTCACATGTCTGCCCAATCAGAGCGCTCCATCCATTTCGAATTTGAATTAGTTTGCTACCGGAATGGCTTTGTGTGACATGTGTTCATTCGATTATTACTGCTGTATTGTCGCTTTCTATGAAAATTTAGAAAAAAGTGTTGAGTTTCTGCGTGCTCATGGTGTTCTACCGACAGTAGTGAAGTGTCCACATTGTAAAACGGAGTGTACATATCGTCAAGACCAGAAACTGTGGCGTAGAAAAAGTTACATTGTGCTTAAAACGAAGAAAAGACGGTACTGTGATTATTCTCTTAGATTTTAAAGGTAATTCCTGTTTTTCTTTTAGGATAGGTTAGGTTAGGTTTAGTTAAGTTAGGATAGGATAGGTTAGGTTAGGTTGTTAGGTTAGGATAGGTTAGGTCAGGTCAATTTTGAAGGTGAAATTTGTTTTTCCTATGGTTTTTGATGTGTTTGAACGAATCTGACCTTCAAAATAGTCGGAAATGACTCGTTTTCTGTGATTTCCCCCACATTGCCGGCTGGGGGGGGGGGGGGGTATCTCAAAAACGAGTCATTTCCGACGGTTTGAAGGTCAGATTCGTTCAAAACACATCAAAAACCATAGAAAAAACATAAATTTCACCTCCAAAGGGAGATGGGTGTAATACTATAAATTTACCCAAAAAAGTATCCATTCTATTTGATATATATATATATATATATATATATTTTTTCATTTAATATGACAAGCATATGAGAAAGGTAAATTTTTACAAGTGTACATTACAGGATTGTAAATTAAAACTATGTTTTTCTGATGGTTTTTGATGCAGTTTGAATGAAGGTTAATTTCGTTCAAACATCAAAAACAATCGGAAAAGCAGTTTTAATATATAACCTAACCTAAAATTCCAAAATTCCTCAAAAGCCTGTAATGTACTCTTGTAAAAAAATACCATAAAAAATATATTTATGGTAGTAAATAAATAGTAATGATAATGTTTATTTCATACACAAGTTTTGTAAGGTGGTCCATAGCATTAAATGGAATATTATTTTCACACATAAATTTCAACATCATAAGTCAGCATCTTTCTACATCCTTACTTGCTACTTGGGAGTTGCAGCAGCTTTTTTTCTTAGAAAATAAAGTTTCCATCGATTCCGATTCAATGGACCTTGCTCGACTCTCATGATAATGAGGCTTTACACGTCTGAATAAATAAGAAACAGTTCCTTCAATAAGTTTTAGGCAAATATTGCAATAAGCTTTATCTTTCAGTTGATTATTATCACCATGGTATTTTGAAAAAACATTGTAGTTCAGGATGTTGTGACCATTTTTCTACATATTTTCTAATCCTTTTCTTATGATGTAGGTCCAGACACACCAGCAAAGGAAAAATCGCCCTCAATTTCAGCATCACCCTCACCTACAAATAAACCTGCTTTTTGAGTAATTTCTCCCATTTTCCTATTTTCACCATCTTTATGACCTAAAAAAAAAAACAAGGTTCGATGTATTGCTCCCATAGCTATACGATTTGATACCATAACAATAAAGTGTTTTGGGTTATGATTAAAGTGACCAGATTTTTTGAAGTTAAATGGGGGACACATCCTGAACCCCCACTGGACCCCCCAGTAGGGGGGGAGGGTGTCCCCGTGCCGCGGTTGAGAAAATTTTGAAATTGCAATACTCAAAAAAACATTTTGGTGGCATCGTAAGCAGATATTTCAATGTTAATTTCAACAAAAAAAACAAGCCCCACCCATATGACATACATATATGCTCCATTCTCTTTTGTACCAAATATATATACAATACTAATAATAAAAATTAAATGAGACAATAACGAAACAGAATCAGAGTCAAATAGCCACTTTTCCACCAGTGCAAACTGACAACTTTCGTCTTGTATTACATAATGCTTGAAAACACCAATAAAAACATTAATGTGTCAGAGTTAGTAATAGTTACATAATTAATGTGAAAAGATGCCTGGGCATCGAGCCGGTGGTATCTGGAGCATTATTTAAAGGGACGAGAAGTGGGACCCCATCGGCATTCCCGCCACCTCCACCCCCAGACATGGGCAGTAAATACTTTAGATGTATTTAAATAATAAATACATTATATGGAAAACTGATGAGTGGGTAGTTGGGAGGTAACGAAAATGGTTCACTGAGTAGGTAGGTAGTTAATCTAACAATTATTAAATTCCTTTTATGTCAATAACTGGGTGGATGAAACCAATTGGTTGCTCACCAGAGTTATTCTCCACACTAGTATTTATATACTGTGTGACAAGAGCGTGCTCGGTAATAGATATACATTACCGATCAACCAACCGAGAAAAAAAAGACGGAACGAGAGAAGGGAGAAGAACAGACAACGAAAAAAGATCCCCACCAGCAAGTACGCTCTCAACAATTAAACAAATAAGGAGAAAAGGGACTCTAATAACTAGCAGTAAGTGACTAATTGTGTTTTTAACCCAGTTAGAAGTAAATGCATTAAATTAAGCTCAGTCAGACAAATTAGGCCTACATTGTGGCCTAAGACCTAGCATCAACTCATAGCTTAACAAAGGTGAAGGTAGATTGCCCTAACCTAATTTGGTGAGGAATCCTACTGTGGACCTCAATTTATCTGCCTGCTCTGGACCATTTCCGGAATCTCTAGGCTGACCCCTACAGGGCTAGACTTAATCTACTCTATAGTTAGACTGGAGATATAAGGGGTGGGTTAATTGTGGACCAATTCATACAGAGCATTTTTCACATTGGTGGTCCATGTGTGGGGAATTTACAAACTTTAACCTTACTTAACAAAAATTGCAGAATTAGGCTAAATGGTCTAGCCTAAGCCTAACCTAATCAAGCCTAATTAGGTCTACAACCTAGGGCCTAACTAGGAAACATTTACATTTAAGGAGTCTCATTCTCTTATAAGCTTAGACCTGAGTGACACATAAGTACTTGGGGGGGATTAAATCAAATTTAAAACTTGACTGTTTTGTCTGTGATCTCTCTTCTCTGGTAATTTCTTCTTGTCCTCTATTTCATTACGATCCCCAGTTAAACAATTTTGACTTAAACATGGACAGTGCGGAATTGAAAAAGTTAAAAAAGAAAAGGGGGGGAAAGTTGGGTGCTGTTACAAAGGCCGTGAACACTTTTAACAATATTACACAACCAGGTAAGGAAGATTTAGAGTGTGTAATTCTTAAATTGGAAACTAAAAAGAAGGAAATAATAGCCATTGATGAGAGTATTTCAGAGTTAGTTGAATCCGAAATGGCTGAAGAACAATTGATAGACCTTTACGCTGATAATGATGTTCAGGTAATCTCAATTGAACAGCAAATAAGGAGACTACAGTCTCGTTTGACTGACTTAACACCACATAAACCTACTTCTGATTTTAATCAAAGTAGAGCTAACTTTCAACCAAATTTAAGTGGCATGCCAAATCCTGAGTCACAAGAATTTAGGGCTACTTTACCCACTTTGCTAGTACCAACATTTGAAGGGGACACAGTACAATTCCCATCTTTCATTGAAAAATTTGAGAGTTTAATAGGTAATAAACCTTATATTTCAACTGTTGATAAGTTTAGCTACTTAACTAGTTTCCTTAAAGGCCCAGCCTATAACCTGATAGCCTATTTACCAGCTGTAGGGAATTCATATGAAGTAGCTATTGATCTCTTAAAACGTAATTACATTAATAAAGATGAGATTGTATTTGAATTATCTCAACAAATTATTGATTTTGCACCCATAAAAGATAACCATAGTGATATGGAAAAATTTTATTCAAAATTAGAAGCTATTATAGGACAACTGGTTAGCAATGAGATAGATGTTAAAGCTTCATCTTGGATTATACAAGGCATAATTCTTATGTGCCTTCCTTTGAGGGTTAAAGGTGTTTTAGTTCTAAAGACGGGAGAAAATTATCCTACTCTTGAAAATATCAGAAAACACTTTCCAACTCTCCTAACTAATTACAAACTGAGAAATATTCCAACACAATATAAGACCCAGACTATGGATAAACCAAAGACTGTTCCCAGAGACCAACTAGCTACAGCCAAACAGACAAAACTTGATACTGTAGAATCAAATGTGACCAACTGTAATATACGAACACCTACATTACAGAACTTTAATGTAACTGCTGCCTCAACTTACACACTACATTGCAAATTTTGTGCAAGTGATGAACACAGTAGTACTGGGTGTGACAAATATTCAGACTTTAACTCAAGAGCTAAAAGATGTGAACAGTTGAACCTATGTAAAAAGTGTACTGGCCAGGGACATTATAAGAAAGACTGTAAATCTAGGTTAAGATTCAATTGTAAGTTTTGTAAAAGTTTACGACATGTCTCATCAATGTATGATTCACCAAAGTGTCCAAACAACAGTACTCAAACTCAAAAGATACCTCCTCCAAACAAAGGTAATCAAGAAAATGCCACTTTCATGGGACATTCTGTTTGTTCAAACAACAACTAACAAGAAACACTGAGATTCTTTTACCAACTATTACTTTGGACTTAGTGAATAGTGAGGGTAGCACCACTCCAGTGAGATGTCTTATAGACTGTTGTTCTCAACAAACATTTGTTTCGCAAAATGTAGTTAATAAATTGGGTTTGACACCAAACCCGAATGAACAAAAACAATATTGCATCCTTTGTTAAGGATAACTCAGACAAAAATAGCTATAAGACAATTGACCTGGAACTACATTTAGAAAATAAATTAGAGAAAATTGAAGCAGTTATTATTTCTAAAGTAGGACAAAACAAACTGGTTATACCTAAACTAGAACAAACCATAAATCATTTGGGAAAACACTACAAAATAGCTGATAGACATATCACAAAAACAGTAGCTAACATTGAAATGTTAATAGGGGAAGATATATTAATCTTATTCATAAGGGCATAGTAAAGATAGGTAATGGTATAGCTTATCAGACTATATCAGGGATAGCCCTTTGGGTGACCTATCCAAATACAACCTAGACCTAAACCAAAATAGTTCATGACTAACAAATACTATGTGCCTCAACTCAGTCCTACATAACACCTGTAAGAATAGCAACACTTTGAATAATATTATATCAACTGAGAACATTAATTCATCACTATCAAATGAAACTCTGGATGAGGCAATTCAAACTTTATGGTTGCTAGAATCTGTGGGTATACATGACACAAATCAAACTTCAGAAGATCAGTTAATGGTAGAAAGATTTGAAGACACCATTCAGTGCAAAGACAATAGTTATTTTGTTGAGTTACCTTGGAAAATAAATTGTCCAACTTTAAGAGATAATCTCAAAGTAGCTAAAGGACATTTATATAAAGTAATGAAAAAACTCAAACAAGATAATAATATTCAAAAGCAGGGTTGTGGAGTCGGTCCAAAATTTTCCGACTCAGACTCCACACATTGTAAAAATTTGACTCCCGACTCCTCACATTTTAAATATACGACTCCGACTCCTCTAGTGTTTCACTCTATAATTATCATAATAATGACATTTCATCACCACCACACTAAGTGTGAAATTTTATATTTTATATTTAAATAAATATTAATTGTATATTCTGAAAATGTAAAAAAAAAATATTAAAAAAACTTAATCTAGGAGCTATCAATGAATAAGGTTTATTGACCAAAAAAACTAAATAACCTAAATGTTAGTATTTAGGATTTAGAAATTAAGGGTGACACAGGACACACAAATTGGAGTCGGAGTCGGAAGTTTTTTACCGACTCCGCCCTGAAACGTGCGACTCCACGACTCCGACTCCACAACCCTGTTCAAAAGTACAGTGATGTCTTCAAAGAATAGCTACAGAAAGGCTTCATTGTAGAAGTAACAAATAACCCTTTTAAAAAAGATGGTTGTCATTATTTAACCCACAGGGGGGTTTATCGACAAGATGCCCCAACAACAAAACTCATAGTAGTATATAACTGTAGCCTCATAGATAATGATAACACAGTTTGAATGATTGCCTGATTGAGGGTCCTAATCTCATTTCTGACCTTGTGAAGATCTTACCGAGGTTCAGGTTAGATAAATATGCCGTACAAAGTGACATTTCAAAGGCATTTTTGAGAATAAATCTTAAAAAATGAATATGATAAGAACCAACTTAGGTTCTTATGGTTCAAGGATCCATTTGATTTGAATAAAGGGTTCATAACTATAGATTTAATGTTGTGTTGTTTGGAGCCAATTGCTCACCTAGCCTATTAGCATTGACAATTAGACATCATTTGAACCAGTTTAATAACTCTTTAACATTGAACTTCCTCAAGGAACATTTTTATGTAGACAATCTAATAGGCTCAACAACAACAAAATCTGAATTATCTGAAGTCTATGAACACTCTCAGAACATTATGCAACAAGGTAACTTTGAACTTAGAGAGTGGATTTCAAATGATGAGGATTTAAACAAAAGGATTTTAAAGGATAATAATGGTCTTACTGAGCCATCAGCAGAGTTAAAACTTTAGGTATGAACTGGTATTTGGATGCAACTTCTAACAGTCATGATTCAATCTGTACTAAAGGTTTTAAACTTGATGAGGAAGCAAATACTAAAAGACAAATATTATCAGAGGCTTCCAAAATTTTTGATCCCATGGGTCTATTCCTGCCTTCAACAATAAAATCAAAGATCCTCCTCCAAGAAGTTTGGAGGACAAATGTTGGGTGGGATGATCCAATAACAAATGAAGATCAAAAATCTTGGAAGAAGTTAGCTGCTGATTTAACAAAAGTGCAGAACATTAAAATTCAAAGGTGCTGTGGGTTTAGGGATAAGCCCCAGAGACTTCATGTGTTTGCTGATGCAAGCACACAAGCTTATGGGTGCTGTGCGTATCTTGTAAGTCCTACAGAAAGTCATCTAATTTATGCAAAAGGGAAAGTTGCACCTCTCAAACCTACCTGAACCATACCTCAATTGGAACTATTGGCTGCTGCATTAGCCATTAAAATCATTTCATTGCTTAAGGATGCTTACCATGATGTGAACATAACTGATATCCACATCTGGCTTGACAGTCAGATTTGTCTTGCCTGGATACGGAATGATAGCATTAATAGTAAGAATATCTTTGTAAGAAATAGGCTAAAAGAAATAGCTGAAGCTAATGAAAGCCTACAAGTAAACTTTCACTATGTTCCAACTAAACAAAATCCAGCAGACTTTCTGACCAGAGGTTTATCCTACAAGTTGTTGAAGTTAAACAAAACTTGGTTCATGGGACCTAAGTGGCTCTGTAATACAGACCAATGGCCTGTGGAACAAGTTAACTTGACATTAAATTTAATCTTTTCAAATGAAAAGGTTGAACCAATCACTAATTATGAACGTTATTCTGATTTCAGTAAACTTGTCAGGGTCACAGCCTACTGTTTGAGGTTTGCTCACAACTGTTTAACTACAATAAACAAACAGCTAAATAAAAACAATCATAATTATACAGAAGTTGCAACCAAGTACTGGATAGGGCATGCACAACAAAAGGAGTACAATAAAGAGTTAGAATTCTTGACTAATGGGAAACAAACAAAAGAACCTGTACCATCAGTAGTTGTGGATCTAAACTTGTTCAGAGATGAGGAAGGCCTTCTAAGGTGTAAAGGGAGATTAGACAAATCAAAACTGTCATACAAAAGCAAACATCCAATCCTTTTACCTAGATTTAGCTATTTGACAACATTAATCATCAGACAAACACACAATGATGTACATCATATGGGGGTAACAGACACTAACTACATTAAGAAAAACTTATTGGATACCCAAGGGAAGGATCACTGTTAAAACAGTCCTGAGTGAGTGTGTCACATGTAGGCGTATTCATGCTAGGCCCTATAGGAAACCAAATCCTCCTGCTTTGCCAGAGGAGAGAGTTAGTCTCAACAGACCCTTTGAGACTGTAGGCATTGACTATACAGGAGCATTGACTGTAGGGGTGGGTGACACTGAACAAAAAATGTACATTGTACTGTTTACATGTGCTGCCTCACGAGCTGTTTATCTGGATGTTGTGGAGGACCTTACAGCAGAATCTTTTGTTGCTGTCTTTAAGAGATTCTGTGCACGACATTCAGTACCCAAGACAGTTTGGACTGACAATGCTACATATTTCAAGGCTGGTGAACAAGTCATCAACGACTTGTTAAGCAACGAACTCTCACAATTATATATACAAAATTCAAACATAAAAAAGTGGAAGTATATTCTAGTTGCCTCTCCTTGGTATGGTTCTATCTGGGAGAGGAATATACAAACAGTAAAGAATTGCTTGAAGAAAGCAATTGGTAAAAAACAGATACACTTATTTGAGTTGCTCACTCTCCTGGCTGAGATTGAGAACATCAACAACAATAGACCACTCACTTATGTGAGTGACAACATTAATGACCCGGAACCATTAACTCCAAATCATTTGATTCGGGGAGAACAAGTTAGTCTCCTGCCGGACTACAATATAGACTCTTCAGAAGACCCAAACTGGACTCAACGACACGATGAACTCCAGACTAAGTTACAACACTTAACTAGAGTTAAAGCTCATTTTATTAAACAGTGGAAAACTGAGTACTTGATGGGTCTAAGGGAGAGACATAAACAAATGACGACTAAGAAGGATTGGTCTGACACAATTAAGGTAGGGGACCTTGTTCTCATACATGACAGTACTCCAAGACAATACTGGCCTCTGGCTAGAGTTTTAGAACTCAGACCAGGGGCAGACGGGGTCATGACTCCAGATTCCTGTGATCTTGGGAGCATTGCTCCAGTAAATTTGACAATGAGAAAAAGTAAATTTGGGTTTGGGTTTTGTTCATCCACTAGACGTTATGCAATTTTTTTGCGTATACATTCTTGTACAAACCAATTTTTTTAAATTACAAATTTAGTTATTTAAGTTTAGTTGGTAATTCCATATTTAACAATTATTTTTATTTTTTGTTAAGCTTCAATGTTTTGATAATTAAAATTTTATTAAAACGTATATTTTTTTAATATAAAATTATCAGGATTGGACTATGTTCCATTGATCTCGGCCAGGTTTGATAAATTGGCCAGATAATTACTTGTGCGGTTTTAAGTAATCCACCATGACTCTAGAATTGAAAAGTTTAGTTAAATTTAAACTTACTTTTACTTACTTTAACTTACCTACTTTTACTTACTCTTCCTTACTTTTACTAAGTTTAAAGCACTTACTTTTACTTACTTTCATTGTACTATATTTACTTACTTTTACTCACTTTTACCATACTATATTTACTAACTTTTACTTATTTTGTATTTTTTCAGGTAGTCAATAATTAATAATGGATCCTAATATTGATGAAGTTGGAGAGAAAAGTGAGGGTGTTAAAAGGGTTACTTTTGTGGTCAATGCAAGAACAAATATTCAAAGAAGCAAAACTGGGAGGAACATTTTAATTCCAAAAAAAATATTTGTTACAATACAAGAGGTCCCAGAGTTTGGGCCCACAGCTTAGATATTGCAGTAAAGAAATACCAGGATGAAGTGCAGCAAAGAGATACGGCAAAGCAGTCATTTAGTTTGTTCACAACTGCTAATCTAGAAAATGAAACTTTTTCACTAGATGTTTCACAGACTGAAGAAAGTGCTTCTCCTCCACCTAAGAAACAAAAGGTAAGTGAGGAATCTGCGCATCAGACTAACAAAACTGCTTTAGAGGAATTTGAAAATTCCCAAATCCAGAAGACATTGAATGCAATTTTGCGCCTAACAAAAGAAACTCACCAAGCTGTTGTGGTTAATAAAGAGAAGTCAAAATATGCCTTCAAGTTCAAGTGTTGCATCCAAATCTAATAAAGCAAAAAGCAACAAATTTGACATTTCCATAGCCCATTTAAGCAAGTGTAAATCAATACAAGAAATCCTGAACAATGATTTGATCAAATCTACATTCAAATTGGTGGAAAAGAAGGATCTAGGGCATGCTGATGATTCATTTTCAGTACCAAGTGATATAATGGAAAACATTGCAAATAGTGACACTATATGCCTGATGTAGATATAGCTGTTGAGGATGATGATGATGATGATGATAATCAAGAAGATATTGATGATGCTTCTGATGATAAAATGTTTACATTATATTGCATAGCTTGCACAGACCCCAAAGCATGTGCTTCAGACAAACATTCTAACATAAAAGGTTACTTCAATGTTAAAGATTTAACCTATGTATGCAAACAAGGAGAAAATCAAGAGAGATGGTTTAGAAATCTGAAAACCCACCTGAAGACACATTTAATTAAACTTCAGCATCATCAAAGAGCTGCTGTTTATGAAGTGATGAAAACATCTTCTCGGAACACTACTAAACGCATAGAAGACTTATGTGGCAACATCTTATACTACATAATGAAAACAAACACTGCATGGGCTCTATATCCAGTACTTCTAGCTGTATTACATAGGTCAGGTTGTGAGGTTGGAAATTTGAATCATAGCACACATGCATGCGAGACAATTTGTGAGCTATTAGATAATCAACTTAAAGAACAAACTGTAAAGTGGTTCTTAGAACAAACTTTAGTAACAATAACAGCTGACATTGGAACAATTTTGGGATTAAGCATGCTAGTTGTATTAGTTATGAGTGAAGAAGATAAGACTGTAAAACTTGCTAGGATAAATTTAGTACGCAGCAAATCAAGAGTTTATTTGGCCAATGAAATTTTTGATGTGTTGAAGTCTCCTAATCACTTGAAACTATCTGAAGAAGCAATTAAATCCAAGGTATCTGGAATGGTTGGAGATGGGGCTTTTTGTAAGGACAACAAGCCATTTAAAAATGAAATGAAAAAGTTGTTTGGAGAAAATTTCAAATTTTGATGGGACTTAATGCATCTTGTGAACAGAGCCCACGTTGATGCATTGAAGAAAATTTGTAAACTAAATGAGCTTTTAGACTTTATTCAGAATCACTCTTCAAATCTGAGATCAGGCCTTGACTATACCAATATGGTTCTTGACAATATCATTGGTTTTAAGAGACCAAAACTCAAATCTGATACTCGCATGGTTAATTACGAATTTGATCAATTTGACAGATTTGTGGAAAATTGTGTGTTTTTTGATCATCCACAAGAGAAAGAAATTAGTACCAAGTTCTATGTATTGATTTCCTATGTAACAAAGATTATGTTGCAAGTAGCTCAAAAAACCACAGTTAGTGCAGAATTTGTAGAAAATATATTTTATAAAGAAGGAGGGAAAACTGTTATGTTAAGAGTGATGGAAACAATTTCCAAATTAGCTAATGGAGGAAATGCAAATGATATAGTTTCTGAATTTAAACACGATACCACAGGGCAGCAAAAGGAACTAACAGCTGAGGATTACATCCTAAATGAAGTTTACAAATACATCAAGAAATGTTCTGATTACTACCAGGTTACTGAAGTTGCTAGACCATCCAGAACCAGATCTGAAAGTAATTTTACAAAAGACTCAGTGATAAATTGGCTGACAGAATATATAGAACAGCTGTGGAAAGGAATCACAGAGATATTAAAGCATTTTGATAAAGATGGATCAACTGCCTGGAGTGAAGCACCAGCTGAAGGGACATTCTCCATTCTTGGTTACATTGTTGAACACAAAGGATCCATTAAGCCATCTCATTTGACTAAGCTGTGCAGAATTATGAAGGAGGGTCCAGCTCCAGGCACTAGATCTACTGTAATGATCACACAGAAAGCCATTGATCAGTGGCCAAGCATACATGGCGGTAAATTCACAACAAATGCCTACATGCAAGGTCTAACATCGTCCACTGTTGCTGCTGCAATGAATAAATAAACTTAAGGTGAGTTATAAACTGTACATTATTGTATTATTATGTTTAGCTAAAACAATTTGTAATTGGTATGTCGTCAATTCAAGAGTTTACTATCATTAACCTATCTAGTGGTGTAAGGGGAAAAAAAGTAAATTCAGAGCTGTGCTCCAGTAAATTTTTTCAAATCTGGAGTCATGGACGGGGTAACAAGAGTGGTCAAATTAAGGACTTCAACGGGTGACACAACAAGAGACATTTCTCTTTTGTACCCTTTAGAGTCTGGACCCAAAACAATGGACTTTGGAGAACCTTCTCCACTGACAGTAACAACTGGAGACACTGAACTTCCAGTAACTATTCCTTTGACAGTAGGAGTGGTAACGCATCCTACTACAACATTGACAGACACAAGACCTCAGCGACAAACAGCATTAAAGGCGAGACTAGTTTTACAACAAAAAATAGATGCTGGGGAATTGTAATTTTATCTTCTAACTTTCACTTTTTCTTTTCTTATGGTAAAGACCATAGACAGTTTCATCCTATGGATGTATATTTTCTCTTCTAATTAAATGCTACACCTTCTCCATGAGAAGGTGAGGATAGTCACTGTTAATCAGATTAACAGGCATTTACAGTCAAATAGTTAGCTAGTCTACACTCAAGACATAAAAATTGGTGACAATGACACCAAAATTTTTATCTCCCGGGGCCCCCAGTATATGGAAAACTGATGAGTGGGTAGTTGGGAGGTAACGAAAATGGTTCACTGAGTAGGTAGGTAGTTAATCTAACAATTATGAAATTCCTTTTATGTCAATAACTGGGTGGATGAAACCAATTGGTTGCTCACCAGTTATTCTCAACACTAGTATTTATATACTGTTTTTTTTTTTCTGTTTAAGGTGCTTCAACCCTGCTGGATTATTGACACCATTTTTTTTTTTTTTTTTTTACCCCCCGAAGGAAGGTTGCAAAATGTTTTATTTTTATTTTTTGTTAAGACATGTCGTTTATTTATATACTGTGTGACAAGAGCGTGCTCGGTAATAGATATACATTACCGATCAACCAACCGAGAAAAAAAAGATGGAACGAGAGAAGGGAGAAGAACAGACAACGAAAAAAGATCCCCACCAGCAAGTACGCTCTCAACAATTAAACAAATAAGGAGAAAAGGGACTCTAATAACTAGCAGTAAGTGAATAATTGTGTTTTTAACCCAGTTAGAAGTAAATGCATTAAATTAAGCTCGGTCAGACAAATTAGGCCTACATTATGGCCTAAGACCTAGCATCAACTCATAGCTTAACAAAGGTGAAGGTAGATTGCCCTAACCTAATTTGGTGAGGAATCCTACTGTGGACCTCAATTTATCTGCCCGCTCTGGACCATTTCCGGAATCTCTAGGCTGACCCCTACAGGGCTAGACTTAATCTACTCTATAGTTAGACTGGAGATATAAGGGGTGGGTTAATTGTGGACCAATTCATACAGAGCATTTTTCACACATTACTTGAAAATAAAAGTAATTAAGTACTAAATAAAATTCAGGTTTTCAGAAAGTATTTAAATACATTACTCCTAAAATGTATTTAAATACATTTCAAATACAATTTAGATACTTTTCAAAAAGCACATAAAATAACTAACATCAGCTTGGAGTTAAATAAAATCGAGAAGTCGCAGAAGTAGACGCTGCAATTGTTTTGTGGCAAAGAAGACATAAAGTCTTCACTTTACTACGATCTTTGGAAGTTATTCGGAAATACTTTCCATCAAAAATGGGTGCAAGTGTGATTCGCTATTTTTATTTTCACTTCCACCATCAACAACTTCTATTTTACTACCTTCTTTTCCACCACTTCGACTTGCTGCAGCCATGTTACAAATGTTGTCCTCGTCTAATATGATCAATAGGCTAAGGCTAATTGTACAGTTAGCGCTGAACTTTACACAACCACATATGACGATGCCTCAGGATAGACTGCCGGCTGCCGCACTGCAGCTGTAAGTCTGTGACAATCGCCACTAGAGCAGGCTGGAAGTTCCATTTTTCAAGATGCTTCCAGAAAGTTCCAGCCTGCTGAGCCTGGAACTTTCTGGAAGCACAAGCACCTTGAAAAATGTTTTACTGTGTTCTGTGGTACCAGTTAAATACTGGGTGATTAGTACTGTACATCCTCGCAAAATTGAACAGTTCACAAAAAAGTATTTTAAAAATGTATTTAAAAACAGGTATTTACAAATACTAAATACTTTTCGAAAGTATTTAAGTACGTAATTAAATATACTCTCCAAAAAGTATGGTATTAGTTACTTTTCAGCCCAGAATGTTTCCCGACAATTTTGAGGGGTTCTACAGTAATGTCTCAACAGGTACAAAACATTTATCAATTACATTTCCGTCGCAAATGTTTAGTTTACGAGATAGTTATTTTGTTGAAAAAATTTTTTTTTGGGAGGGGGCATTCTATCGCCGCCATAATAGGAGGTGGCACCATCTAGCGACAAACTATGTAAACATTTTTGAGGTAGCCAATCACAGGCCTTTATTTCGTCACGTGACCTAATCCAGCAAATCACCGACCGATCTGCTTCCTCCTTGATCTCCTGTTCTCAGTTCAAATTCAGAATCGCATGGTGTTCTCCCTTTAAATGTAGTGTGTCCAACCTGTGGCCGCGAGTGTATTTTTGGTAATTGTTACGCTAACCTAACCTAACATGAATATGTTATTACATTATCATTTGTATAATTTAGGTCTCGGGGGTACGAGGGCGGAGTTCCCGTAAAGATCACGCATCGCAAATTGATCGGTATAGGGTTTTATATTTTTTTATTTTTGAATTTCCGAAGCTAAAGGTTAGGTTAGGTTTTCCATGAAACCTAGGTTTTTCTCATGGTTTTTGATGTGTTTCATGACATTCTTACCTTCATTTTTGTTGGAAATGACGAGTTTTTCACCCCCCAAAAAAACGATTCCTCACAGGTACCCCAATATTGATAGGGTAGGGGATGGGGTATATCTTAACAACTGGTCATTTCCGACGGAAATGAAGGTCAGATTCGCATGAATCACATCAAAAACCATTAGTAAAACCTAGGTTTCATGGGAATAGCAGTCTGGGCTGAAAAGTAACAATTACCAAAAGTATTTATAAATACATGTATTTAAATACCTATTTAAGTATTTTCAAATACATTACTGCCCATGTGTGCCCACCATCTACGCTCCCCCACAAGCCTGCTCCTCCATCAATACAGGTACAATGGGATCGTCTGCTGAAAATCGTGATCTTGTAGAAAATCCTTTGTTATGTTTTATATTTGACAAAGTAGATCATATTAGGTCAGACCTTCTCGTATCTGTTTGTCATGATTTCTATGATTCGGAAGAAATAAAATATGCGAGGGTACATTTAAACACCCTATTCAATGCTACCCTCCCAACTTGTAAAGGTAATTCTAGAAACGAGAATATCCTAAAAGACATTATAAATAAAGTGTCGACCCTCCGGGATAATGAGAACAATATTACCTTCTACGTTATTAATAATAATAATACCTTTATTAATAATAAAATAAATACATTTGTTTCAATTTACAATGACATGAATAATTTTGAAGCTCGACTATTTATTTTATTTAATTTGGCCATTAAGCTTTAGGCTTTACTGGGCTCTTATTAAAAATAAACAGCTAGTTGTTATTAATTAATAATAATAAATAAATAAATAAGTATTATTAATAGTTAAAACATGTATTAATCTTAAATTATCATTACTGACATGACAAATACAAGGTCACCACTGAAGGCACTATACCAATATCATACAAAGAAACCAATATTATACACGAGAGATAAGAACTGAACAATCCCAAGAAATATGCTTTTAATACTAGATTACACACGAGAAATTAATAATTAGTAAACAGTATTAATGGACATTAATCCTAGATTTTTGTTAGTATGCCATTATTAATCGGGATTTCAACTTGGTTTTAAGCAAATTTACATTCACAATATTTTTTATATCGGCATTTACGTCATTCCATAGTTTCAATCCAATGAAAATGGGTAATTTTTGAGATGAAAACAATCTAAATTGAGGTGTAACAAGCTTTGATCTGTAGCTTGTTCCTTCTTGCTACTACTTGTAGTTGCCGGGAAGAATGAAAGATACGAGAGGCAGGCTATCTCTTTTAGGGGCCTCTCGTGTCCTCTTCTCTCCCTGTCGTTTGGGAGGTTAGCATCTTGAAGGAAAAGCCGGTCGTTTTCAGAGTTTATTGAGTTCTTGGTTGGCTGGGGTTATTTTACAGAAGATTTTGTTATTTTATATACAGCTGAATTAATTAAATATATATATATAAATTTATGTACAATACTTATTTATAAAGATTATATATGATTCTTAAAATTACACAGTGATAAAATATATACAATTTGGTACGCGCAAAATTGGTTTGTCGGTAACTAATATAAAAATAATATAAATGCGGAAAATTAACTGCGCGGCCCCACACTACTGCCCACCCCGAGAAGCGGAGCACGTATATCAAAAGTAGAAATATTCGGGTCTTGATTTGAATCGGATCCTTCGTCCAGCTCGCGTTGATCCTCGGTCGGCCTCGTTTCCGGTTGTTGCGTTGTCCTGCGCGCCCGTCCTGAGGTCTGTATTTGCTACCTCCGAGGTGCGTCTTCCATCGTCCTTTTTCCTTGCGTGCTTTTGTTTAAAGTTTGGTTTGGTCGATTGAAGCGGCTTAAAGTTTGGTTTGGTCGATTGAAGCGGCTTAAAGTTTGGTTTGGTTGATTGAAGCGGCTTAAAGTTTGGTTTGGTCGATTGAAGCGGCTTAAAGTTTGGTTTGGTTGATTGAAGCGGCTTAAAGTTTGGTTTGGTTGATTGAAGCGGCTTAAAGTTTGGTTTGGTTGATTGAAGCGGCTTAAAGTTTGGTTTGATTGATTGAAGCGGCTTAAATTAAAGTTTGGTTTGGTTGATTGAAGCGGCTTAAAGTTTGGTTTGGTTGATTGAAGCGGCTTAAAGTTTGGTTTGGTTGATTGAAGCGGCTTAAAGTTTGGTTTGGTTGATTGAAGCGGCTTAAAGTTTGGTTTGGTTGATTGAAGCGGCTTAAAGTTTGGTTTGGTTGATTGAAGCGGCTTAAAGTTTGGTTTGGTTGATTGAAGCGGCTTAAAGTTTGGTTTCTTCGGATGTTATTCTGGAATTGTGACTCCATGATGGAGAACCATCCTGCGGCCGACGCTTCAGAGAATTTGGGTGGCTTGATGGTGACATGGTGCACTCCTGATTCCATCTTGCGGGAATGTAATTCGGGTCTGCTGCTGGTTCGGTTCCGACCGGCTACTACGGGTGGGCGGCGAAGAGGCGTGGCTTCGGTTTGTTCCGCCCGGCGACTGAAGGATGCTGCTTCCGCTGGCTGCTTCGGGTCACTCCAGGGGTCACCAATTGTAGCTTGTTCCTTCTTGCTACTACTTGTAGTTGCCGGGAAGAATGAAGGATACGAGAGGCAGGCTATCTCTTTTAGGGGCCTCTCGTGTCCTCTTCTCTCCCTGTCGTTTGGGAGGTTAGCATCTTGAAGGAAAAGCCGGTCGTTTTCAGAGTTTATTGAGTTCTTGGTTGGCTGGGGTTATTTTACAGAAGATTTTGTTATTTTATATACAGCTGAATTAATTAAATATATATATATAAATTTATGTACAATACTTATTTTCAAAGATTATATATAATTCTTAAAATTACACAGTGATAAAATATATACAATTTGGTACGCGCAAAATTGGTTTGTCGGTAACATAAAAATAATATAAATGCGGAAAATTAACTGCGCGGCCCCACAGATCTACTTCTGGTCTGATACGAGTGGATTTCTTGATGAGTTACAAAATATCTGTTTACCCATTGTAAATTAATGATTTTGTTCTTACACTTGTAAATAAAAATAAAATGTGCCACTTTGGTTATATCACTGAGCTTTAGTAGGTTTAGCTCTTCAAATAATGCACTAGAGTGATCAAAGAAATCAGCATCAGATATAACCTTATTGCTCGTTTTTGGATGACAAAGATACCATTTAATGCGTTGTTAGCAGAGTTTCCCCAAACAAGGGTGCAATACGTTATATAAGGAAGAACAAGAGTATGATAAAGAGTCAATAAAACTTGTTTAGGGACTACATTTCTAAGTTTAAAGATTATAGCAACGCTCCTTGAAATCTTTTTCGCGATATAATTTACATGATCACTCCATTGCAAATTCGGAGCTATTGAAGAATAGGGACCCCAGCCTTCTTTAGTTAGGCTTATAAGACTAACTAACGAAAATATCACGACCTAACCTAACCAATCGTTAGGTTAACTATACGCCCTTGACGATTGGTTAGGTTAGGTCATGATATGTAAATGTAAATGTAAATGTAAATCAGTACTAAAGGATTTTCGGTTAATATTCGTTTTAATGCTCCCTTCGTTTTCGATAGGAGACATTCTATGACAATTTAACATATAAATTGGTATTCAGGACATCTTTTTGAAACCTCAGGGAAACTGATTAAAATTAAGGAAATGTAATAATTATTTTTTATGAAAAAAAAAAAATCTAGACGTCGCTAACCAGAAATTCATGTTAGTCGCCGTTGTTATGTTGCGAAAAAACGCGGGTTAGGTTAGGTTAGGTGAAGTTAGGTTAGGTTAAGTTAGGTAAAACACATTTTTTCTGGTGTTTTTTGGTGTGTTTTGTTTAAATTTAGCCTTCATTTCTTTGGAATACGAGCGTTTTTGAGAAATTTTAAAATTGAAAATTTCTCAAAAACGGCTCATTTCCTAAAGAAACGAAGTTCAGATTTGAACAAAGCACACTAAAAAACACCAGGAAAATGTGTTTTGGTACAGAAAGGAGAGGGAGCACTAAAACGAATAATTACCAGATTTTCTCTAAAGAAATCAGGGTTCGTAGGCTAAAATTAACAATAGTGGACAAATTTTTTGTTTTATTTTAAAAAAATTGCTTATTAGACTTTTAATAGAGGATACAACCACATGCAAGTGATTTTTTGTCTGTTAAGTTAGAGTAATTACTTTAGAATTTTTGTTTTCCCACTCTAAACATGGGACTAGTTCGTGTAGCGTATAGTCATTAGATATTTAAATATTTGGGCAATTAGTTATAGTAGCCGAAATCCATATTGAGCGCCAAATAAATCGCCCAACAGAGCATACAACCACATGTAGCTAAGTGTTTTTTGTAAGTTAGGTTAAGTAGGTTAGATTTATTTGGAGTCCAATATGGATTAATCGCCCAAATATCTAAATATCTAACGTGTCTATACGCTACACGAACTAGTCCCATGTTTAACTATTATTTATACAGGGTGTCCCATAAGTCCGGCATCATAGGAGAAATTCATATTTTTCTATTTCTACGAACCATAATTTATGCTCGGGATGCCAATTTCCCGTCTACCATTCTGTTCAGTGACGAGGCTGTTTTTTATGGAAATGGTGAGGTAAATCGACAGAACACCCGCTACTGGTCTCAAAACAACCCTCACTGGTATACCTCTTCAAAGGAACAAAGTGCATCTCGGGTGATGGTATGGTGTGGCATTTGGAAGGAACGCATCATAGGCCCCCTCTTTTTCGATGAATATGTCACTGGAGGCACCTACCTACGTATGCTCAAGGAAGAAGCATTTCCCAGTGTCTTGAACGAAGAAGGAAATTTCCCAACATGGTTCCAGCAAGACGGCGCTCCTGCACATTACAGCACCCAAGTAAGAGAATACCTGTACCGACAATTCCCTGGTCACTGGATAGGACGTCGAGGGCCTGTGGAATGGCCAGCTAGAAGCCCGGATCTCACGCCACTAGATTTTTATCTCTGGGGCCACTTGAAAGCGCTGGTATACGCAGAGAAAATTAGGAGTGTTGAACATTTGCGGCAGCTCATTATTGGGGCATGTAACACCATTACTCTTGACATCATTCACCGTGTGCTTGCTGACTGGGTATCACGTCTGAATTTGTGTATTGAAAACAATGGTGGACATATTGAGTACGTTCTGTAAATAAAAGCTTTTGTTTTGCCTTTTTTTATTATTTTTCCTATGATGCCGGACTTAAGGGACACCCTGTATATTTATTTACAATTTTTATTTTCAAAAACCATTTATTCATGGCATAAAATGCTGTTTGGAATTTACTGACCATTTTATTTTTTAAAATAAAACAAAAAATTGCTGCTATTATTAACTTTTTGTAGTTTATGGAATTAAAATTTCAAGTTAAATTTAAGTATTTAGAACGAGATTAAAAAAAGATTTTGCTTATAAATATTAAATAAATATTAGATTACTTGGCTAGCGCCGGTTTTTCAGGGCTCCGCTGCATATCTACAGAGAATCAGCGTCGCTTTAATTCAAACATTTGGAATTAAAACAGGTGGGCTTCCCCACTGGCCTTTAATAAAAATTTTGTGTCATCAATGTAAGACCAGTTTGGGATGCTATACTTTCTACCTAAAAAATGTTAAGTTCAAGGAATGTATTTCATGGAACTTCGCCAATCTGAATGAATAACACAGGCCTGCGAATGAGAACTTTGTAAGAGTTGTTTTCTTACTAATAACTGATTTTATATAATTCAACTACGCTGATTTTGAATAAGGTATCCATTTTTTTTCTATCACGTAAGGATTTTCTGCAAACTGGAAGGAAAAAAATAAAAAATAAATATTATTTATTTCAGTTTACATTAGGTACCTATCTCGCTTTGTTATACTAATTACAAATGCAAACAACTTTAAAAAGAAAGAAGACTATTATTGTCAATTACATATTCATCTTTATTTGTCTCGAGTTTTCTTGCGAGATCTATGCCTTTTAGTCTCGAATGTACGCGCTGTTCCTTTTCTTTTATGTAATAATTCTGGAGTATCCCGTTTCAACATCCAGCAGTAATCATGCTGATGTCCCACCTTCCCTGATATCTCTTCTCCATTTCTTTGATGTCTTGGTGAAACCATTCTCCTTGTTCTTCGCTGAGGGCTCCGAGATTCTCAGGGAAGTAATCCAAGTGTGAATGTAAGAAATGTAATTTTAAACTTGTATTACAACCCAACTCTTTGAACTTATTTAGCATGTTGTTCACGATGTTTTGGTGATTTGGGTCCTTGTTGTTCCCAAAACATTTGCTGATAACATCTTTAAAAGCAATCCCCGCTTCTTTTTCAAGATTGTTCATTGTTCTTTCAAAGTGTTCATCCAAAATCAGTTTTCTAATCTGGAGACCAACGAAAATTCCTTCTTTCAATTTTGCTCCATCTTCGCCCAAGGCCTTAACAAATTGCTTCATCAAGTCCAATTTTATGTGAAGCGGAGGTAAAAGGACTTTCTTCATGTCAACCAAACTTTCACGTTGAATGTTTTTAGAACCAGGTGTCAGGTTGACTCTGCGTGGCCATCCCTTTTTTATCCAGTGCTGAGTTCTTGCTTGGCTATCCTATTCACACAAAAAAACATGGAAACTTCGTATAACCTGGTTGTTGACCTAACAACATACAAATCACTTTTAAGTCTCCACAAAGTAGCCAACCGTGTTCTTTGTATTTAACCTTAGCTAGAAGAAGCTCAAGATTTTCGTACGTTTCCTTCAAGTGAACTGAATGAGCCACAGGAATGGATTCATACAAGTTACCGTTGTGAAGAAGGACGCATTTTAGACTTCTTTTAGAGGAATCAATGAAAAGTCTCCACTCATTTGGGTCATAGACTGCAGTGCCTAGCTTAAGTATTAGTTCCGAAACATTGTTGCAATATACCAGTGAATTTTCGTGAGAAAAATATTAGATGAATTCTTTTTCTCGATTTCTGTACCAGTAAAATGACGTCCCGGGAGAAAACAAGTTCTTTGCACGAAGTCTGGATCCCAAAATCTCTGAAGAATCCTTCGGGAGACACAAATCTCTTACCAAATCATTAGGTTTACTTTGTGTAAACAATTGGGGTTCACCAGATGTTTCGCTTTGAAAACAATCAATATCATCGTTTCCATCGTTTCGAATCAGATGAAGTTATATCAAGAGTATTTGGGTTAGTAGGTGCAGGTATACCATGTCCATGAGCAACAGATCTTACAGCAGACTGAAAGTTTGGATAAGAAATTTCCTTTTTATTTTTAGTATTGTAGCCTTGCACGTTACATGAACAAAAATAGCAGTCATTGCTGTGATTTCTAGGCTCACGCCAGACCATTGGAATCCCAAAAGGTAAAGGATCCTTTTTACCTTTACTCCACAGTCTAAGTTGTTCAACAAAAACATTGCAAACTTTATGTGGAGCCCATGATTTGTCTTGATCCCCAAGTTTCATTCCGAAGTACGCATAGTATGTTCTCTTGACGAAATCTGTAATATCTCGCCTTTGTTTTTCCACAGTAAAGTTTCCACAAATATAACAGAAAATGTTTGGGCTATTTACACACCCTCTAGTTGCCATAGCGACAAATAAACAAATTTCAAAAGAGAACGCACTAGACAGACTGACTCATCTCGTGGCTTGTCAATCACTTATATACTAGCGGTGCGTTTCTCGAATGTTCTAGAAGACACTATGACGTTACTTCTGATCTGGAAGCATTTATAGGCAGTAGTTTTTAATCAAAATTTAATTGAGTCAATTTTAATGAAAATTACTTTCATATGTAATATGGAATATGACTTTTTGTGAAAAATCTGCACGTGATGGCAAAAAATGAATATCATTTTCGGAATCAGCGTGCAAAAATTACTGTATAGGTGCTAAAATATTTCGGACAACAAAACCATCGCAGGCCTGTGTAATCATTATAAAAATAAATAAATTGGGAGAAGTTAAATAATATAATTAATATATTTTAATATATTGGAAGGTGCAAACTTTACTGGACTGCCAAAGTAGATGTGTTATACATATTTTAGTCAATAATTTCACTGTGATTTCAGATCAGTAACTGAAAGTGACGATGGCTGGTGTCGTTGGAGATAATAGAGAACGTGTGGTAGTCGAAATTCATGCAAATGCCTATTGAGAAGCAATGGAAGCAGGTGCAACTTTCATCAGTCGGAAGTGGATCTCCCAAACACTTCATCGTAGTGAAAGATGAGTGACTGATAATTGGAAAAAGGTATACGACTCGTGCTTTAAAAATCTGGCGAAGGCAGGCCCGTGAAATGGTTGCAAGAGAGCAAAGACATTGTGACTGAAAGCAGTGGCAAAAGGCGACGAAGCTGCGCTCAAGTTGCCAAAATCATCTTGGAGAGGCGAAAGAAGACTGTTGACCGGTCAACGTTTCGACAATATTGCACGAGGAAAGGATTGAAGCCTTTCTATGTCATCCCAAAGCTAATGAGAAGCATTGAAAATCGACTTCGGTTTTGCGATTGTCTGCGCCTATGGAATAAAGATGAATTCTTCGTTTGGACTGTTCGTCCACCAAACTATCAAAACGACAGAGTGTGGTCGCCTTCCATCAGTGGCGGTTCGTCGGTAGACACTGCGGAACTGCAGCACCCCTAAATTTTTTATTTCCAATTGAAATAATCAAGAACAATATAAGGATGAGCTCACTGAATAACTTTTTCAATAACTTTTGAAACTTTTATTCATTGCTCAATGCTCATCCTTTAATTTCAGTAATTATTTCAACCCACTCTTAGAGACAGCACCCCTAGAATTTTTAGTCACGAGCCGCCACTGCCTTCCATAGAAGATATTGAATATCATGGGCATTATCTATAGCTCTGCAAAAAACCTCGTTGCACTGGGATAGTGATACTCATTCCCTTCACTGCTGTCAAAATGATGTGGGTGACCAAAGAAAAAGGCGCTTCATGGGGTAGTGCATATTATCGGCAGACTATTCTTAGAGAAAATGTAATTCCATTTCTATCGGATCCACAAAATGTAATAGACACCTTGAAAGTGGTTTATCTTCATGATAGTGCCCCATGCCACCATGCAGATGTCATGCAACAACAACTGAGAGATTCTGGGATTGATTTCATTGATCGAACTCAGTGGTAAGAAATTCCCCTGATCTGAACGTAGGACAGCACTTTGAAGCAATTTTCAAAGACAAAGTGGAAGAATTGATGCTGCATAAACTTGATCGTAACCGATGTTCTCAAGAAGCCCTCCTTCAACACACTCAAACTATCTTCCAAGAACTTGAACATTATAGAGATTTGTTTGAACATTTGCTGAAATCATACCTGAACGTCTGAGAGATGTGCGTGAGGTTAATGGCAAGTACAGTATATGAGATATTGATACTTTTTTGTATTCAATCTGAATAAAGTCTTTAAATAGTAAACTATTTTTGCTATATCTTTGTTTACTTTGGTTTGAAGATTATGCATAATCCCTGTATAAGTAAAAATTTATTAATTTCGAAAAGCGTCTTTAGTTTTATCTCATGCTTCTTCAGATATCTATTAAAATAGACATTCCTACAATTCATTTGTTTAGTTCACTGGAACCTATTCAACTTGGTAATTTATAAATATTAATAAAGAATATAGTTAAAATTAAATATTTAATCTAAAAGTTCTAACATATTATAACTATCTGCATTTTACGTCTGAGTTTCGTTCGTAACGTACGTTCAAAAATAAAATTAACATAAAAATAGCTGATATAAAAATATAGTTTTAAACAGTGTTGGAAGGAGCGTTCAAAATTTTCAAAATGGCGCTTCGAATTACGAACCACTGTGCTAAATTTATGAATTTATAACAAAACATAAATACACCATTATTTCACCACTTGAATATTTGGCAAATTTGGCACTTTGGCACTTTGGCACTTTAACTCTTAAGGCAACTTAATACACATTAGTAACATCATCCGCAAGGATTATACGGTTGAAATATATGGGTTTTATTGACCAGTACAAAAGCGACAATTGCTCCCACGGCCGATCCTGCTTGAGTGACGACTCCCGACCAAAACAAATGAGACTCGCCTTCTTCGCGCATCAGATTGGCTATCTCAACTCGAATGTAGGTTATGATACCAACAAATGCGACCCACATTAAGACCTGAAAAAAAAACCCAGCAAGTTATAATAAAGAGAAAGAACAGACCGTTACACAGTATATCATATCCAGAGTTGGGCACGTTACTTTCTATAAGTAATGGCGTTACCGCTACCGTTACATTGATAAAAAAGTAACGTCGTTACCGCTTCAGTTACTTTTATGAAAAAGTAGCGCGTTACCGTTATCGCTACCGTTATTTTTAAGAAAAGACTAAAGAGTAAAAAAGCCTTCATAATACCAAATTATACTCTATATGACAAAAAAAAAAAAAAAAAAATTCAAATAAAAAAATGGCCTGTCCAAAAAAACTAACCTTGCAGATTTTTTAGGAGTGTGTTGTTCGATTTCAGGAACACTAGTTTTTCAAAATTGGAATCTGATAGTCCTCCTCGTTTGGAGGAGCTAACAGCTAATTAACAGCTAATAAATGATACTAGTCAAATGATCGCTCTAAAAAGTAGTGCCCTTACCATTTTCGTTACAACATCTCAAAAGTAACGGCGTTACCACTACAGCTACTAAAAAAGTAACACTGTTACTCCCAACACTGATCATATCAAGGTAACCAATTACCAGTAGCTATGGTAAATGACCCTATGAAAGTTGGTTTTAAATTGGTAAACGTTTTGAGCTTACTATTAAAATTGATCCACTTAAGTAACCCATGAGTGGAGGAGATGGGCTCATTACTGCCGCACTGAAGATGTAGCATGCCAGACCTGTTCCTAAGACGCAGAGGAGACCTACCACCTTCGGAAGAGCTCTAGGAAGGATCATTGTGCAGAAAGCAGCCAAGGGGTTTGCGAGTGTGGAGAGTGTGGCGGCCAAGTGATAGGCGACGTTTCCATAAGGACCACAGGAATAAGACTGAATAGAAGGCAAAAGACCGTTGGAGAGCATGGAAGACCAAGCTTGAACGAATAAGAGGAAAATGAGGGTCTTTCGTAGCATAGATGGGCGATAGAGTTTCGTTTCAGAGGCCTTTGAATCACAACTGGTTAAGGAGAGGCTGGAATCGGAGTCACGCGAGCGTTCTCCTTGTATTGAGGGCAACATTTCTAATGAAATAAATGCTAAGGCACTCGCGACCATCATTGCAAAGAGAATATAGAAAAAGATATCTACCGAGAAATTAGGTTCAAGTTCTTTTTGAGTTATAGTCCAGGATATATCTCCATTCGAATTATTAACGTGCGTGACATTCTCGCATTCACTGTTTCCTCCAACGCCTTGGCCAAGAGCAACTAGAGCGGGAAGAAGCCCCGAGAGCCCCTCGCCAATCAGGTACGACGGAAGATAAACGTCTCTCCACACTGCCATGTAAGGAATGTAGAGGACGGAAGAAGTGCAGTCGACGAAGGCGAGGAAGAAGACGAGGATGAGCAGAGACGTCGAATGTTCGACGCTTCCGACCATGCTCGTTTCATCCCAAAATAAAGCGAGTAAAAGGGACGAAATGCAGCCTAGAGAAAGGATCAAGTAGATGACTGGAACTGGTTTCAAAGAGGATCGACACAGACGCAGAAGGGAATAAGTTATTGGGCCAATGTTTGCTATCTGTGAAAGAAAAAAAACGCATGTGTTCATCTTATTATTAAAACTGTATCACGTGTCTTACATTTCACGTATGGTACCAACGGTTACCAGGGTCGGGGTATACTGTGTCACAATTACCTTATGACTCAGTACGTCCCGAGTTTGGTAATCGATAGCACAGCATAAGGCGAGCAATACAGTAGATTCAAATTACTTGATACTGGGAAGAAATTAAAATAATGAAAACATACGAGTATCAATTTTCCTTCTGTTTATAAGTAATTTTTTATAAACCGGTTTATCTTTTTTTTTTTACCTGCGTCACGATTGACATATATGAGGGCAAACTCCATCCTTCAGGTAATTCCTGGACCAGTAGTGGAAGCTCTACCCAAATACCGTTGATCGCTACCCACGCCCCAATTCCGAAAACAATGGCGAAAAAATCAACGAAGAAATTTCTTTGATTCATTTTGAGTAGATAAGACTTAAAATCTGGTTGTGGAAAAGTATCTGAAAGAATAAAAAGAGTACAATGAAATAATGTTTATAGTTACCGTATTTTTGCTATTGTTTTTATTGATGTTGTTCATTGCTTTAAGTGCTTCCGCAGCAGGCACACAGATCGCATCCATTGGATTCTCACTCGTAAAGATATGAGTTAAATAGTGGAGTAAATGTTACGCGTAATCATAGATTGTATTTAAATAATTCAATCGCCGGAGACAAATGATGATCTACTTTTCACTTTTTTTTTAAAATTATAGCTGGTCAAAGTTTTTCCCATGATTTGGTTCAGTGGAAGTACACTGACACCATTTTTACCAAAATCGATCAATATTTAGGGGTCGCGCATCGACCTTGAAAATTTCAATTTTGGAAATTTGGCCAAATTGACAATTTTTTACTGAATAAAGATAGATCATCAAATGACCATATTTTCTGAATCCTCTCAGTGAAAGAAATCCTCTCAGATACTTACCAAGTTGATCGGACAAGTGGTTTAGAAGTTACACTCACCTAGAAATAACATTAAAATTTAAAATACCGTATTTGTCTCCCGTTATGGACGTAATCATAGCATCAGTAGCTGGCGCCGTGATCCGACAATTCAGCGCAAGACAATTCAGCGCAAGACAATTCAGCGCAAGACAATTCAGCGCAAAGACAATTCAGCGCAAGACAATTCAGCGCGAAAATACCAACAAAGAAGAAGAAAGAACAAATCCAGAGGGAAGAGAGGTTTGCAACTGTTAGGTTAGGTTAGGTTAGGTTAGGTTAGGTTTCTAGTTTTTGAAATAAAATCTTAATTTTAACAATTCTAACAAATTTTGTTTTTTTAAATAAAATTTTAATAATTATGCTCCTTTGAATTTTATCTCCGATTTGTCACTCCTTCGTTATGTCACTCCTTCGTTACGGTATTTATGTCACTCCTTTGTTATGTCACTCCTTTGAAATGTCACTCCTTCGATACAGACCCAATTTAGCATATATATTTATATACAAATTTTTTTCTTTTTTATTTATTGCGATTTATTTTTATTATTTTTAACTAAACTTTTAACTGTACTGACTTGCGCTGAATTGTCTTGCGCTGAATTGTCTTTGCGCTGAATTGTCGGCGCTGAATTGTCGGCGCTGAATTGTCCTGCGCTGAATTGTCGGTGCTCCAGCTGGCGCATCCTAAAATCCCAATTACACACACACGCTATGTCTATGACCAATATTTTTACTAATCACAGTTTGCTTTTTACAGATCAACTGTGTCAATTGATTCTTGTTTGATAAGTCTAGACTTTAATACAATGGATAAACTGTTAACAACCAGGAGTGGGAAGACTCTGAAAGTTACTTATTCTGGAAAAGAGAAAGCAGCAACAACAGCACCACCTTCTCTAAGGTCAGCCACGGACGTCTTCTTAATTGGTCAGCCATCTTCCTCGATCGGTGGTGCCAAATTGCCAACCACCCATCAAGTTCTCCAGTACTTCTTCTATGCCAAGCAGGAAACTACTGACAGGAAGGCCGCCGTAAAAGACACGGTGGCCAATGTTCTGGCATTTTGGAACATGGCACGTATAAAGACGATCACGAGGCGTAACTGCGAAAGAAAACTGGAGTTACTGTGGGAAGAGTGGCGCTCGCTGCAGAAGAGCAAGATGAGAGACAGTGACGCGGGAAAAGGCAGGGAGAAGTTTTCAGAAAATCTGAACAAGCTCTGGGACATCGGAGCTCCCGATGCTATTGAAGAGATACAGAAAAGTCGACTGCTCTCAGACAACAACAAACAAGAAGATATTAAATTTTATGAGGATCAACGGGGCCTGCGCCAGGCAACAATGAGTGGGAATGATAAAGTGTTCGTTGTCAAGAGAAAACGGCAACTCTCAAGACAACAATCTCGTGATGAGCCAGGCACCTCAAAAACGAAATTAGGAACCGAAGCTGAGAGCGACGATGAATCTATAGAAAGCAGATCATCGAGCAACTCCGAATCACAGCTAGAACCACCATACCGACAGCCGAGAGAATCAACTGTATCAATCACCTTCCTCACCGCATCCTCAATGCACCGGCTGTTATTGAAGTGGCTGATCGCTTCCGGATGTCCAATAATCAGGTGTGTATATATCAGTAATGATCTTTCCTTGACAAAGATATAATAGACGTAACGACGGAAAATTTAGTGATTATTTTGTCACATAAAAACCATACGCATCCTTGTCAATTTCCTTTCAATTTCGCACATAGGTGGCAAGTGTCGTGGCGGCAGTCTTACGTTCGGCAGATCCGCCCGCAGACCTGGACAAATTCAGTATCTCGAAGGACACGTCTCGCCGTGGAAGAGTGGCACATCGTTGTGAAGTGTCGACAGCTGTGCAGAAATCCTTCGTATCTCCGAGGCATGCTGTCGTCCACTGGGACGGTAAAGTAATCAAGGTCAGTTTTGCCCTCACCGTGGACGACAGTGAATTAACATGTTCCAGTGACGACAGTGGATTGACATATTCCAGTGGACGATAATGGATTGGCATGTATGACATACGTTTCAGGACTCTCTTGGATCATTGGAGCACCGCCAGGCGATTCTCATCTCCGGAGCTCCCCAATGCACAGAAGGAAAGTTGCTGGCCGTTCCGACTGTTGCTGACGGCACCGGTCTGTCCCAGGCCCAGGCGACCTTTCGTGCTCTCAAAGACTGGGGATGCGAGAACAACGTGATTGGACTGTGCTTCGACACAACTTCCTCCAATACAGGGAGGGTGCAGGGTGCGGTGGTCCGGCTGGAGAACATGCTTGGTAAACCGCTCTTCCAGCTGGGCTGTCGCCATCACGTTATGGAGCTCATCGTGGGGGCAGTGGTCATCACCGCGTTTGGAAGAACCACAGCACCAACTGAACCTTTGTTCCAGTATCTGAGGAGAAGGTGATTTTCAAGTCTAAGGCGCATTTGTTTTCTCCAATGATTTTTTGCCTTCAGAGCAATTGAGATATCAGCGTCCTTCTACTAATGATGTTAATAGCAGTCGAAAAGGGAAACTTCAGTCGTTTTCATGCAATATTTTCATAACTCCCCTTTCAGGTGGGACAAGCTCGACCTCTCGACTTATCGCGAGCTGGAGATCGAGCATTTGGCGGAGGTGACGTGGCTGATGGAGCTCCGAGATGAGGTAGTCAAGTTCCTCGGCACCGCTTCTGGTCTTGTCAGAGAAGACTACCGAGAAGTGGCGGAGATTACACTCCTGGTACTCGGGGCCCAGCCACGTCGTGGCACACACTTCATGCGCCCAGGAGCCTACCATCATGCGAGGTGGATGGCCAAGGTTGGTATTTCGAATTAGAAGTTAAATATTGTATTGCCTTCTGCAAACAGCCATTTGAAGTCCCTACCAGAAAAAAATAAGATAAATAATTTACCATTAAACAAACTTATATGGAGTGGTATCGGTATTTATACATCACAGTGCGTATTCGTTTCAGATCATCTACTACACGAAGCTCCTGATGTTCAGCGGTCAGCTGGAGTTCGACGACGAGCTGGTACAGAAACTTCAGAGAGTGGTACTCTTTACTGCACTCCTCTACGCACCTGCCTGGCTGGCGGCTCCTGTCGCAGCTGATGCCCCGCTGAATGACCTTGTGTTGTACCAGCGTCTTCTGCAGTACAGGGCTGTGGATCGCGAGATTGCAGAGGCTTCACTGGCAGCGATCAGGCGGCACTTGTGGTATCTGAGGCCTCAGACCGTCGTTTTCGCCCTCTGCAGTGACAAAGTGGAAGACACTGTGAAGCACGAGATGGCAAAGAAGCTGTGCCGCCTCGCTGTGCCCGAGGACTTCACGTATGACAACGTCTTGGTTGATGACACGACGCGCCTTCCGGACCTAATCGATGAGTCATCGTGGTTCGTGTTCACAGGCCTGCAGGTGTGCGGTCTACGTGGCTCACTCTGCCGGTGATAAGTGGGATCAAGATAAGAACTACTGTGATCTGAAGAATGTCATCTCGCATCTGAAAGTTACCAACGACGTGGCAGAGAGAGGGATAAAACTGATAGAAGATTACGCGAACACTGTCACAAAAGACGAGTCACAGCTGCAGGGTCTTCTTCAGCTCGTGGAAAAGAGCCGGAAAGAACTCGGTGACTTCAAGAATCGTCACTTGCCAAGATGACGTAGCGCAGAGGGAAAGGGAGTTAGCAGAGAGAGTACATGGCGCACGCCTTAAGATGACGTGTGTTTAACCACGATTCATACAGTTTTTGAACCTAGTTAGGGGCACCGGAGTAAGTGCCTTTAGTGATATCGGTAAACCGTTTTAATACAAAATACATTTGATCTTTCCTTATTCGTTTTATCTTATCCTAAAAAGCAGACAATGGCAGACAGCATATGGAGGTACGGGGACAAATACGGTATTTTAAATTTTAATGCTATCTCAAGGTGAGTATAACTTCTAAACCACTTACTTGTCCTATCAACTTGGTAAGTATCTGAGAGGATTTCTTTCACTGAGAGGATTCAGAAAATATGGTCATTTGATGATTTATCTTTATTCAGTAAAAAATTGTCAATTTGGCCAAATTTCCAAAATTGAAATTTTCAAGGTCGATGCGCGACCCCTAAATATTGATCGATTTTGGTAAAAATGGTGTCAGTGTACTTCCACTGAACCAAATCATGGGAAAAACTTTGACCAGCTATAATTTAAAAAAAAGTGAAAAGTGATCCACCCTAAATTGATGAGCCACCGAAAATTCGGTCAACGGGATTGTCACTGTTCCTCTTCATCATTTCTAGGAAATGAATAATTTGAACACGCGTTTCATTTCATGCTGTAAAAAGCAGAATTCGTCCACATAAATTCAACATTCAGCATAACTTTTGCTCACAGAAAAGTACCTTTAAAATGGATCAATACGGGTAGTAGAACAAAGTCGAGCTGCACAATATCGATACTAAAAAGTTAATTTAAACTAGGTCACATTAGGTTCAGTTAGGTTAAGTTAGGTTACATTATGCCCGGTTAGGTCTGATTAGGTTAGGTCAGTCATTTTCACTGAAAATCTGAACGCGGTTTGAAATGCGAAATGCATATATTTGCATAAGGTTGAATGTCAACAAATGAAATTCGATTTTGTTTATGTAACGCGAACGGTATACTCGAAGTGTGAGGAAGAAGGGTTCGAGTCTTTTATTTTAACATTAAGAGTTTACGATGGAAAGAATTCCATTTTTAATATTCTTAATAAAAAAGTTTTTGTTTACTGAAACGCAATTTTGGGCTTTGTAACAGCCATAAAAAATTGTAGAAAGTACATTTTTAAAAACTATTTAATTAATTTAACTCAAATTGGTGTTAAATATTTTCCGACTTATTAAGAAGCAAAAATTAATTCGTCACTTGAATAAAAGATAAGAAAATTCTTTCTTCTTTCAAAATTTGCAAGTAATGAGTAATCTTGTAATGCATAGGCTATATATGCTGAAAGCATTGAAAAAGCTTGTCATACACCAGAACTTAAATCAGATGTTGTTACAAGTTTTTCACATGAAATGAAAAATATTGCTTCATCATTTACCAATAAAACATATACTTGGGAAGCCAAGTGCATTTTTGTATGGAGGTCATAAACCTTCAAATTTCAGCTTGCGGACCCCACAAATAACGGGTTGGAGTTTTTCCCTAGAAAAACGCCGGACAGACAGGACAGAAAGTGCATATTATTATTATTATAGATAATTAACTAATTACAATTAATTATAAATAATTAAGTAATTATAAATAATTAACTAATTACAATTAATTGTAAATAATTAAGTTATTATAAATAATTAAGTAATTATAGATAATTAACTAACTACAATTAATTATAGATAATTAACTAATTACAATTAATTATAAATAATTAACTAATTACAATTAATTATAAATAATTAACTAATTACAATTAATTATAAATAATTAACTAATTACAATTAATTATAAATAATTAACTAATTACAATTAATTATAACTAATTAACTAATTACAATTAATTATAAATAATTAACTAATTACAATTAATTATAAATAATTAACTAATTACAATTAATTATAAATAATTAAATAATTACAATTAATTATAAATAATTAAATAATTACAATTAATTATAAATAATTAATCAAATTATAATTAATTATAAATAATTAACTAATTATAATTAATTATAAATAATTAACTAATTATAATTAATTATAAATAATTAACTAATTATAATTAATTATATATAATTAACTAATTATAATTAATTATATATAATTAACTAATTATAATTAATTATAAATAATTAACTAATTATAATTAATTATAAATAATTAACTAATTATAATTAATTATAAATAATTAACTAATTATAATTAATTATAAATAATTAACTAATTATAATTATAAATAATTAACTAATTATAATTAATTATAAATAAACTAATTATAATTAATTATAAATAATTAACTAATTATAATTAGTTATAAATCATTAACTAATTATAATTAATTATAAATAATTAACTAATTATAATTAATTATAAATAATTAACTAATTATAATTAATTATAAATAATTAACTAATTATAATTAATTATAAATAACACTGGTCAACAAAGATTTTTCATCAGAGTAAAATTTGTAGTGGCTGGATAGCATTTTTCACGCTGATTCCAAAACTGCATTCAGAATCTTTCTAGCACGTATAGTTTTCAAGATGAAGGCATATATATAACTACACAGATTTAACCATTTTAAATAGGCAAAATACTAATATTTCAACACTTGATTGTGTTTATTTTATTGTATTTTTTTAGTTTATTCATCTTATTTATTTCAATTATCTTAATTATACATCTTATGTATTTCAGGTGTGAGCTTTTACGTCTAGCAGCATTGTGATTCAGGCAACAACGCCGTGCTTTGTGTGTCAAAAGATCAGTCCAGTCCAAGAACTTGTTGTGTCAAGTTGGTGTACATTTTTTTTAATTTATAGTTTGCTCAGGTTAGTCAACATGCCTCGACAATGTAAGAATGACCCCGACAAGTTCTGTTTCGTATGCGGCCAGTTGACAACTAAAACACAGCGACGAAGTATTACAACCGACATTAAGAAAATATACAAGCTATACTTTGGTTGCCATCTAGGTGACCAAGATAAACCATGGGCGCCACATCAAATCTGTTCTGGCTGTTCAAATGGATTACGTGATTGGCTTAACAAAAAGAAAGCTTCAATGCCATTTGCCATACCCATGATATGGAGGGAGCCGAAAGATCATCATGAAGACTGTTATTTTTGTAGTGTGAACTTAATGGGGTTTTCTGCCAAGAACAAACGCCAGATTGTATATCCAAACTTGGATTCAGCACGTAGACCAGTAAAACATGATGAAACATTGCCCATTCCAATTCCCCCAAGTGATAGGATAGATTCTATCATAGATGACATGGAAAGTGATGAAGGTGCAACTGGCGTTTCCGGACCATCTACAGAACCAGAGTACACTTTTGAAGGTAGACATTTAGAGCCTAAAAAGTTAACCCAAGGACAGTTGAATGATCTTGTTAGAGATTTATCGCTGTCTAAAGAGAAATCAGAGCTTCTCGCCTCAAGACTAAAGGAGAACAATTTACTTGAGAACAATGTTCGTATTAGTTACTACCGAAAGCGGAATTTTGAATTAACAGCATTCTTTTCAGTAGACGGTCCTCTCTGTTATTTCCATGACATCAATGGACTATTTACAGCCATATCTCAGACGTATGTGGCATCTGAGTGGCGCCTCTTTATTGATTCGTCGCAGAGAAGCCTGAAAGCAGTTCTTTTGCATAATGGTAATATAATGCTATCCATCCCCATTGCCCATTCCGTCCATCTAAAAGAGACATATGACAATATGGATATACTACTTAAGGCAATCAAATACGACAGTCATCAATGGAATGTTTGTGGAGATCTAAAAGTTATAGGAATGCTTATGGGTATGCAGTCAGGATTCACAAAATTTTGTTGTTTCCTTTGCCTGTGGGACAGTCGCGCCACTATAGAACATTACACCAAAAGTGACTGGCCACTTAGGTATACATATGTCCCAGGGATAAGCAATGTCCAGTCTGTCCCTTTAGTGGATCCCCAAAAGATCTATCTGCCACCTCTTCACATTAAACTTGGTTTAATGAAGAATTTTGTTAAAGCAATGGGTAAAGTCAATTCTGAAGGGTTCCAATACCTTTCAAGGAAATTTCCGAAGGTTACTGCAGCAAAATTGAAGGAAGGAATTTTTGTTGGGCCACAAATAAGGGAGGTTTTGAATGACACTGAATTTGAAAAAAGTCCTAAGTCCGCTGGAATTGAAGGCTTGGCTGGCGTTCAAATGGATATGTGAAAACTTTCTTGGAAGCAACAAGTCACCTGCGTATAAGGATGGAGTCAAGAACCTCCTTGATGCCTTCAAAGAAATGGAGTGTCGAATGTCGTTAAAAATTCACTTCCTGCATTCCCACTTAGATTTCTTTCCTGAAAACCTTGGAGCAGTGAGTGACGAACAAGAAAAGCGCTTCCATCAAGATATTCAGATGATGGAGAAGCGCTACCAAGGATATTGGAATGAAAGCATGATGGCGGACCATTGTTGGATGCTGTATCGTGACAATCCAGGCCAAATTTACAAAAGGAAATCACACTCAGAGCGCTTTTAATAAAATAATGTATATATTCTTTATTTATAAGTACATTGAATAAGGTATATGATGTATTTGTTGTTTAGCATTCCTAAGTGTGATCTATACATCCATAAATTTTCTTATAGCAATATCAAAAACTTAAAAATATCAAAACCAGTGTATCTATATAACTATACGTGCTAGAAAAAAAGTAAAACCAGATTCGGAATCAGCGCGAAAAATGCATTAAGAAAAGTGTGATCATGTTTGTGATGAGAAAAAACGTTTCATTTTGTTGGCCAGTGTAATTAACTTATTATAATTAATTATAAATAATTAACTAATTACAATTAATTATAAATAATTAACTAATTACAATTAATTATAAATAATTAACTAATTACAATTAATTATAAATAATTAACTAATTAAATTAATTATAAATAATTAACTAATTATAATTAATTATAAATAATTAACTAATTATAATTAATTATAAATAATTAACTAATTATAATTAATTATAAATAATTAACTAATTATAATTAATTATAAATAATTAACTAATTATAATTAATTATAAATAATTAACTAATTATAATTAATTATAAATAATTAACTAATTATAATTAATTATAAATAATTAACTAATTATAATTAATTATAAATAATTACTAATTATAATTAATTATAAATAATTAACTAATTATAATTAATTATAAATAATTAACTAATTACAATTAATTATAAATAATTAACTAATTGCACTTAATTTATAAATACTTAACTAATTGCACTTAATTTATAAATACTTAACTAATTGCACTTAATTATAAATAATTAACTAATTACACTTAATTATAAATAATTAACATGATAATTATAATTAATTAATTACTTCTTTCGAGCGATAGAGTGAAACGAACGCTCGGGATAACACGAAAGGAATTTACGTGGCAGGAATCAGTCAAAAGACAAAGTTAAAAAAGTTATACATAGTTTGGTATTTTATACTTAAGCTATATAATTAGGCCTATTCTTACGGTAATATATATATATATATATATATATATATATATTATATATATACGGAGGGAGGGTTGACAAAATTAAATAGACACCACGATGATTGTCCTCAAGAACAGATGGCAAAGTTCATCAAGGGAATGTCAGAACGTGTGCCATCTTTACATAATACAAAGGAGACAGCAACACTATGCATTCATTCAATAAGTATATTATTATTTATTGACTTTTATTGTCAAATAAAAAAAACTATAGTTGTTTATTTACTGTTTTAACTCTCTTTCTCTGTGAAGACATAATAACTTTATATTCACTTCCAAACATGAACCAAGAACGTAATTTCAAGGAATTTAAAGTCTGGTTATATTCTTCCTGATGACTGCATCATATCAACATATTGTATGTAAATAATTCAAGGTTTCGCATTTGCCTGATTCAACCTTCCAATGTTTCTCTCACGATCATTTCATAAGTTTTGCTTCTAAAGTTAATAAATACAGTTAAGGTTTGACATATACTAGCATATACAGTCAAAAGGCAAAATCAGTTAATACGCATAATGAGTGGTTAATACGCGTATTGACTACTCATTATTCATATCAATGATGTAGGACTCGAGACCGGTCTCGAGACCTTTTTGTCTGGTCTCGGTCTCGGTCTCGGCCATGGTGGTCTCGACTACGTCACTGCTGAGTATGTTGATGTCCCTTGAGTGCAACGAACGCTTATCTTGTTTTAAATAGGCAGTTAACTGCTGAAAAATGTCCCAAACTATGAATTTGTGAATGAATTATGAATAAATTTTGTAATTGTCACTTGATAACCTCCTTAGAATCATAATCCCTGAATGTGAACTACAGAGCTCAGAAATTAGGCATTACACAATATGCATGCAAAAATTGCACATGGTCTCATTCTCCATCTCGATCTCAGCCATGGGGCCTCGACTACATCACTGATCCATATTGACTGATTTCGGCCTTTGACTGACATATATATTTTGTTTATATACAGTATATTATATGATACATGCCTTATATATTATATAGTACAAGTTAACTTCCTTTTATACCATAGCTCTGAAGCATAACTTCTATTTAACTTCATTCGAACTGTCTTCTCAGTTTCTGATTTAAAACTTCTCGTTTCGGCTGTGATGACGTCACAAATGTCCTAAAAGAATGATAAAGTGCTTCTTAATAAATCATTCACTTTTATAGGAAGAAAAGTAATTCGAGTTTAATCATGCATTCTTAATGACGTAATTAGAAGGGTAGTGGAAATGAATTTGCAGTTTCACAACTTTACAAATTTTATACACTTTTGTGATGGGCGTGGCCTATGTCGGTGCCACGTCGCAACACTGCTACCATTTAGGTCAGCGAATTTATGCAACCATGGTTCTGTTCAGTAATTGGAGGGGTGACGGGCTTTTAATTTACTCAAAGATAAAAAAGAACTCGGAATGAAATTTCATTTCTATGTTTTTTGCGGCGGTCGAACCCGAGGAACGGTGGGGGAGCGGGTGGGGGGAGGAATTCATGGTCTTCTCTTGATGATAATATTAGGTAAGGATAAGAGTTATCTTAATAGTTTAGTTGTAGTCAGTCAGTAGCGTAGCCAGGGTGGACGCAGGGCACGTGCCCCCCTTACGATCTACGTTACTTAATATGTTTTGGTAATTATTAACATATTAAATATTGTTCTACGGTGCCATAGATAATTAACATCAATAAATATTTTTAAGTTTTACGTTGACTATGGCTTACTTCAAATTCAGTCAAACATACCTACACAGAATCACAATCAACATTCAGCAGTTGTCATGGAGACAATGGGGCATGCACTCTCAACACTGACTGTACGCTCGAGACGAAAGAGGGGGTCTTGATATCCGCAACCGGCACGGAGCAAGCTTATCTTGAACAAACACCGAATACCGGCAGGCTCTGAGCCTGTTGGGCGGAGGTAATAAAATTGCTTGGTACATACCAGGCATTCCCATATGGTCTTTCATATTATTTAACCAATTACAGCAGTTTAGTCATAACGCATAATAAATCAAAGTTCAAATATTATTCAAACGCAACACACGCGCTCCTTAAGTCCACAAACGCAGTCAAATTATATTGCGTTAAACTTTATTATGCTCCTAGGATATTTTCTACATTTTGGGGTTAATCCAGATATATATCCGGGTACGATTGCAAAAATCCTTGCTACAACCACCGCCTAGCAAACACTCAACAGGTACCTTGAGGTGTATCTCTGGCCCAGAGACTTATTTATATGATAATAGGGCTAGTATATCTTAGTGCTAATTGTAGTTTAGCAATGCATTTTTGGTCATAATTGGATAATAGAGTTGCCTAGTTATAAGTAATAATAATTTGATGACCTTTAATTATGATAGATGGTCATTTTGGAATTTGGATGTCATTTTTATGTCACCTGACGGTCTGCCTCATTCTGTCAGTCAGTCCATAACAAACCCGCTTACTGGTAACATTTTTATGTTCCTCTTTCCTTGTCTGCTAATTGCAAATTATTTAATCAGCTGCTGCTTGCTAAGCTTGCTAATACTATATTATTTACAAGATGTATTTTGTTTTCGTGTGAATTCATTGCCAAGTGCTTCTATGTCCATGTTTTCTAGTTCAGCAATTAGCAATTAATTTTTATGTTTCTATTTTCTATCTACTAATTGCCAATTATTTACTCTGCTGCTGTTTATTAGACAGTCTAATGCTGTATTATATACTCAAATACTAGATCATCTAATATACCGAAGTATAAAAATATAGCACAGTAGTGAGCTTCGTTCAATGACAATCTCCAATTTGCACAGTTGCAATGGTTCAAGGAATGCCCGCCCCACCTCCTACTTATCGAGATCCTGGCTACGCGCCTGGTCAAAGTACGGCAGTTTGAGATAATACTAGAAGATTATCAGTCATTACCACTTATGCAAGCCAAGCATAAACGATATACGAGTGTGTATATATATATATATATATATATATATCAGCTCAGTACCACAAGGAACAGTATTAGCTCCACTACTCTTCATAATCATGCTAACTGACATAGATGAGGACGTTACCAGGGACAGCACAGTAACATCCTTTGCGGATGACACAAAGATCAATAGAAAAATAAGAAACCCAAAAGATATAGGATCTCTACAAACCGACATAAACAGAATCTACAAGTGAACGGAAGACAACAATATGAAGTTTAACACCGAGAAATTTCAGCTATTACGGTATGGAAAAAGAGAAGACCTAAAATCCATGGAATATTATACCCCAAATGGACAGGAAATTCAGAGAAATTCCAGAGCAAAAAATTTAGGGGTTGTAATGACAGATGATGCGAAATTTGAAACACAAAATAAGATAGCAGTAAACAGAGCAAAGAGAATAACTGGGCAGATATTGAGAACCTTTAAACGAAGGGATAGGAATGTAATGATTCCTCTACTGAAAACCCTGATCATACCCAAATTGGAATACTGCTCGGTCCTAACATGCCCATATAAAAAAGAAGACATTAGACAGCTGGAAAGGATCCAGAGAAGCTTCACAGCCAAGATCAATGGGTGCAAAGAACTAAATTACTGGGAAAGGTTACGCGAACTAGACTATATTCACTGGAAAGGAGAAGAGAGAGATACACCATTATTTACACTTGGAAAATAATGGAGAAACTAGTCCCTAATCTTACTCTAAACCCTATAACTCCCCAAACAACGGTGGAAGGTAGAAACAGTAGACTGTCATATTCCCAAATTGAAGGCGAGACAGGGAACATCCTTAACCCTGAAAGAAAATAGTTTTGTAGTGAGAGGACCAAAACTGTTTAATCAGTTGCCCAAAGACCTACAGTATAGTCCAGGCAATTTGTAGTTAGACCTGGGCAAAATTGCTTCAGAAGCTTTCTAAACTGTTTCCAGCTCAGGAACCATTGCCGAATAACATATCCAAAATCCGACAAAATTGGACCCCGGGAACACCCCCAAAAATGAAATTCAAAATGGCGGACTGGATGTTTCCTACGAAAAAAAATATATATATAATTTACGCTTTTATTTATAGAGATACATTTGATGCTTTTTCTTTCAGTTGTAATGTTTTAAATAATTCAACAATATACAACACAACCAGTTATTACGCAAATATAATGTTATATAGCTTTTTACAGATTTTTATAATCAATAATACAACAATTATTTTTTTCCCAGTTTCAAGTTATGTTCATTACAGAAGAAGTGATACCTGGTCACAAACATACAGAAATTAATTCTCTTCATCACTATCATCGGATAGATTACCGGTACTTGGGTTGTTATCGCAACCACTGATTTGGCACTCGCCACAAGCGGCTGAACAGGGCATTCCATTACGCTTGCATCCACATCTTGAAGTAGCACATTTCGTCTTGCAGGAGCAGCGGATCATGTTGAGTAGATAATTTGGAGCTGGTGGCTTGTCGCAGGCTGTAGGGTAGTAGGAATTATTCTTTACATACCAACCCCACTGTTCTGCATCGATCTTCTCTTCTGTAGACTTCCAGATTAGTATTTGAAAGTATGTGCGAAAGCTGTGGTACTTTGTGGACGCATCGGTAGGTGGCAAACGTTCGGGTGTAACAAAAGATTTAGCTGTAGCTACCTTTTCAACTAACATTCGATGACGTAGTGCGTTAGTGGATTCAAGTGTTTTGCAGCCATACAACAGAAGCATTGCCTTTCTTCCAGCGGCTTCAATGTCAGAGTGTTGGCAACAATCAGAACAGAATGTATTTGCAACTGAACGGAGTTCAGCCACCTTCATCAGTGTGTCGAATGCTTTGGCTTTACCGATCGAAAAAATTCTGGATGTGCTATCAAGCCCGTGAAAGCATGCACAAACAGGAGATACTTGCAGATGTCATTGCCTAACAATGATTGAATGCTGAGAATATCATACACAGGATTAGGAGATGGTCCTCGTCTTATATCGCTGCGATAGTACAACTTGAAACCACTGTCCTTGGCATGGTACAGAAGGAGAATCAGCAAGTCGGTGTCTTCCCCTATTACTGTTGTAGTTGCATTTTCTGATGAGGAAACTGTTGCACGAACGATGTCCACATCAGCATCCCCATCTGCGTTGTGAACAGTACACCCGTGCTTCTTCAACATCTCACCTACGAGGGAAATAAATGCTTGCTTGTTGTTTTCATTAGCCAAGAAGTGTTCCTTCTGGCCAACAAACTTCATGCTTGGACTGAGATTCACATTTCTGCTTGTCTTGGTGCTGCGTCTTCTGTGGGTCATGTCCTTGATCGTAGGAGAGCTGCTGTAGCCATCAAAAACAATGATTGCTTTTCCATATGTTTTCAGAGTGAAATCGGCATATGAGCTGGCGATGCTGTCATATGTTTCATCTTGACGCCAGGAAACACGATGTAGTAGAGATCCACCATCCAATACGTACTGGTCTGTGCACTGAATTTCTTGAACTTCTTCCATGCGTAAAGTGTCAGTGTATTTGATTATTGCATGAGCTAGCTGAGACTTATCGGGTTTCCTCAAGATACTTCGTGATTCGAACAATGCAGGAGGATATGCACACAGTTCGTAACACATGACATCTTCAAGATTCATGCCTCCGCCAGTGGCAACAGTCATCATTCTCTGAAACAGTAGTGCAGGATCTACTTCTATATCTGAAGCATCAGTGATCACAACGGCAGAAGCAGATCCTAGTGTTTTCACTTTGTCAGATCTTTTGGCAAAATATGTAAAGGCTTGTTTCCCAATCATTTTTACGACAATGTTCGTACCGATTGAATGCAATTGATGAACGTTAACTCCAGGATCAGCAGTTAGCCCTGTTACAATGTTGCAGAGACCCGAGGTAGAATGGAATGGGGATAAGGATTCCAGACGTTCAAGTACTTTCTTCATGTCATTACTGTCCCTGATTTGATTTGTCTACTTCCCCTCATTTCCTTGTGCTGTTCACTACTTTCCAACAAAACTCTGGTGTATTCCTGCATTGCTAAGTTATAAGTGGAACACAGAGGCATAGAAAAGAGCCACGCTGTCCTTTGGATGTCTGTAAATCCACTTCCGCGTGTCAGTCCGCCTCTGCTTTTCAGGGAACGCATTAGTACTTGTTCTATCACCAGGTCTGTGCCGAGTCCGGCCCATAATCTGTCGCTTCTTCTTACCACAAACTTACCTTCCTGGAACATTTTGTTAACGGCTGGATTTTCAGAAGGCAAACTTAACATTTTCTGCAGGTACAGGTATATCGATTTCAGTTAATTGTGATGTCCGGCTGCTGCAATTATGGGGATGGTCTCCAGCATAGCTTGCAAGTGCAAATCTCACGAGCCGGTTCTGTCTGCTGTTATCAAGGAACGTGCAATGTTGATCATTCGCTGATATTCCAACCAGAGTTGACTTGTTTGCGAAGTAGATTGTAGGTCAGTTTTCTTCGCATCCAAAGTGGTAGCAATCTGAGACAATGCATTCGAAGATTCCACATCCTCAACTGATTGTTTGGCGGTCATAACATCGTCGAGCAGGTCACAAGCTTCCTTATGGAGGTCATGAGGAGTTCCATCTTCATTACGAGGGAAAACGTCTGCGACTAGTAAGGTACTAAGAGCTGCATCTACTATCATATGACCACGTATCGCTCTTGAAACAGTTTTTCCAGACATCATGTGTTGCACGGCATTTGGTCCGTATATTTCTTGAAGTACTTCAGACAATCCTGAACCATTCATAAGAGTACCGACTGCTCCCAAAAGATTCATCAGAGTGTGAAATGATCCCAGCATTAAAACAATGTCCTGCAGGTCTCTCTGTTCATTGATGATTTGGGAAGCTTTCCAGAACAAAGGCTGATCAAAGGTAATAATGCATGGGACTTTTTGATCGCGTGCTATCTTGCTCAAATATAGTAATGTCGAAAATATGCAGCTCATGTCAGTTGGCGACATATCTATGATGGGAAGGAACGTGATCGACGCCACACCTGGATGTGAGACACTTGATCCACCGTGAATTGCCTGCATTGTTCTGGACCAACTTGGACCTGATCTTTCTGCTGAAGATATCTGCCAGAGAAGACTAAGTCGACTTATGGTGGCAGTGGGTACTGGAAGTTCGCGGAATGAGATGTCCCTCAACATGCTTCTCGCGTGTCTATATTCCCTAATGTCAACAGTTGCAATCTTCTTAATGTCATTGTCACCAACATTACGCCTGTGAATAGAAGGGTGGATCTTGATCTTCGGAGTTATTGCGGCAATCATACCCATTCCATGAAAGGTATTCTTCCCATCCAAAGTGCAGACATCATGATCGACGTTATCTGCTGCTAGAAGGACTGCAGTGTTTTCATCAACAGTAAAAGAGCCAGACCCACTTGCCAGCGCCGCGTTTCTGTCGAATCTTGTTACTTCTGCATACGACGAACAGTAACCCAGCTGATGGAGAACGTCAATAAGGTACCTTGACCTAAAGTTGTGGTGTAGCTGAACCGACAAACCGATCTGTAGTGGACATAGTAATCCTCTAGGACGGGTTGCTTGCATAATGCTCTGCCCAATTGCACCTATTTTTCTTGAAGCATCCTGTCCCGCAAATGCTTTTGATAATAGCAATTTCAGACTGTTGGGAATGTAATCAAGAGCACTTTCTGCAGTGATGTCATTTGGAGATGGATACACATCTTTTCTAGGCGAGTCGACAGACTTGATATCACTTCTGATTATTTTTGCAGCAGCTTCTACTAGGTAAGTCTTCTGTAGCTCTATATCTATATCACATTCTTTCGACTTTTGTGATAATCTATAAGAATTTCATTAGCTGTCTCTCGTAGTGTTACTACATCTGCCTTCCCACTTTCACCTGATATTATGATCTTGTCTCCGTAACGTTCTAAAAGTTTTCTCTTCATGTGCCTGCGTTCGTAGACAGAGCTCTGACTTCCTTGAAGATATTCCTCCATTTTGGAAATTAGGTCTCCAATCAACAGTTGTTCATCATCATTCTCTTCCAGGTAAGCACAGGTCTGAAGGAATGCTTGGTGTTGCTCTTCATTAGTTGGTCTCCCTTTCTTCGAATCATGATCGTCGGAGGAGTATGCGCGAGGAATGTTTTTTTTCCACTTCGAAAATTTACGCTGCAGGTGATGGTAGACAATCTGCAGCAGGAAGATCACAAAGATTATACTCAACGCCGTTTTACATTAAACGACCATCTCATCGCAGCGGCTTTCACAGCACCTTTTTATGGTTCGGAGAACTCTGTAGTTCTTATTGACATGCTCTGATTTTTGGTTTGTGTTTGGAAAAAAAGTCCACAAAGGTATCACAAAACAAACAGTGAGTAGCACTGGAAAATGCGTATTCATGAAAACGAGCACTTTTCCTTGGTATTGCCTCGGCTGCGGTCTGTCGCTTCTTTATTTCAATGGTTTATCCGTAAACCTTTTCCTACATACAACGTGAACACTTATTCCAGCTGTTGCAACAACATCGCTTCCACGGCTGCGGCTGGATGCATTTATACCATCTGCTCCTTTTTGCGAGATGTGAACCACTTCCTGTCCGCTGTCAATTTCTCCTTACAAATCACGCACAATTCTTCAGGGGTCTGCATTCTTGAAGGCGGACGCACACCGAGTCAGCCGTACACCGAGTCAGTCTGAAATAGAAAACACAAATTAATAAACTGTGTTGCAGTACTTAAAAGGAGTACATAATAACAGTTTTAAAGAAAATGACAAGCACAAATACGCAGATTTGATAGTGGGTAGTAGGAATTAAAGAGTTGTATATAATATAAGTTTATAAAGATGTAGCAATGTCCATTCTCACATACACTCCATACAGTATATTTTATTTACATTACGTGACGTCATAGTTTAATACTAGCCGCCTAATACAATTTTTAGTGTCATATAGGTTAATTTAGAAACGAAAATGTGTTTTAAAACATTTTACTGATCAAGAAAAACGTCATAACTCTCTCTACAAAGCGAAATTAAAATTTATTGTATTTCGTAGGAAACTGCCAGTCCGCCATTTTGAATTTCATTTTTGGGGGTGTTTCCGGGGTCCAATTTTGTCGGATTTGGATATGTTATTCTGCAATGGTTCCTGAGCTGGAAACTGTTTAGAAAGCTTCTGAAGCAATTTTGCCCAGGTTGAAGCTATTTTTGCTCTAGATTGCCTGGACTACTAAGAAACACGAAGGGAGTTGCAGTGAACATCTTCAAAAGAAGACTAGACGCTTGGCTCAGAACAATCCCCGATGAGCCGGGCGTACCTGGCTATGTGAGGTGGAGAGCGCAAGAAACCAACTCACTACTTCACCAGGCCAACTCGAGAGGAGGGTGACAAGCTTGACCTTCGCGAAATGAGGAATCATCGCGCGAAACCTTTGTAAGGTTGTAAGGTAAGGTGTATATATATATATATATATATATATATATATATATATATAGTGGTGTTCCTCAGAGCTCTGTACTGTCACCCACTCTTTTCCTTTCATTTATCAATGATCTATTAAGTCGCACTTCCTGCCCTATTCACTCCTATGCCGATGATTCCACTCTTTATTTCTCCACCCGCTTCACAAAACGTCCTTCTCAACAGTCACTCCATGATTCGCGTGGGACGGGCTATGGTACACCTGCCCTGTAATCTTTCTATTATCTCTGCTTAGGCATAGAAAACCTTGAGGTTTTCAATGCCTCAAAATCTCAGTTCCTTCATCTGTCTACTCGTCACAATCTTCCACACGACTATCACCAATACACTTCATCAATACACAACTCAATCCTTCCTCTTCTCTTAACATTCTTGGTGTTTCCTTTTCTCGTGATCTTTCCTGGAAAAAACACATAGACAGTAGCCTACTCTCTTTCCAAAACAGCTTCTAAGAGGTTAGGTGTGCTGTGCTGGTTCAGCAGTTTTCTCACCCATACTATACTGAGTTGCTGTCTCTGTACAAGGGTCTCGTCCACCCCTATATAGAGTACGCTCCTCATGTGTCGGGTGGCTCAACCCACACAGCCCGACTTGACTGGATGGAATCAAAGGCTTTTCGTCCCATCATTTCCCCGCCTCTTACTGACTATCTTCAATTTTTCTCTATTCGCCGCAATGTTGCCTCACTCTCTCTTTACTATCGCTATTATAACGGACACTGCTCTTCTAAAATCTCTAACTACATGCCTCCTCCTTTAAGGAGAGCACCCAGTACCAGACTTTCGACACATTTTCATTCATTTTCTGTCCAACTCTCTAACGCAAGGTTTAATCAAGATTTTCAATCTTTCATCCTCTCAACCGGTCAATTCTGGAACACTCTTCCTCAGTCCATCTTTCCCCCTGTCTATGACTTTCAATTTTTCGAACGCAGAAAGCCATGGACCTTGATTTTGGCTCTCTTCTTCCTCTATGGTGGGGGGTAATTTTTGCGGCAATCCCCCTTGGTCCCTCCTTCCTGTATAAAAAAAATATATTTATCTTGTGTGTGTGTGTGTGTGTGCGTGTTATACAAAATCACATTAGCATGGTAGGCTTATGCTCACCTCCAGGCTGATGGGCAAATTTGCCTGTTTTCTCAAAAGTTTTCACCAAATGTCAAACAGGATTACAGTTGGCACTTCCTTGGTTTCAGTTTCCTTCCTGAATGTCGTTGGCACTCTTTGTACGATTTAGACCTCATGTATAGCAATTAATAATAAAAATCCGCTTCTGAAAAGAAAACGATACGTTGACTGTGACTCATGGCAGGAAGTCTGCCTACCATGTTATTCTGATTTTGTATAAAAATGGAAATAATATTGTATCTTGTTCTGATGTTTCAACAATGGTTGGATTTCAGTTCGCTGAAAATTTCACCATAGTAAATTTCCTATACATCAAATTTCCGTCCTCATTTGTTTTTACTGTTTTGTTGTTATTTTTAAGCGCGAGATAATCTTAAATATAAGATGAAGGAGAAATGGGCGAAAACATCGCCCCCCCACACAAAAAATAAATAAATAAAGGTGGACAACATGCATCTTCCATCCAGTCCAAACTTCCATCTTCAACAGCATGGCGCTTCACTTCGCTCAAAGAATTGATTGTTGCCAACATCGTTAAAAATTCTGCCCAGCGTCAATATAAAAAACCAACACCGAAGCTCAGGAGGTAACAACGTTTCCCTATTAGCGAAGTGAAGACACTGAGATCGGGAGTTCGATTCCTGATAGTGCTGGTTAATAATAATCCAGGAGATAGCGCAAATGGTCCCGTTCGTCTGGTCTGAGCGCTGTGCCAGTTTCTTGCCCTCCTTGACTGATAACACTGGTCAACACTCATTTCATTGCCAATCATATTAGAGTGATTTTGGGGTAACTTTGTGGTGCTGATTCCAAATATGACATCGGTTTTGCTAGATTGGCTCTAATTTATGAGATAATTGGTACCCCATTGAAACACGTAAAAATGCAAAAAAATTAATGTTCAGGCGGAGCCTACTTACAAATCGCATTGAAATTGTCTCAAATCATACAAAAGTAAACACATGAAATACATAATGGCATTTTATTCGGTCTCACCATCTAGAATATTCCGGTAGTTTCCCATATGCACGCGTTATGGTTACGTTTCCTATTAATTGAGGGTATTCATTATCTCAAGAACTAGAACCAAATCGGAAAAACTACTTTCATTTTGGAATTCAGCAACCCCAAAATACCCTAAATTCGTACGAATTTCCTTGGCAACGAAACAAAAAAAAATTTTTGTTGAGCTGTGTAATTATTAAGGCCAATATAACACTTGCTTGACAGAATTCACGTGTGTGAACAGCTTCATGGGCAGCAGTGTGAACATGATATAGTTGCTACTTCACAACGCACGCGCGCGCACACACATATACACACAGGCCATATATATATATATATATATATATATATATATATATAGTGATGCGACATGTATTTTTGGAGGGGTGTTAGGTTTTTCTCTTGTTCTGTAAAAGCATAAACCCCTCAAAAACCTATTTTTTTTATGTTGCTCAAAAGTAGTTTTAATTAAATATAAACCTAAAAATTGATCAAACAATGCAAAAATACTTTATTCCCCATATCTTAGGATATTATTAACCGTTTTAATAAGACCGTAAATAAGACCCACAAACCTGGCAACCCTATGCACCCTATTATTAGCTCTGTGGGTTCTATTACCTATAAACTCTCCAAATGACTTGTCAAAGTCTTGTCCCCCATTCTCGGAACTATCTCTGATTCACATGTAAATATTTCCATGGACCTTATTAAAAAACTGAATAATATACGCACTGAAACCAACGATAGATTGATCAGTTTTGACGTTTGTTCATTGTTTACAAAAGTGCCAATTGACGATATGCTTGGCTTTCTCTCACGAGAATTGCATAAGTACGATCTGCACTACCTGCACACATTGTTTTGAAACTCGTTAAACTTTACATCAAATACTGTAAATTCACTTTCACTAGCGAATATTATTTATCAACAGGTTTTTGGGATGGCCATGGATAATCTCTTGTCGCCCTTCCTCTCCAATATTTATATGGAGATTTTCGAAATAACTTACATTCCGAGAATCTTGGGAGTTGGCATCCCATGGTTACGGTACGTCGACGATATTTTGTGTATCTGGATGAAGCATTACCTGGATGACTTCCTCCTTCAGTCAAATAATCAAGTCCCCTCCACTAAGTTTACTTTTGAAGTGGACCAAACAACTCAATCCCGTTTTTGGATGTGTGTGTACATAGGGAAAGCCCAGGTGTTAAGTTTAATATTTATCAGAAAAAAAACTTGTCCTACGTACACTTTTACTCCAGACATGACAGTAATATAGCCGCAAAAAGGTAGAGTGCAGGAATGTTGCAAGGTTGCAAGAGATAATGATCAAATGTTGCAAAGGGGATAGGGTGTTGCAAGGGGGTGGGCGTATGCAACAACTCAATGTTGCGAAGGGGGTAGGGGTATGCAACAACTCAATGTTGCAAAGGGGGGTGGGGGAGTGCTGCAGGTGCAACAAGGGGTCATGAAACTTGGAGGCGGCGTTATCCCCCAAGAGAAAGACAGGAGAAGGAGAGAAAGCAAGAGAGGTGTTCACCTCGCAGGAGCCAAGTGCATAATACGACTTCAGCCGAGTGGGCGTTGCCTTATAGACTCCTAATCAGCCAGTTGGCTTAGAAGGAGCCAAGGGGGGAGGGGTACACCTGAAGGGGGAGAGGGGAGGGATCTTCGGGGGGAGAAGGAAGGATGACCTCCCCCCAAAGGGGTTGCCTTAGCCTAAGAGTGAAAGGATAGACGGAGGAGGACTTTGGGGGGACAAGGTGGGATGTCCTAACCCCCCAAAGGGAAACTAAGCTAAGTCTTAACCTAAGAAGGGAAGGAGAGTTTTTTATTCGGCCGAAGTTCGCATCAAACTACCAGCTCAGAAGCCAAGCGGGTCTTATATAGATGATGGTTGAGTTGCCAGATACCATTTTTTATTTTAATTGTACAGGTATACATTATTAGGGTGAGTTGCTAGATGCCATTTTAATTCGTTACCAAAGCATACAGACAAAATCAAAATTGCCAATAAGAAAATTATTATTAATTAAATAAATAGAATTTGCCTTCTACTCCCTAAAAAATAATATAATACGTACAATCGCCAAAATAATAGTTCAGAACGAAATATACACACAAATGAACAACTTTCTCCTTACCTTATATATATATATATATATATATATATATATATATATTATATATAGAAAGAATCATATTAACTGACTGTTTAAGTTGTCATTCCTTATATATATAGATATATATATATATATATATATATATATAATATATATATATATATATATTATATATATATATATAAACGGATGTTCACCTGAAAGTGAATTGTCAAAAGTATATTAATTTAAAGCAAATGAATTTTCTCCTTTTTAAGAGAATCAATTATTAAAACCAATATTAACAATATACTAGTTACTTAAACGACGTTTTATTTACCTTCTTTCAGTTATTAAAACGAATCCAAAATATTAACTCTTAGATCATTGTGTTCAGACGAGTAGGAAATTGAACAAGGAACGCCAAAAAGAATCACACCTGTTTACCCCGAGGCCTTTTTGAAAGGAATCTGGGTCAACTTGCTCTCTCTCTCTCAAGGCCTCGATTTGTCTCGGCAAAGCCTTCGCTCGACTCCTTCAATTTTGTCCCTTGCTACTAATGTATATAAAATTCTATTTTATTAAATGCACTGATTATATGTCTTTACTTACAAATTTTTATGGTATCATCTTCTTAGATGACATCTCTGTTATTGAATTGGAAAGATATATTATTATTATTATACATTTTTCAAAATTAACACACACACACACACACACACCACAGCACAATTATATTAAATAATAAACAGCAAAAAAAATAAACACATTAACTGTCTAATTTCTTTTGGCAAACCTTTCTTGCGTTTCAAAAACAGAAAAAAAAAATTACGCACTTTTCATATCATTTCATTTTCATGTCATTTCACTTCATTTCACTAATCTCATATCATTTCACTCATCTCATTTACTTTCAGCTTCTCCGGAAAAAAAAAGAAAAAAAAATCTGAAGAGATGCATCTAACGCTAACCACAAAATGACCACTAGCATACCTTTTTTCCACTCAGCTCGAGAAAACCTCGCATGACTCTAAATGTTAAAAATATTATTGTTATTACTACTCCACTGAAATACACACTTCACTCTCGAAGCGAATGTCGTCCTCGTAAATAAAAAATGTTTTATATTTTATCAACTTAGTTATCAAAATCATAATTATCAGAAATCAGCAAAGTTTTTTCAAAATTAATACGCATGTACTCTGAAAGTACTAACAATTGAATGTAATTACTTGTTTTCTGTATAAACGTCTGCAGGAAGATGAGATCGTGGGTTCGACTCCCGATTACCAGAAGCGTATCTCTCACGATTCCTAGTTAATGTTTTCAATAATGTAATTACTTGTTTTCTGTATAAACATCTGCAAAAAGAACAGCTTCAGAGTTCATTTATACCATGCGTACACTTATCTCTTGTACACAGTTAGTGGGAAATAAAACGTACCAATGAAACTATAGACTCATTTTAAATACAGAATTCATTCACACCAGGCGTACACCTATCTCGTGTATATTATATATATATATATATATATATATATAATATATATATAGAGAGAGAGAGAGAGAGAGAGAGAGAGAGAGTTTTGTTCATTCTTTTCTTTTTTTTAAATAATAAAGGATTGGATATATATATATATATATATATATATATATATATATATATATATATATATAGGGTGGTACAAATTTCAGTAGTAATAATAATAATTAACTCCTTTTCGCAGAATTGGAAAGATTAAGCTTTTCACCTCGCATTAGACCTACAGTTTAATGTGGAAACCGAATCAGAAATACATCTCGTCAGGGAATCATTGCTCACTCTTTCACATCATAATTTCAACATTTAAAATAACAGGCTCATTTGATTATTGATCCGGATTTAAAATAACAGGATCATTTGATTATTAATCCGGGCATAGTATGTCTGCAAAATGTGATATGTACAAAAACAATGTAGATTTTTCTCTTTAGTAATAATATTAATAACTAACTCCTCGCCGAATGATTACTGCTCGCCGAATGATTACTGATTCGGATTTAAAATAACAGGATCATTTGATTATTGATCCGGGCATAGTATGTCTGCAAAATGTGATATGTACAAAAACAATGTAGATTTTTCTCTTTAGTAATAATAATAATAACTAGCTCTTCGCCGAATTGTAACAATGGTTAAGCTTTTCACTCCGCCTTAGACCCACAGTTTAACGTGGAAACCGAATACTATTTTCTTTTTAAAAAAATATAATTAAAGGAATGGATATATTTATAATTTCTTTATTATAAAATCCTATCGATTACATTAGTGACTATTAATCCGGGAATAGTTGGGGGAAAACCAAGTATTGTCGCAAATATTGACATGGTAAAAACAGCAAGGGGTAATACGAACATTACATCTATTCGAGAAAATATAAAGATGCCATTAATCGTCCAAAGCATGGACCCGTTATAGCGGTGTTACGATTGGTACACAAACTTATCATAGCTCCACCCAGCTACACTGACAACCAATCACTACGAACATTTGCTCTTGATCTTTTGGGGCGGAGCTTGGCGATTGTGCATATAAAAGGAAATATTTTTAAGTTGGGAGTAACAGTAGCTATTTTCGCGTCAGTGAATAATCATTCCCTCTGTCAGTGAATAAACATTCCCTCCGCCATGAACACGAACTTTACACTTTTCCGGATTTGTATCAAGAAGGTGACACTGCAGCATTGACTGCAATTAATCTTTTTAATGCGATTGACAACCTTAAATACAATTTCTTTTATCACGTAGTGTTACACTGTACATGAATGAGTTACTACCTGGGGATATCTCTACTTCTCGCCGATTTGTTCCCCTCATTAGACCTACAGTTTAACGTGGATTCAGAAATACATCTCGTCAGGGAATGATTGCTCACTATTTCACATCACAATTTCATCGAGATAATTAAAGCTCATATACAGGACCTGCATTGTCTATAAGATCTGTGGCGCGTGGAACATGCAGCCTTCAGAAGATGTGAACATCTGCTCTGTGGATCAGTTCAAGAAAATGGATAACCCGAACCTTGCCCCCCCCCACAGATTTTTGTCATAGAAAGTGAGGATCACGCACACGCGCACACACACACACACACACACATACATACACTATATATATATATATATATATATATAGGGTGATATGCACAAAGACAAATTTTTCTATGTAGTAATAATAATAATTAACCCCGAATTTTCCAAAATTGCTGTGAAAGTGTAATGAAAAAGAACAGCTTCAGAGTTCATTCACACCATGCGTACACTCGTGTACGCAGTGTATACCTTCCACATTGTGACCGACACACTATTTTTCTTCTACGCTAGAGAATACACATCTGAAATCCACGGCTTGCACCGCTCATCTGAGTACGCAGGCGTAGAGATATCCCCAGGTAGTAGCAGGAGTCACTTTTTTATGCGTAAATGGCTTGTTCAGGTTGAGTTGTCAGATACCACTTTTTATTTTAATTGTTCAGGTATACATTATTATGGAGAGTTGTCAGATACCACTTTTTATTTTAATTGTTCAGGCATACATTATTATGGAGAGTTGTCAGATACCACTTTTTATTTTAATTGTTCAGGTATACATTATTATGGAGAGTTGCCAGATACCATTTTAATTGTTCAGGTATACATTATTAGGTTGCCAGATTGTACCATTTATTTAGTTAATTCTTAAAAGTTGGCTTAGAATTTCGCTAGTAGGTTTAGAAGACGTAACATGCCATTTGGTATAATTGTTTACAACCAAAAGAATTAAATAAACAACATTGCATCATTCTGTTTATTATAAATATATAGAAAATAAATATACATTTGAATGATCAATTAAAAATAACAATAGTTTAAGAAATATGAACGAGGAATATGCATATAATCAAAAAATATATCCTTCAATATAACAGTACAGGAGAAATATATATATATATATATATATATATATACGCAATTATGGAGATATATAGAAAATAAATATACATTCGAATGATCAAAAATAAGAAATAAGAAATAATATAACCATCAACATAGTAGAAATATATACACACAACTAAATAAATAAATACATACACTTTATCTTCTACTGCGCAAAATAAGAAATCGTATGGCCATCAATATAGCAGAAATACACACACACCACACACAAATATGTTAAATATATAAATACATTTCACTTTTTTTTCAAAATACTAAACTCGCACTTAACCGAGTCTACAATTACATCATTATTGCTCTGCATTACGCAGTATACGCTGTTTAATAATATTTCACCGCTTAAAGTATAGGGAAACCTGTACTCGATATGAAGGGCTTTCATATCGTTCAGTACTATTTTTGTTCCCACTTTACAACCGGTTGGTAAGTTATCTTTAAATACGTCTAGAATACAATCAAAAGCACGCACAAAGAGTTCATCGTTAGCCACATTATTAAACACAAGTTTATAAACACGCCTTTCCAATCGAGGGTTTATTTCTACCGACCCGAGCTTTTCAATCGTGAACTCATCTTCACTCAACATAGCGGCAATTGAAATAATCTTCTAAATCGTTACGACAACGGCTCGTTATATAAATCTCGGTTTTAATGTTTTAACACTCCCTGAATACGCACCAGACAGTTCCCGTCAGGGTAAATTTCATGAACTAGGCACATTTTATAACGGTTTTATTGTTTTACCACTCACCATTTCCACAAACTAAACGTCTTCACACTCCGTTGCACTATTTGAGAGAAACATATGACCATATTTTCCTTTTTATTTGACAGACGATACTCGTCTCTAAAGTCTGCTAAAAACTCACGCAGGGCACTAGCCACAACCTCACTACGAACCTCATCATGATATACTTTATTATAGTGATAAAAATACTTAAGATTGTCCATGATGACGACATTTACATTTTCAACCGAAGTGTACGAGTGCTCGGTATGGTGTAACATGATATAATACCGCTTGTCACACAACTCATCCACAAGACTCACTATCCATATCTGCTGCTTCTCTTCTGCACGCGTTGTTTCTTTTACTTCACGATATATGTGAGATTTTATAAAGCTTAGCTCTACAGCATACTTCAATACATCGTCTGTGCAACGAAAGCCTACAACGCTCTCACCAGAATAACCATAGAGTATTTGTACATCTTGCTCCTTCGCACGATCCAATGCGGATTTAAAAGAGGCAAAGGAGGGGGGAATAGGAAGTTTTTCGGTATCCACCACATCCTGACACTTTGCTGAATACCATTTCATAAACGTTGAACAAGCAATATTAAAGGTAGCCATTTTCTTCTACCCGGGTGAATACACGTCTGAGCTCAAGGGCTTACTACAATCAACTGACCACGCAGGGATTCCCAGGTAGTAGCATGACTCACGTTGCTGGTCTTCCAGTGGGACGGAGCTTAGAACTTTCACCTGTGCACACACACAGACACACACACACACACACACACAAAGGAGAAAGCGAAACGCTAATTGAAACATGATTTATTTAATAAACGAAATATTCAAGTTATATATATTTACAAATACGTGTAATAAATAAGTTAACAATAGACACATCAATGATTATATTCAAAGTATATATATATTTACAAATACGTGTGATAAATAAGTTAACAATTGAAATTATGTTGACACAAGAAATAACAGAAAACACAAGAAAAAACAAATGCATAGATTTGGTGATCACAAACAACAGTAACCTAATACTTTAAAGAGTGCATTCTATTAAATACTTTTAGCCTATGTTCACGAATTAATACCGGTTTTAAAATAGATTCAGTTTCCTCAATTCGTCTCTGAAATCTTAATCCGTCCCGAGCGCACTCTTCCCATTGTCCCCTTCTACAGCAATCAGCAACGGGGTAAGTTAGAACGTTGTCACAGAATTTTACTTTTGGGGGGTTTGGTGCAACCCAAACGTTTCCAATTTCATCATTCCATCTTTGGTTCACGAATTTTAACTCTTCTGCAATTTTGTCAACGCTGCGTCTATCATCACTTCCAAAGTCACTTTTATCAGTGCAAACAATGTTATGATTAGTCTCAGGATTTTTTCGGCAATTTTTTCTTTGTGCTGACAATGAACTGGATTTAAATGATGATGGTACACGGATCTGATCCGATACTTCTGAATTATTCATATTTGATGGTTATATACGAGAGAATATACGACTATCAAATAAAACGGTAAATGAAGCAGTTGACGCTAAATCTATTTATTTGCTAAAGAGGCCATACTATTATATATTATATATCATCCGTGATGTCGATGATGGGGGTGCTGTACCTCATCGTCATTCATATAAATATATAATTAGTTTATATAATACGCAACCTTAAATACAATTTCTTTTATCACGTAGTGAGTTACACTGTGCATGAATGAGTACGTACAAACTAGATTAATAAAAAACGCTTTTACTAAGAAGTCACGAGACGAAGACCGTCTGGACTGAGTTTACAGAAATTCAAGGATTCCAAGTTGATCACGAGAGAAGTTATGTAGTCATCTTCGATGCTGCAAAATCTCGTCGTCTGCCTGTCTGCTCAGAACACCGACAAGAGGTGAGATCGAAGCCACATCAACACAAAATTTTAGAGTCGCTAAAATAACAGCCTGAGCATTGCTCCTGTTCTAAATTATCTTTGAATCGTTTTGGTAAAATTGAGTAAACTGCTGCCTTTGTTTCCTGATCAGAAACTCTCCGCCTTTTTCTGGTATGGTGCAAGGTTTCGTTGCAACCATATTCACTGCTCGAGTCTACTTCACTGTCGTTGTCTTCTAATCTAGATTTACACTCTTCACTAATGCATTCAATGGATGAACAATCATCTTGGTTGGTATTATTGACACCACAATCGAGAGGGCTCACTGGGGTAACGGACACTTCAGGTAATGGTGCGGGTGCATGAGATGGGTCGGGGGCAAACTCCTCAGGTTGCCCTTGTGGCGGGGAAAATATTGTGTGGAGGTAATTATGTGCTGCTTCTAAGTAAACAAAACGGGCTTTATGTAACACAGTGGCAACTAATAATGATTTATGCAAAGATGCACCAGCTCTTCCGGAACGTCTGGATGCAATTTTACCGAGCAATATATTTATCAAATTGTGTGCTTCAAACCCGTTTGGAACGTCAGATATCATGTTCACCACTTAGGAATTGGTCAAGGCACAGAGAGATAACTAACACGACTCCATCCTCTATTTCCAGTCTTGTAATGAATTAAAATGAAAGTTTCGCCTGCCTTTATACAATGGCGTTCTGACGTCATTATCAAGCTCGACGCAGGGAATCCCAGGTAATAGCATGACTCACGTTGCTGGTCTTTCACCTGTGCACACACACACACACACACACACACACCTGAACAAGCCATTTACGCATAAAAAAGTGACTCCTGCTACTACCTGGGGATATCTCTACGCCTGCGTACTCAGTTGAGCGGTGCAAGCCGTGGATTTCAGATGTGTATTCTCTAGCGTAGAAGAAAAATAGTGTGTCGGTCACAATGTGGAAGGTGTACACTGCGTACACGAGTGTACGTATGGTGTGAATGAACTCTGAAGCTGTTCTTTTTCATTGCACTTTCACAGCAATTTTGGAAAATTCGGGGAGTTAATTATTATTATTACTACATAGAAAAATTTGACTTTGTGCATATCACCCTATATATATATATATATATATATATATATATTATATATATATATATATATATATAGTGTATGTATGTATGTGTGTGTGTGTGTGCGCGTGTGCGTGATCCTCACTTTCTATGACAAAAATCTGTGTGGGGGGGGGCAAGGTTCGGATTATCCATTTTCTTGAACTGATCCACAGAGCAGATGTTCACATCTTCTGAAGACTGCATGTTCCACGCGCCACAGATCTTATAGACAATGCAGGTCCTGTATATGAGCTTTAATTATCTCGATGAAATTATGATGTGAAATAGTGAGCAATCATTCCCTGACGAGATGTATTTCTGAATCCACGTTAAACTGTAGGTCTAATGAGGGGAACAAATCGGCGAGAAGTAGAGCTATCCCCAGGTAGTAACTCATTCATGTACAGTGTAACTCACTACATGATAAAAGAAATTGTATTTAAGGTTGTCAATCACATTCAAAAGATTAATTGCAGTCAATGCTGCAGTGTCACCTTCTTGATACAAATCCGGAAAAGTGTAAAGTTCGTGTTCCATGGCGGAGGGAATGTTTATTCACTGGCAGAGGGAATGATTATATTCACTGACGCGAAAATAGCTACTGTTACTCCCAACTTAAAAATATTTCCTTTTATATGCACAATCGCCAAGCTCCGCCCCAAAAGATCAAGAGCAGATGTTCGTAGTGATTGGTTGTCAGTGTAGCTGGGTGGAGCTATGATAAGTTTGTGTACCAATCGTAACACCGCTATAACGGGTCCATGCTTTGGACGATTAATGGCATCTTTATATTTTTTCTCGAATAGATGTAATGCTCGTATTACCCCTTGCTGTTTTTACCATGTCAATATTTGCGACAATACTTGGTTTTCCCCCAACTATTCCCGGATCAATAGTCACTAATGTAATCGATAGGATTTTATAATAAAGAAATTATAAATATATCCATTCCTTTAATTATAGTTTTTTAAAAAGAAAAGAGTATTCGGTTTCCACGTTAAACTGTGGGTCTAAGGCGGAGTGAAAAGCTTAACCATTGTTACAATTCGGCGAAGAGCTAGTTATTATTATTATTATTACTAAAGAGAAAAATCTACATTGTTTTTGTACATATCACATTTTGCAGACATACTATGCCCGGATCAATAATCAAATGATCCTGTTATTTTAAATCCGAATCAATAATCATTCGGCGAGGAGTTAGTTATTAATATTATTACTAAAGAGAAAAATCTACATTGTTTTTGTACATATCACATTTTGCAGACATACTATGCCCGGATTAATAATCAAATGATCCTGTTATTTTAAATCCGGATCAATAATCAAATGAGCCTGTTATTTTAAATGTTGAAATTATGATGTGAAAGAGTGAGCAATGATTCCCTGACGAGATGTATTTCTGATTCGGTTTCCACATTAAACTGTAGGTCTAATGCGAGGTGAAAAGCTTAATCTTTCCAATTCTGCGAAAAGGAGTTAATTATTATTATTACTACTGTAATTTGTACCACCCTATATATACAGGGTGGGCGGAAATTAGCTCCCTATTTTGGATTGGTAAAAAAATACGTATATTATCCATTTATTTCAGAAGAAATAATATGAAAAGGTAGGCATACATGGTAGGTTTTCTCTAAAATTCAATGTGGGCTCCAACTCTTTCCACCAGCTTCTGGAGCCGCCCAGGAATGGCGTCCACTGACTTTAGCAGGAACTCCGGCGGGATGGAGGAAATGACTTCCCGAATTCGGTCCTCCAGTTCTTCCAATGTCCTCGGTTTGGTGCGGTAGACTTCTTCCTTTACCCACCCCAAAGAAAGAAGTCGCACGGTGTCAAGTCGGGGCTCCTGGCTGGCCATTGATGTGGACCACGACGACCCATCCAACGCCCAGGGAAGTGGGCATCCAGCCACTCACGGACAACAAGAGCGAAGTGCTGAGCGGTACCTTGCTATGTTGCGAAACGAGGTCTGGCCGGTTGTCAGCACATGGGAGAACATCGACGATCTGATATTTATGCAAGATGGCGCCCCTCCGCATTTCGCTCTTGTTGTCCGTGAGTGGCTGGATGCCCACTTCCCTGGGCGTTGGATGGGTCGTCGTGGTCCACATCAATGGCCAGCCAGGAGCCCCGACTTGACACCGTGCGACTTCTTTCTTTGGGGGTGGGTAAAGGAAGAAGTCTACCGCACCAAACCGAGGACATTGGAAGAACTGGAGGACCGAATTCGGGAAGTCATGTCTTCCATCCCGCCGGAGTTCCTGCTAAAGTCAGTGGACGCCATTCCTGGGCGGCTCCAGAAGCTGGTGGAAAGAGTTGGAGCCCACATTGAATTTTAGAGAAAACCTACCATGTATGCCTACCTTTTCATATTATTTCTTCTGAAATAAATGGATAATATACGTATTTTTTTACCAATCCAAAATAGGGAGCTACTTTCCGCCCACCCTGTATATATATATATATATATATATATATATATATATATATATATATATATATATATATATATATCCAATCCTTTATTTATTTAAAGAAAAAGAAAAGAATGAACAAAACTCTCTCTCTCTCTCTCTCTCTCTCTCTATTATATATATATATATTAACACACGAGATAGGTGTACGCCTGGTGTGAATGAATTCTGTATTTAAAATGAGTCTATAGTTTCATTGGTACGTTTTATTCCCACTAACTGTGTACACGAGATAAGTGTACGCATGGTGTAAATGAACTCTGAAGCTGTTCTTTTTGCAGATGTTTATCCAGAAAACAAGTAATTACATTCAATTGTTAGTACTTTCAGAGTACATGCGTATTAATTTTGAAAAAACTTTGTTGATTTCTGATAATTATGATTTTGATAACTAAGTTGATAAAATATAAAACATTTTTTATTTACGAGGACGACATTCGCTTCGAGAGTGAAGTGTGTATTTTAGTGGAGTAGTAATAGCAATAAAATTTTTAACATTTAGAGTCAAGCGAGGTTTTCTCGAGCTGAGTGGGAAAAAGGTAAGCTAGTGGTCATTTTTGTGGTTAGCGTGAGACGCAGTGTTGGGCACGAAAGCGTTAATCCGATAACAGTTAATTAACGAAGTTAACTTTTTTTAACGGATTATTAACGGAAGTTAATTTCCATTTATCGTTATCGGACCAGTTAACTTCCGATAACTCATATTTAGTCTGTTAAAGTCCGTTAACACGTTAACTGCGAGGAGTCATTCACGGAAGATCACCGTTCCGCGAATGAATTCAAACCGCCATAACTTCAGTCTGCCAATTCCGTCCTCTGCCGCAGTGGAACGGCTCTTCTCTCTCGGCAAGGACATCCTGAGGCCCAAGAGGTCAAGACTGGCAGTTTGGGCCTAACTTTGAGAAGTTGGTCTTTCTGAAGGGCAACCAGCACATTGTGTCAGTCTTTAATAAATGTGCCTAAAATTTAATTTACCTTTCAGTTCCCACCGTAATAATTCTCTGGTAAATTAAAATTTAGTTAATGGTTAGTGGTTACAAGGGTTTCAAAACATGTAATCAGTACATTTTTTATTAAAAATAAAAAAAGTTATTAAGCAAAAAAATTGCAAAACTTGATAAAATAGTTTAATACCTATTTATTGTTGGATTTTGCATAAATAACATTTTCTATGGGTTTTTAATGCTTTTTTCCTTGATTTTTTTAAATGTTAGTAAAGAAATAGTTATCGTTAACGGATTATCGTTAACTTCCGTTAAGTTTGTAGTAAAATTATCGGATTATCGTTATCGGAGTTAAAAATTGGGGTTAACGGATTATCGTTATCGAAGTTAACTTTTTGGTTAACGGTGCCCACCACTGGTGAGACGTATCTCCTCAGATTTTTTGTCTTTTTTTTTTCCAGAGAAGCTGAAAGTAAATGAGATGAGTGAAATGATATGAGATTATTGAAATGAAGTGAAATGACATGAAAATGAAATGATATGAAAAGTGCGTAATATTTTTTTTTATTTAATATAATTTGTGTGTGTGTGTGTGTGTGTGTGTGTGTGTGTGTGTGTGTGTGTGTGTGTTAATTTTAAAAAATGTATAATAATAATAATATCTTTCCAATTCAATAACAGATGTTATCTAAGAAGATGATACCATAAAAATTTGTAAGTAAAGACATATAATCAGTGCATTTAATAAAATAGAATTTTATATACATTAGTAGCAAGGGACAAAATTGAAGGAGTCGAGCGAAGGCTTTGCCGAGACAAATCGAGGCCTTGAGAGAGAGAGAGCAAGTTGACCCAGATTCCTTTCAAAAAGGCGTCGGGGTAAACAGGTGTGATTCTTTTGGCGTTCCTGGTTCAATTTCCTACTCGTCTGAACACAATGATCTAAGAGTTAATATTTTGGATTCGTTTTAATAACTGAAAGAAGGTAAATAAAACGCCGTTTAAGTAACTAGTATCTTATATTGTTAATATTGGTTTTAATAATTGATTCTCTTAAAAGGAGAAAATTCATTTGCTTTAAATTAATATACTTTTGACAATTCACTTTAAGGGGAAAATCTGTTTATATATATATATATATTATATATATGAGGAATGACAAAATTAAATAGACAGTTAATATGATTCTTTCTATAAGGAATGACAAAATTAAATAGACAGTTAATATGATTCTTTCTATATATATATATACAGGGTGGGCCGTAAGTTTCCATACATAGGAAAAATTAAACGTTTGTTTTTATGTTTCAGATACCCTAAGAATATGCGTTTGACGTAAGATCTTGTTTACTGATGAAGCAAATTTTTACGTCAATGGAGAGGTTAATCGGCAAAACATACGTTATTGGAGTAATGCTAACCCTAACTGGCTGAGTCCGACGAAGATGCAAGGTGCCGATAAAGTGATGGTGTGGGCCGGGATATGGGGTGACAGAATTATTGGACCAATTTTTGTCAGTGGAAATCTTAATGCCGAAAGGTATCTTAACATGTTGCAAGAAGAGATTTTCCCATCCCTGCTAAACGAGGAAGGTAACTTCCCAGTTTACTTCCAGCAAGATGGCGCTCCACCTCATTATGGTCTTCACGTGCGTCGGTATTTGGATCAGCAGTTTCCGGATGCTTGGATTGGTCGGCGTGGTCCTGTGGAGTGGCCTCCCAGATCCCCAGATCTCACCCCCCTTGATTTCTATCTTTGGGGGCACTTGAAGGCCATGGTGTATCAGGAAAAGATACGAGACATAAATCATCTAAAGGAACGTATCACCAACGCCATTACAAGCATAACGTCAACTGTGCTAATGCGTGTTCATCAACAGTGGGGAACACGTATTGAAATGTGTTTTCAAAACAATGGCAACCATGTAGAGCATATTATATAAATAAAAATGGTTGTCCATAACAAAATGTTTATTTTTCCTATGTATGGAAACTTACGGCCCACCCTGTTATATATATATATAATATATATATATAATGAATAGAAACGACATAAGTGTTAAGGAACGTTTCCGCACACGAGAGGAGAGATAACGAATAATGAAAAAATGAGGCGAACCGCCCGGGAATCGAACCCAGGGCCTTCCAATTGCCGGTTGGATGCTCTACCATTATGCTACGGACCTCACTCAATCACAAATCGAAATTCTCCCACATAGGGCAGAAACCAATGCCCTGAGAGGGCACCCTCGCAAATCGTGAATATGCGCATATAACTGCAATGACCACGCAGTATATAAATGAATAGAAACGACATAAGTGTTAAGGAACGTTTCCGCACACGAGGAGGAGAGATAACGAATAATGAAAAATGAGGCGAACCGCCCGGAATCGAACCCAGGGCCTTCCAATTGCCGGTTGGATGCTCTACCATTATGCTACGGACCTCACTCAATCACAAATCGTTCTCCCACATAGGGCAGAAACCAATGCCCTGAGAGGACACCCTCGCAAATCGTGAATATGCGCATATAACTGCAATGACCACGCAGTATATAATGAATAGAAACGACATAAGTGTTAAGGAACGTTTCCGCACACGAGGAGGAGAGATAACGAATAATGAAAAATGAGGCGAACCGCCCGGGAATCGAACCCAGGGCCTTCCAATTGCCGGTTGGATGCTCTACCATTATGCTACGGACCTCACTCAATCACAAATCGAAATTCTCCCACATAGGGCAGAAACCAATGCCCTGAGAGGGCCCCTCGCAAATCGTGAATATGCGCATATAACTGCAATGACCACGCAGTATATAAATGAATAGAAACGACATAAGTGTTAAGGAACGTTTCCGCACACGAGGAGGAGATTTTTCATTATTCGTTATCTCTCCTCCTCGTGTGCGGAAACGTTCCTTAACACTTATGTCGTTTCTATTCATTTATATACTGCGTGGTCATTGCAGTTATATATGCATATATTATATAATATATTCGTCTGAACTATTATTTGGCGATATGTACGTATTATATTATTTTTTGGGGAGTAGAAGGCAAATTCTATTTATTTAATTAATAAATTTTTCTTATTGTCAATTTCGATTTTAAGTCTGTATGCTTTGGTAACGAATTAAAATGGCATCTAGCAACTCACCCTAATAATGTATACCTGTACAATTAAAATAAAAAATGGTATCTGTCACTATCTGGCAACTCAACCATCATCTATATAAGACCCGCTTGGCTTCGGAGCTGGTAGTTTGATGCGAACTTCGGCTGAATAAAGAACTCTCTACTTCCCTTCTTAGGTTAAGACTTAGCTTAGTTTCCCTTTGGGGGTTAGGACATCCCACCTTGTCCCCCCAAAGTCCTCCTCCGTCTATCCTTTCACTCTTAGGCTAAGGCAACCCCTTTGGGGGGAGGTCATCCTTCCTTCTCCCCCCGAAGATCCGTCCCCTCTCCCCCCTTCAGGTGTACCTCTCCCCCCTTGGCTCCTTCTAAGCGAACTGGCTGATTAGGAGTCTGTAATACAACGCCCACTCGGCTGAAGTCTTATTATGCACTTGGCTCCTGCCAGGTGAACACCTCTCTTGCTTTCTCTCCTTCTCCTGTCTTTCTCTTGGGGGATAACGCCGCCTCCAAGTTTCATGACCCCTTGTTGCACCTGCACCCCCCACCCCCCTTTGCAACACTGAGTTGTTGCATACCCCTACCCCATTTGCAACATTGAGTTGTTGCACACCCCACACCCCTTTGCAACCCCAACCCCCTTTGTAACATTTGATCATTATCTCTTGCAACATTGCAACATTCCTGCACTCTACCTTTTTGCGGCTATACTACTCATGACACCCCCCTCAAGAAAGCCATATTTTCTTCAATGTTTCTCCGCGCTCTTAAGATCGCCAGTCCAGAATACATGGATGCCGAATTAGAAAAAATCAACAGTATTGGAAGTGATTTGTGTTACCCACCTGTTTTTTTTGGGGACTCTTATCTTAACAAGGCAAAACGAACTTTATATCGTGTGAATAATAATCCTCGCGCTTTGTCGAAAAATATTTTAGTACTTCCATTTTTCCCAGGCTTTTTAAGCATTGCTAATGTACTTAAACTTTTGAACATTAATGAAGTATTTTCGGTGCTGGTTAAGTGTCCGGTCTACCTACGATTGGTTAGGTTTAATCATGATATTTTCGTTAAAACTAACGAAAATATCATGACTAAACCTAACCAATCGTCAAGGGCGATTGACAATGGGATGTAAACAAACAATTAGTAAACAAGATAAGAACTATAATTAAAAGGTAGACCGCCGAATCGTAGGTAGACCGCACACTTAACCAGCACCGTATTTTCATTTGACAATATTGTGAAAAATATCATAGTAAAGAATAGGGCGATTCTTCAGAATCCGGCGGCCGTAAATTAGTTTAAAAAATAAATCGTTATTTGACAAATGGTTATTGCTTTTAATGCACTAAACTAGTTATTTTTTGAATAATTGTAAGTTAAACATGGCGGGCAGGCTTATAATTGAATGTCTGGTTAGGTCAACTGAATGCCCGGTTAGGTTAACTGAATGCCCGGGTAGGTCAACTGTACGCCCTTGATGATTGGTTAGGTTACGTAAGTTAGGTACAGTATATCAAAGTTAGTTTTATATGTATATATACTGTATGTGGTAGCTATAACTAACGCACATATTTGGTAAAAGTTGCTTAAAATTAATCGAAACTTACGTGAAAATTATTGACTGCCCGGTTAGGCCAACTGTACGTCCTTGACGGTTAGGTTAAGTCATGATATTTTCGTTAGTTTAAACGAAATATCATGACTTAACCTAATCAATCGTCATGGGTGTACAGTAGGGGGGAGTTGAAAAAATTTAATTTAATGAAACATGCTGAAAAAGATGCCCGAGTAGTCACTGATTAAGGAATGAGTCGTCTTTTAGAAATATAAATTTTTGTGCTGGCAACTATGAAAAAATAAATTGCGAACAAAGGCCACAAAAGATCCTTTTTAGCATGTTTCCTTAAATTAATTTTTCGCCTCACAGGTATGAAGATCTCAACAGTAAACTCATTAATGCCAATGTCTATCAAAAAACCATCAATAAACATTGTTTTTGCTTATTTTAAAATGTAGGACCCATACGAGTATGTGTTTGACCCAGGCCCGGATCTAGAAGAATGGGGGCCCGTGGCTAATATTTTTGGGGTCCCCCTTGGCTACAATTTTTATTGTATAAGGATTATAAGCTTGTTTACGAGGAAAATTAAAGCTTTCAGAACAAACATATTACTTTACTTATTTATTAGTTTTCAGAACAAACATATTACTTTACAAATATTTTACTTTATTTTACATATTATATTTCCTGAATTAATAATTTTATACACACCTACCTACTGATTATGAGCTGGCAACCGATTGAACCGACGAGCCTTTTTTTGTGCAAATTCATTAATAATATTTCGAAAATCGACTTCTTTGACCAGAGCATGTTCAATACAGAGAATTGCCAGTGACTGTAATCGCTTTTGCTTCATTGTTGACGTGTGCACATTTCAGTCGCTTTAACTTAGAAAAACTCCGTTCGCCGGTACAATTGGTCACCATCAATGACAAGTACATTCTGTATGCATTTAGCCATTGGGGAAAACTTCTCCAAATTTGGAGGGCCCCCCTCAAATGCGGGGCCCGTGGCTGCAGCCCACATAGCCCACCCCTAGATCCAGGTCTGGTTTGACCTATCATGTGTATTTGTGTGCCTACATGTGTATTTGTGACCTATCATTTGTTTGACCTATCATGTGTTTCCTGATTTAGCAGTTTATTTTATTTTATTTCAGATTATAGCATAGCTTGTAATGGCCTCAGTAATATAGTGTCAAAATGTGAGACAGAAATGGATCGATTTGAAAATTCCCCCCCCTCACCGTCCTTCATAGCGGTCCTCCACCGTCCTTCATGGCGGTCTTCCACCGTCCTTAATGAAGGGCATTTACTCCTTGAGGGCCCCTTGCAGGGCCCCATCCTCCTTCAAAAAAAAAAAATAAATCGTTTCCCCTTCATTCAAAAAATAAAATTTTAAAACAAATTTAAAAAATAAATTAAAAAATTAAATTTAAAAAATTAAATTTAAAAATGATTCGTCTTCACCTTCCTTCAAAAAATTTAAGAAAGGATTGATCCTGGCCTTCCTCCTTCAAAAAAGTTCTTTCATGAGGCAAAAAAGAACAAACATGCAAAAACATACACACATTCGAGTACTTTCTGTTCAGGCAAGTTCCGCCAGACAGTAGAAATGAAAACTTAAAATGAATACTGAAAGGTTTTAATAGGCTAACGAGATTACCCATCGACATCAGCAAATCCAATTTTCAAATGTTAACAAATTGCGAACAATACATAAATCAAAAATCAGATTGAACATATTTAAATCGAAAACAAGTTCTTTGTTTAAGATCTGTATTATGAAAAATAAAATGAACATTTATTATTTTAATTTAAATAATTAATTTCTCTCTTTTTTAAGGGAAACTGGCTTATTTTCAAACGAGATGACCTTCAAATACAATATATGCTCATAGCACATGCATATTTGTTTATTTACTTTTAAATATGTAGTTTCTGTTATTTACATCGATATATACCATCACATTCACTTTCACATGCCATCTTCTGGTATGTGATTATAATTTTACTGTACAGCAAACTTCGTTATAAAATTGCATGTGTTAAAAAGAACATCAAGTTGCGTAACGCAGCTTTGAAACTGAAGCATCAATTCTGTTATCCTCCTCTAAACATCCACTTAAATATTATTACTAATATTAATTTATTGTATTATTACATATATATGTACACGGTTAAGAGTATTTAAATTAAATATATTGATTTCAATTCCCTTCGTAATAAAAGCATCTGGCAACTCTACCAATTTTGCTATTTTTCTCACAGTAACTGTTTTGAGAGTAGTAGTTAAGTTTAACTTCTTTTAACGACTATTAGCTGCTACTAATCTTGTTATATATAATAAACATCCAATAAGTAGGTTCGGTAAAAAACTTTCTTATTAGATGCAATTAAAGAAAACGGGATGTCGAGTTTGTGTGGATTGTCATTTTTAAATAATTCAGTGGGAAAGGTACTGAAAGTTGAGAGATTTTTCATTAAGAACCTTTCTAGTTGTAGTTATAGTTAGGCCTATTCACATTACTTTAATTATCATTTCTCTAATTTAACGACTGTTCACAATTCCTCATAATTCTCATAATAAACGTATTTGTTTTCACACCAGTCAGGCCAGTATTTACATCAATCACACAGACTGTTCATGCTTATTGTTTTTGTCATTAGCTGTACCAATCATGTCTTTACAAACTGAAGCGTACCGTTATACAACGTTTAAAATGTTATAATTTAATACTTTATGATATCAGATCTCGTATAAAAAACATCATTTTCTGTACAAATGGCCACAAAAATACTTTCAATCATAATAATGTACTTATAGAACGCACCATACGCTTTTTCACTTGTATTAAAAACGTAAAACTGAAAGGTGTATCATCACGCGATCTTCGATTCTGCAATGACGTAAGTGAGTCCTAACATTTAATTTAAAATTATTTAACAGATCATTCGAGGGAACTGTACATCGATCTCATTATAACTTCTGACTCATAATAACCCGCCATGCATATTTACAAGAGTCGAATTTAAATAAATAAATAAATAAATATAGGTGCTCTTCCAATATGTGCTCTACCTTAAAATTTACATTCCAATACGTGATCTACCTTAGATTATTCGGATTAGCTGCAGGTACGTTAGTTAGCCTTATAAGGCTAACTAACGAAATATCACGACTTAACCTAACCAATCGTCAAGGGCGTATAGTTGACCTAACGATTGGTTAGGTTAAGTCATGATATTTTCGTTAGTTAGCCTTATAAGGCTAGTTTTCACGTAGAGCACGTATTGCAATATGGTAGATCACAGTTTCGCGGTAGAGCACATATTGGAAGAGCAGCTATATATATATATATATATAAGGAGTTTGTATGTGGCATTCCAGCAGAAGGCAGGAAGTGCTGAACCCTGTTTCTCCCATCACTGTCCTCTTCATCTGGCCTTTTTACATGTCACGTCTACCCTGTAAGCAGTCCAGCATACTCTCAAACACGCGCTTCTCACTATATCCCTTACTACACACGCATGCATCTTACACACTACACAGTCTTTTCAAAAAAGGTGTAATTTCAATAGTTTCGGAGATTCGCGATTGGCCCCTCCTTCCTGCCTGCATCGTATATAGTACCAAGCAAGTCTCTCCACAGTTTACAGGTTTCCTCATTGTCTAAAATTTATAAAGTTCTCTCTTATTGTTTTCCTTATTGTAACGGACATCACAACCGAATTTAAATAGTATTTAAGTATTATGTCGAGCAACATAGCTAGATAACCCCGCCACAGCCTAGTTTCTTTGCATAATCATGAAACATGAAACAAGATTTTATATATATATATATATATATATATATATATATATATATATATACGGCAAAAGTAGTTTGAAGATTTATTCCATCACACGACTGATTATAATTATACACTTTAGAGGAGTTTGCAAATTGCATATACTTAGACAAAAAGTATTAGATCTTATGATGATTTCATGTCATTATCAGCATGCTTCACTGTCCTTTCAGTCATTGTGACCGTAGAACGTACCAGAACTATGGTCTTGACAAACCACAATGTGTTAAATTTAAATATTGACTTATTGTTATTATTACATATATATGTACACGTGTTAAGAGTATTTAAATTAAATATATTGATTTAAATACATTTCGTAATAAGAGCATCTGGTAACTCTACCCCAATTTTGCTATATGAAAATGAAAATGAAAAGGTTTATTGGCAGACTATAGTCCATATGGCAAATATTATTAATACAATGACAGTTCATACACTAAGGGTAGAAATATATACAATTGATTAGAAATAATACTGCACTGTCGAAGTTAAGTGGAGCTACAGACAGACAGACGTTTTCGTACCAAGAAGTCCATAGCTTAGAGAGATAAATGGCAGGACTCATGGATAGCTTGGATGATCGGGTTGGTTGATTTTTTAATTCTTTGCATTAGAATGTGTTGAGCACGTCTTGTTACCTCCGGGAAGCTCGGGACATTGCGGGTAGCAAACATTTGCGAAGCTGAGCATCTCGGGGGTAATTTATGTAAGAGTCTAAAAGAACTGTTGTACAGCAAATTTAGGGTACTGCCAGAACCTTTTTTATAATTCACCCAGAGTTGCAGACCGTATATATTACTGCAGAAAGTACGAAAGAGTGTGTCTTTAGCTTCACTTGTACAGAAACGAAAGCTCCTTATGGTCATATTCGCTTTAGCATACAGGCTTCGAGACTGTTTTCTTATATCCGAGTCATCACTCAAGGAGCTGGTAATAGTTTGACCCAATTACTTAAACTCTTGTACTTCCTCAATTACTTCACCATTCATTTTAAACCTTATGTGAAAAATGCTCTGTATCAATTGGTCCACAATTAACCCACCCCTTATATCCACAGTCTAACTATAGAGTAGATTAAGTCTAGCCTTGTAGGGGTCAGCCTAGAGATTCCGGAAATGGTCCAGAGCGGGCAGATAAATTGAGGTCCACAGTAGGATTCCTCACCAAATTAGGTTAGGGCAATCTACCTTCACCTTTGTTACGCTATGAGTTGATGCTAGGTCTTAGGCCACAATGTAGGCCTAATTTGTCTGACCCAGCTTAATTTACTGCGTTTACTTCTAACTGGGTTAAAAACACAATTAGTCACTTACTACTAGTTATTAGAGACCCTTTTCCCCTTTTGTTTAATTGTTGAGAGCGTACTTGCTGGTGGGGATCTTTTTTCCGTTGTTTGTTCTTCCCCTTCCCTCGTTCCGTCTTGTAGCCCCGTTCCTCGTTTTCGTTCTCCCTTGTCCACCTTTTCGCTGGGCTTTTTCCACCAGCGACCTCTTGGTTTTTTTGGTTGGTTGATCGGTAATGTATATCTATTACCGAGCACGCTCTTGTCACACAGTATATAAATACTAGTGTGGAGAATAACTCTGGTGAGCAACCAATTGGTTTCATCCACCCAGTTATTGACATAAAAGGAATTTAATAATTGTTCGATTAACTACCTACCTACTCAGTGAACCATTTTCGTTACATCCCAACTACCCACACATCAGTTTTCCATATACTGGGGGCCCCGGGAGATAAAAATTTTGGTGTCAATGTCACCAATTTTTATGTCTGAGTATAGACTAGCTAACTATTTGACTGTAAATGCCTGTTAATCTGATTAACAGTGACTATCCTCACCATCTCATGGAGAAGATGTAGCATTTAATTAGAAGAGAAAATATACATCCATAAGATGAAACTGTCTATGGTCTTTACCATAAGAAAAGGAAAAGTGAAAGTTAGAAGATAAAATTACAATTCCCCAGCATCTATTTTTTGTTGTAAAACTAGTCGCGCCTTTAATGCTGTTTGTCGCTGAGGTCATGTGTCTGTCAATGTTGTAGTAGGATGCGTTACCACTCCTACTGTCAAAGGAATAGTTACTGGAAGTTCAGTGTCTCCAGTTGTTACTGGCGGTGGAGAAGGTTCTCCAAAGTCCATTGTTTTGGGTCCAGGCTCTAAGGGGTACAAAAGAGAAATGTCTCTTGTTGTGTCACCCGTTGAAGTCCTTAATTTGACCACTCTTGTTACCCCGTCTGCCCCTGGTCTGAGTTCTAAAACTCTAGCCAGAGGCCAGTATTGTCTTGGAGTACTGTCATGTATGAGAACAAGGTCCCCTACCTTAATTGTGTCAGACCAATCCTTCTTAGTCATTTGTTTATGTCTCTCCCTTAGACCCATCAAGTACTCAGTTTTCCGCTGTTTAATGAAATGAGCTTTAACTCTAGTTAAATGTTGTAACTTAGTCTGGAGCTCATCATGTCGTTGAGTCCAGTTTGGGTCTTCTGAAGAGTCTATATAGTAGTCCGGCAGGAGACTAACTTGTTCTCCCCGAATCAAATGATTTGGAGTTAATGGTTCCGGGATCATTAATGTTGTCACTTACATAAGTGAGTGGTCTATTGTTAATGATGTTCTCAATCTCAGCCAGGAGAGTGAGCAACTCAAACAAGTGTATCTGTTTTTTACCATTTGCTTTCTTCAAGCAATTCTTTACTGCTTGTATATTCCTCTCCCAGATAGAACCATACCAAGGAGAGGCAACCGGAATATACTTCCACTTTATGTTTGAATTTTGTATATATAATTGTGTGAATTCATTGCTTAACAAATCGTGGATGACTTGTTCACCAGCCTTGAAATATGTAGCATTGTCAGTCCAAACTGTCTTGGGTACTGAATGTCGTGCACAGAATCTCTTAAAGACAGCAACAAAAGACTCTGCTGTAAGGTCCTCCACAACATCCAGATAAACAGCTCGTGAGGCAGCACATGTAAACAGTACAATGTACATTTTTTGTTCAGTGTCAACCAACCCCACAGTCAATGCTCCTGTATAGTCAATGCCTACAGTCTCAAAGGGTCTGTTGAGAGTAACTCTCTCCTCTGGCAAAGCAGGAGGATTTGGTATCCTATAGGGCCTAGCATGAATACGCCTACATGTGATACACTCACTCAGGACTGTTTTAACAGTGATCCTTCCCTTGGGTATCCAATAAGTTTTTCTTAATGTAGTTAGTGTCTGTGGTACCCCCATATGATGTACATCATTGTGTGTTTTTCTGATGATTAATGTTGTCAAATAGCTAAATCTAGGTAAAAGGATTGGATGTTTGCTTTTGTAAGACAGTTTTGATTTGTCTAATCTCCCTTTACACCTTAGATGGCATTCCTCATCTCTGAACAAATTTAGATCCACAACTACTGATGGTACAGGTTCTTTTGTTTGTTTCCCATTAGTCAAGAATTCTAACTCTTTATTGTACTCCTTTTGTCGTGCATGCGCTATCCAGTACTTGGTTGCAACTTCTGTATAATTATGATTGTTTTTATTTAGCTGTTTGTTTATTGTAGTTAAACAGTTGTGAGCAAACCTCAAACAGTAAGCTGTGACCCTGACAAGTTTGCTGAAATCAGAATAATGTTCATAATTAGTGATTGGTTCAACCTTTTCATTTGAAAAGATTAAATTTAATGTCAAGTTAACTTGTTCCACAGGCCATTGGTCTGTATTACAGAGCCACTTAGGTCCCATGAACCAAGTTTTGTTTGACTTCAACAACTTGTAGGATAAACCTCTGGTCAGAAAGTCTGCTGGATTTTGTTTAGTTGGAACATAGTGAAAGTTTACTTGTAGTCTTTCATTAGCTTCAGCTATTTCTTTTAGCCTATTTCTTGCAAAGATATTCTTACTATTAATGCTAGCATTCCGTATCCAGGCAAGACAAATCTGACTGTCAAGCCAGATGTGGATATCAGTTATGTTCACAACATGGTAAGCATCCTTAAGCAATGAATTGGTTTTAATGGCTAACGCAGCAGCCAATAGTTCCAGTTGAGGTATGGTTCGGGTAGGTTTGAGGGGTGCAACTTTCCCTTTTGCATAAATTAGATGATTTTCTGTAGGACTTACAAGGTATGCACAGTACCCATAAGCATGTGTGCTTGCATCAGCAAACACATGAAGTCTCTGTGGCTTATCCCTAAACCCACAGCACCTTTGAATTTTAATGTTCTGCACTTTTGTTAAATCAGCAGCTAACTTCTTCCAAAATTTTTGCTATCCATTTGTTATTGGATCATCCCACCCAACATTTGTCATCCAAACTTCTTGGAGGAGAATCTTTGATTTTATTGTTGAAGGCAGGAATAGACCCATGGGGTCAAAATTTTTTGAAGCCTCTGATAATATTTGTCTTTTAATATTTACTTCCTCATCAAGTTTAAAACCTTTAGTACAGATTGAATCATGACTGATAGAAGATGCATCCAAATAACAGTTCATACCTAAAGTTTTAACTCTGTCTGATGGATCAGTAAGACCATTATTATCCTTTAAAATCTTTTTGTTTAATTCCTCATCATTTGAAATCCACGCACTAAGTTCAAAGTTACCTTGTTGCATAATGTTTTGAGAGTGTTCATAGACCTCAGATAATTCAGATTTTGTTGTTGTTGAGCCTATTAGATTGTCTACGTAAAAATGTTCCTTGAGGAAATTCATTGTTAAAGAGTTATTAAACTGGTTCAAATGATGTCTAATTGTCATTGCTAATAGGCTAGGTGAGCAATTGGCTCCAAACAACACAACATTAAATCTATAGGTTATGAGCCCTTTATTCAAATCAAATGGATCCCTGAACCATAAGAACCTAAGTTGGTTCTTGTCATATTCATTTTTTAGATTTATTCTCAAAATTGCCTTGAAATGTCACTTTGTACGGCATATTTATCTAACCTGAGGAGCCAAGTGAACACCTCTCCTCCTTTCTCCCTTTCTCTTGGGGGATAACGCCACCTCCAAGTTTCCTTGTTGCACCTACAGCATCCCCCCCCCCTTTGCTTTTGCAAGCAAAGGGGGGGGGGGATGCTGTAGGTGCAACAAGGAAACTTGGAGGTGGCGTTATCCCCAAGAGAAAGGAGAGAAAGGAGGAGAGGTGTTCACTTGGCTCCTCAGGTTAGATAAATATGCCGTACAAAGTGACATTTCAAGGCAATTTTGAGAATAAATCTAAAAAATGAATATGACAAGAACCAACTTAGGTTCTTATGGTTCAGGGATCCATTTGATTTGAATAAAGGGTCATAACCTATAGATTTAATGTTGTGTTGTTTGGAGCCAATTGCTCACCTAGCCTATTAGCAATGACAATTAGACATCATTTGAACCAGTTTAATAACTCTTTAACAATGAATTTCCTCAAGGAACATTTTTACGTAGACAATCTAATAGGCTCAACAACAACAAAATCTGAATTATCTGAGGTCTATGAACACTCTCAAAACATTATGCAACAAGGTAACTTTGAACTTAGTGCGTGGATTTCAAATGATGAGGAATTAAACAAAAAGATTTTAAAGGATAATAATGGTCTTACTGATCCATCAGACAGAGTTAAAACTTTAGGTATGAACTGTTATTTGGATGCATCTTCTATCAGTCATGATTCAATCTGTACTAAAGGTTTTAAACTTGATGAGGAAGTAAATATTAAAAGACAAATATTATCAGAGGCTTCAAAAAATTTTGACCCCATGGGTCTATTCCTGCCTTCAACAATAAAATCAAAGATTCTCCTCCAAGAAGTTTGGATGACAAATGTTGGGTGGGATGATCCAATAACAAATGGATAGCAAAAATTTTGGAAGAAGTTAGCTGCTGATTTAACAAAAGTGCAGAACATTAAAATTCAAAGGTGCTGTGGGTTTAGGGATAAGCCACAGAGACTTCATGTGTTTGCTGATGCAAGCACACATGCTTATGGGTACTGTGCATACCTTGTAAGTCCTACAGAAAATCATCTAATTTATGCAAAAGGGAAAGTTGCACCCCTCAAACCTACCCGAACCATACCTCAACTGGAACTATTGGCTGCTGCGTTAGCCATTAAAACCAATTCATTGCTTAAGGATGCTTACCATGTTGTGAACATAACTGATATCCACATCTGGCTTGACAGTCAGATTTGTCTTGCCTGGATACGGAATGCTAGCATTAATAGTAAGAATATCTTTGCAAGAAATAGGCTAAAAGAAATAGCTGAAGCTAATGAAAGACTACAAGTAAACTTTCACTATGTTCCAACTAAACAAAATCCAGCAGACTTTCTGACCAGAGGTTTATCCTACAAGTTGTTGAAGTCAAACAAAACTTGGTTCATGGGACCTAAGTGGCTCTGTAATACAGACCAATGGCCTGTGGAACAAGTTAACTTGACATTAAATTTAATCTTTTCAAATGAAAAGGTTGAACCAATCACTAATTATGAACATTATTCTGATTTCAGCAAACTTGTCAGGGTCACAGCTTACTGTTTGAGGTTTGCTCACAACTGTTTAACTACAATAAACAAACAGCTAAATAAAAACAATCATAATTATACAGAAGTTGCAACCAAGTACTGGATAGCGCATGCACGACAAAAGGAGTACAATAAAGAGTTAGAATTCTTGACTAATGGGAAACAAACAAAAGAACCTGTACCATCAGTAGTTGTGGATCTAAATTTGTTCAGAGATGAGGAATGCCATCTAAAGTGTAAAGGGAGATTAGACAAATCAAAACTGTCTTACAAAAGCAAACATCCAATCCTTTTACCTAGATTTAGCTATTTGACAACATTAATCATCAGGCAAACACACACAATGATGTACATCATATGGGGTACCACAGACACTAACTACATTAAGAAAAACTTATTGGATACCCAAGGGAAGGATCACTGTTAAAACAGTCCTGAGTGAGTGTATCACATGTAGGCGTATTCATGCTAGGCCCTATAGGATACCAAATCCTCCTGCTTTGCCAGAGGAGAGAGTTACTCTCAACAGACCCTTTGAGACTGTAGGCATTGACTATACAGGAGCATTGACTGTGGGGTTGGTTGACACTGAACAAAAAATGTACATTGTACTGTTTACATGTGCTGCCTCACGAGCTGTTTATCTGGATGTTGTGGAGGACCTTACAGCAGAGTCTTTTGTTGCTGTCTTTAAGAGATTCTGTGCACGACATTTAGTACCCAAGACAGTTTGGACTGACAATGCTACATATTTCAAGGCTGGTGAACAAGTCATCCACGATTTGTTAAGCAATGAATTCACACAATTATATATACAAAATTCAAACATAAAGTGGAAGTATATTCCGGTTGCCTCTCCTTGGTATGGTTCTATCTGGGAGAGGAATATACAAGCAGTAAAGAATGCTTGAAGAAAGCAAATGGTAAAAAACAGATACACTTGTTTGAGTTGCTCACTCTCCTGGCTGAGATTGAGAACATCATTAACAATAGACCACTCACTTATGTAAGTGACAACATTAATGACCCGGAACCATTAACTCCAAATCATTTGATTCGGGGAGAACAAGTTAGTCTCCTGCCGGACTACTATATAGACTCTTCAGAAGACCCAAACTGGACTCAACGACATGATGAGCTCCAGACTAAGTTACAACATTTAACTAGAGTTAAAGCTCATTTCATTAAACAGCGGAAAACTGAGTACTTGATGGGTCTAAGGGAGAGACATAACCAAATGACTAAGAAGGATTGGTCTGACACAATTAAGGTAGGGGACCTTGTTCTCATACATGACAGTACTCCAAGACAATACTGGCCTCTGGCTAGAGTTTTAGAACTCAGACCAGGGGCAGACGGGGTAACAAGAGTGGTCAAATTAAGGACTTCAACGGGTGACACAACAAGAGACATTTCTCTTTTGTACCCCTTAGAGCCTGGACCCAAAACAATGGACTTTGGAGAACCTTCTCCACCGCCAGTAACAACTGGAGACACTGAACTTCCAGTAACTATTCCTTTGACAGTAGGAGTGGTAACGCATCCTACTACAACATTGACAGACACATGACCTCAGCGACAAACAGCATTAAAGGCGCGACTAGTTTTACAACAAAAAATAGATGCTGGGGAATTGTAATTTTATCTTCTAACTTTCACTTTTCCTTTTCTTATGGTAAAGACCATAGACAGTTTCATCTTATGGATGTATATTTTCTCTTCTAATTAAATGCTACATCTTCTCCATGAGATGGTGAGGATAGTCACTGTTAATCAGATTAACAGGCATTTACAGTCAAATAGTTAGCTAGTCTATACTCAGACATAAAAATTGGTGACATTGACACCAAAATTTTTATCTCCCGGGGCCCCCAGTATATGGAAAACTGATGTGTGGGTAGTTGGGATGTAACGAAAATGGTTCACTGAGTAGGTAGGTAGTTAATCGAACAATTATTAAATTCCTTTTATGTCAATAACTGGGTGGATGAAACCAATTGGTTGCTCACCAGAGTTATTCTCCACACTAGTATTTATATACTGTGTGACAAGAGCGTGCTCGGTAATAGATATACATTACCGATCAACCAACCAAAAAAACCAAGAGGTCGCTGGTGGAAAAAGCCCAGCGAAAAGGTGGACAAGGGGAACGAAAACGAGGAACGGGGCTACAAGACGGAACGAGGGAAGGGGGAAGAACAAACAACGGAAAAAAGATCCCCACCAGCAAGTACGCTCTCAACAATTAAACAAAAGGGGAAAAGGGTCTCTAATAACTAGTAGTAAGTGACTAATTGTGTTTTTAACCCAGTTAGAAGTAAACGCAGTAAATTAAGCTGGGTCAGACAAATTAGGCCTACATTGTGGCCTAAGACCTAGCATCAACTCATAGCGTAACAAAGGTGAAGGTAGATTGCCCTAACCTAATTTGGTGAGGAATCCTACTGTGGACCTCAATTTATCTGCCCGCTCTGGACCATTTCCGGAATCTCTAGGCTGACCCCTACAAGGCTAGACTTAATCTACTCTATAGTTAGACTGTGGATATAAGGGGTGGGTTAATTGTGGACCAATTGATACAGAGCATTTTTCACATAAGGTTTAAAATGAATGGTGAAGTAATTGAGGAAGTACAAGAGTTTAAGTAATTGGGTCAAACTATTACCAGCTCCTTGAGTGATGACTCGGATATAAGAAAACAGTCTCGAAGCCTGTATGCTAAAGCGAATATGACCATAAGGAGCTTTCGTTTCTGTACAAGTGAAGCTAAAGACACACTCTTTCGTACTTTCTGCAGTAATATATACGGTCTGCAGCTCTGGGTGAATTATAAAAAAGGTTCTGGCAGTACCCTAAATTTGCTGTACAACAGTTCTTTTAGACTCTTACATAAATTACCCCCGAGATGCTCAGCTTCGCAAATGTTTGCTACCCGCAATGTCCCGAGCTTCCCGGAGGTAACAAGACGTGCTCAACACATTCTAATGCAAAGAATTAAAAAATCAACCAACCCGATCATCCAAGCTATCCATGAGTCCTGCCATTTATCCTCTAAGCTATGGACTTCTTGGTACGAAAACGTCTGTCTGTAGCTCCACTTAACTTCGACAGTGCAGTATTATTTCTAATCAATTGTATATATTTCTACCCTTAGTGTATGAACTGTCATTGTATTAATAATATTTGCCATATGGACTATAGTCTGCCAATAAACCTTTTCATTTTCATTTTCATATAGCAAAATTGGGGTAGAGTTACCAGATGCTCTTATTACGAAATGTATTTAAATCAATATATTTAATTTAAATACTCTTAACACGTGTACATATATATGTAATAATAACAATAAGTCAATATTTAAATTTAACACATTGTGGTTTGTCAAGACCATAGTTCTGGTACGTTCTACGGTCACAATGACTGAAAGGACAGTGAAGCATGCTGATAATGACATGAAATCATCATAAGATCTAATACTTTTTGTCTAAGTATATGCAATTTGCAAACTCCTCTAAAGTGTATAATTATAATCAGTCGTGTGATGGAATAAATCTTCAAACTACTTTTGCCGTATATATATATTATATATATATATATATATATATATATATATATATGAATAAAACCACGAAGGAAAGGAAACACAGATGGTGCTCAAGCGCTTTCGTCTAATGACATCCTCAGGAACACTGAAGTACATAAAGTTACAACCTATATATAGGTTACAGAAAAAAAAAATCTCTCTCTCTCTCCTCTCTCTCTCTCTCTATATATATATATATATATATATATATATATATACAATAAACGGAAAAACAAAATTAAAGGATTGTGGAAGGGGGCACACAAATTTATAAGGAAAAACTATCGATTTTTAGCACAAGATTAAAAGAATTGTTTCCAACCAATGTTATAGATAAAAAAAAAATATATATATATATATATATATACAAATTTATACTGGAAATCTGCCCGGGTTTTAGCACTCTGCTCTTTTTGTATATAAAAAAAAAAAAAATTGAACAATTATCGATTTTTAGCACAAGATTAAAAGAATTGTTTCCAACCAATGTTATAGATAAAAAAAAAAATATATATACAAATTTATACTGGAAATCTGCCCGGGTTTTAGCATATCGATTTTTAGCACAAGATTAAAAGAATTGTTTCCAACCAATGTTATAGATAAAAAATAAAATATATACAAATTTACACTGGAAATCTGCCCGGGTTTTAGCACTCTGCCCTATTTTTTGTATATAAAAATTGAAAAATAAAAGTTAGTGGCATACAAATTTACCAAAGATTTAGCGTTCTACCTTTTCTTATCTAAATCTGTTCTGAAGGAATTCAAAACAACAGGATCGAGTTGAAAAAGACCTTTGCTTATGTTGAAGTTATTGTTAGTTGGATAATGGCAGACTCAAGAATATTTCTATTAACAATGTTGCTAGAGTGAAATAAAACTGAAGCATTATTCCAATCAATAGAGTGGGATAACTCTGACAAATGGACAAAAAGGGCACTGGACAACTGTCCTGTTCTAACGGAATATTGATGCTGTTTTTATACGTGTGTGCAAATCCTTTCCCGTCTGACCTATGTAAAAGGAATCACATTGTTTACAACCAATTTTATAGATAATGCCTGAATTATTGGTAGGGCTATTTTTTACTATGATATTTTTCACAATATTGTTATATGAAAATACTACATTAATATCCAAAAGTTTAAGTACATTAGAAATGCCTAAAAAGCCCGGGGAAAATGGAAGTACTAAAATATTTTTTGACAAAGTACGAGTGTTATTATTGACGCGATAGAAAGTTCGTTTTGCCTTTTGGATGTGCGTGTACATAGGGAAAGCCCAGGTTTTAAGTTTAGTATCTATCGGAAAAAAACAAACAATTTGTCCTACGTACACTTTTACTCGGGACATGACACCCCCACTAAGAAGGCAATTTTTTCTTCAATGTTTCTCCGCGCCCTTAGGATCGCCAGTCCGGAATACATCGATGCCGAGTTAGAAAAAATCAACGGTATTGGAAGTGATCTGTGCTATCCATCTGCGTTTATGGAATCTTGTCTCAACAAGGCTAAACGAACTTTCTATCGCGTCAATAATAACACTCGTACTTTGTCAAAAAATATTTTAGTACTTCCATTTTTCCCGGGCTTTTTAGGCATTGCTAATGTATTTAAACTTTTGGATATTAATGTAGTATTTTCATATAACAATATTGTGAAAAATATCATAGTAAAAAACAGCCCTACCAATAATTCAGGCATTATCTATAAAATTGGTTGTAAACAATGTGATTCCTTTTACATAGGTCAGACGGGAAAGGATTTGCACACACGTATAAAACAGCATCAATATTCCGTTAGAACAGGACAGTTGTCCAGTGCCCTTTTTGTCCATATGTCAGAGTTATCCCACTGTATTGATTGGAATAATGCTTCAGTTTTATTTCACTCTAGCAACATTGTTAATAGAAATATTCTTGAGTCTGCCATTATCCAACTAACAAATAACTTCAACATAAGCAAAGGTCTTTTTCAACTCGATCCTGTTGTTTTGAATTCCTTCAGAACAGATTTAGATAAGAAAGGTAGAACGCTAAATCTTTGGTAAATTTGTATGCCACTAACTTTTATTTTTAAATTTTTATATACAAAAAATAGGGCAGTGATAAAACCCGGGCAGATTTCCAGTATAAATTTGTATATATATTTTATTTTTTTATCTATAACATTGGTTGGAAACAATTCTTTTAATCTTGTGCTAAAAATCGATAATTGTTCAAAATTTTTTTTTTATAGAAAAAGAGCAGAGTGCTAAAACCCGGGCAGATTTCCAGTATAAATTTGTGTATTATATATATATATATTTTTTTATCTATAACATTGGTTGGAAACAATTCTTTTAATCTTGTGCTAAAAATCGATAGTTTTCCCTTATAAATTTGTGTGCCCCCTTCCACAATCCTTTAATTTTGTTTTTCCGTTTATGTATATATATATATATATATAGATTTTTTTTTTTCTGTAACCTATATATAGGTTGTAACTCTTTATGTACTTCAGTGTTCCTGAGGATGTCATTAGACGAAAGCGCTTGAGCACCATCTGTGTTTCCTTTCCTTCGTGGTTTTATTCATCATAAATACTTTTCACGTGTTACTTTCGTGAAATAATTTATATATATATATATATATATATTATATATATATATAATATATATATATATATAAATAATCTTGTTTCATGTTTCATGATTATGCAAAGAAACTAGGCTGTGGCGGGGTTATCTAGCTATGTTGCTCGACATAATACTTAAATACTATTTAAAATCGGTTGTGATGTCCGTTACAATAAGGAAAACAATAAGAGATAACTTTATAAATTTTAGACAATGAGGAAACCTGTAAACTGTAGAGAGACTTGCTTGGTAATATATACGATGCAGGCAGGAAGGAGGGACAATCTCGAATCTCCGAAACTACTGAAATTACACCTTTTTTTAAAAGACTGTGTAGTGTGTAAGATGCATGCGTGTGTACTGTGTAGTAAGGGATATAGTGAGAAGCGCGTGTTTGAGAGTATGCTTGACTGCTCACACGGTAGACGTGACATGTGAAAAGGCCAGATGAAGAGGACAGTGATGGAGAAACAGGGTTCAGACACTTCCTGCCTTCTGTTGGAATGCCACATACAAACTCCTTATATATATATATATATATATATATATATATATATATAATATATATATTTATTTATATTTATTTATTTAAATTCGACTCTTGTAAATATGCATGGCGGGTTATTATGAGTCAGAAGTTATAATGAGATCGATGTACAGTTCCCTCGAATGATCTGTTAAATAATTTTAAATTAAATGTTAGGGCTCACTTACGTCATTGCAGAATCGAAGATCGCGTGATGATACAACTTTCAGTTTTACGTTTTTAATACAAGTGAAAAAGCGTATGGTGCGTTCTATGAGTACATTATTATGATTGAAAGTATTTTTGTGGCCATTTGTACAGAAAATGATGTTTTTTATACGAGATCTGATATCATAAAGTATTAAATTATAACATTTTAAACGTTGTATAACGGTACGCTTCAGTTTGTAAAGACATGATTGGTACAGCTAATGACAAAAACAATAAGCATGAACAGTCTGTGTGATTGATGTAAATACTGGCCTGACTGGTGTGAAAACAAATACGTTTATTATGAGAATTATGAGGAATTGTTAACAGTCGTTAAATTAGAGAAATGATAATTAAAGTAATGTGAATAGGCCTAACTATAACTACAACTAGAAAGGTTCTTAATAAAAAATCTCTCAACTTTCAGTCCCTATTTCCCACTGAATCTATTTAAAAATGACAATCCACACCAACTCGACATCCCGTTTTCTTTACTTGCATCTAATAAGAAAGTTTTTACCCGAACCTACTTATTTGGATGTTATATTATATATATATTATATATATATATATATATATATGATAATAATAATAATAATAACAAGATTAGTAGCAGCTAATAGTCGTTAAAAGAAAGTTAAACTTAACTACTACTCTCAAAACAGTTACTGTGAGAAAAATATAGCAAGATTGGGGTAGAGTTGCCAGATGCTTTTATTACGAAGGGAATTGAAATCAATATATTTAATTTAAATACTCTTAACACGTGTACATATATATGTAATAATAACAATAAATTAATATTAGTAATAATATTTAAGTGGATGTTTAGAGGAGGATAACAGAATTGATGCTTCAGTTTCAAAGCTGCGTTACGCAACTTGATGTTCTTTTTAACACATGCAATTTTATAACGAAATTTGCTGTACAGTAAAATTATTAATTCACATACCAGAAGATGGCATGTGAAAGTGAATGTGATGGTATATATCGATGTAAATAACAGAAAACTACATATTTAAAAGTAAATAAACAAATATGCATGTGCTATGAGCATATATTGTATTTGAAGGTCATCTCGTTTGAAAATAAGCCAGTTTCCCTTAAAAAAGAGAGAAATTAATTTATTTAAATTAAAATAATAAATGTTCATTTTATTTTTCATAATACAGATCTTAAACAAAGAACTTTTTTCGATTTAAAATATGTTCAATCTGATTTTGATTTATGTATTGTTCGCAATTTGTTAACATTTGAAAATTGGATGTGCTGATGTCGATGGGTAATCTCGTTAGGCCTATTAAAACCTTTCAGATATTCATTTTAAGTTTTCATTTCTACTGTCTGGCGGAACTTGCCTGAACAGAAAGTACTCGAATGTGTGTATGTTTTTGCATGTTTGTTCTTGTTTGCCTCAAGAAATAACTTTTTTGAAGGAGGAAGGCCAGGCTCAATCCTTTCTTAAATTTTTTTTGAAGGAAGGTGAAGACGAATCATTTTTAAAATTTAATTTTTTAAATTTAATTTTTTTAAATTTATTTTTTTAAATTTGTTTTAAAATTTTATTTTTTGAATGAAGGTGAAAACGATTTTTTTTTTTTTTTTTTGAAGGAGGATGGGGTACCGCAAGGGGCCCTCAAGGAGCAAATGCCCTTCATTAAGGACGGTGGAGGACCGCCATGAAGGAAGGTGAGGGGGGGAAATGTTCAAATCAATCCATTTCTGTCTCACATTTTGACACTATACTACTGGCCTCGTCTGGATAACAAGAGAAAAAGTGAAGCATTCTGTTTTCGGAACGCCAGCAGAGCTTCCTGGCGACCAACTACCAACTTGTGAGGATGTATTCAAAGCTTATCTTAAACATAAGCTCATTACTGCAACATTTAGCACTCAGAAATCCGCTGAAATTATCGCGGAAGAAGTGAATGATATATACGTATATCCGTGCTTCCATTCCAACAATCGACTTCAAACGCGTAGTAATTAAGGTAAAGAGATTCATTGAGACGGAACAAGAACTTAGAAAATAACCCATGAGTAAAAGATCTTCCAGCACTTATCAAAGTAAATATGATTCCTTCAGAAATTTATTTGACGTAAAAGAAGTTCGTAAAAGAAGTGAGTGTAAATGCGCTAAGGCGGAGAAAATCCCGAATGATGAATGGGAGTTCTGGATTGATCAACATACTGAACGAAAAATTATTATAAGTAAGTTTGACAAAGTGAAAACTTCAAAATTACAACAAATGGAAAACAGGAAGCATAAAAGACAATTCTTTAATTAAAGATAAACAAAAGAGTTTTGTTCAGGAAATGCAGTTGAATCCTTGTGATATTGGTGAGATCAACTCTGAAAGTGAAAAATCATCAAAATGAAGATTTCGAATTGAGCGAGTACGAGTTAGATACAGAAGCTAGCACTTTTCAAAATCGACATCAATATCTAGAATTATGCAAGGCAGTTGATCGATGCAAAATAAGCAACCGTGATGCTTGTTTATTTGCTAATGCTGTCTTAAAAGATCTTAATCTATTATCTGAAAATATGTACTACGATTGATCCTAGTAAACTACGTCGTCAAAGAACCTTGTGGAGAAGCATAGAAAGAAAGAAGCATGAAGAACAGAATAAAGGAATAGTTTGCCTTGGATTTGATGGAAAAATTGATAAAACTCTTTCAAAAGTGGAAGAATGCCAGCGGACTTTGAATGAAGACCACTATGTGTTAGTTTAATTTCCAGGAAACGAATATATTGACCATGTTGCTCCTGAAAGTGAAAGGGCAAGTGATATTGCTAAAGAAATTATATCAGTAATTACTGACACCAACTCTGCAGCGACTTTAAAAGCAGTAGTTTGTGATGTAACTAATGTAAATACAGGTAAATCAAATGGAGTAATTAGAAAACTAGAGCTGACACTGGGAAGACCATTACAATGGTTTATTTGCTTACTTCACACTAATGAGCTTCCCTTGAGAAAATACCTGGAAATTCTTGACGGGAAAACGACAGGACCTAGAAGTTCACAGGGCAAAATCGGCAAGGATCCGAACTTTGATCCAAAGAACAGACCAATTGCAAAATTTCCACCTCTCGCTGGAAAAGTGATGGACTTACCAGAAGAAGTGCTAGCAGATCTTAGCAGTGACCAGCAATACCTCCATAAGGCGTGTTTGTCAATTCAAAACGGTCATTATAGAGGTCCAGCTATCAAATTGTTAGAAACTACTCAACCTGGGTCTCTCAATAATGCACGGTGACTGACAAAAGCAAATCGTCTCTTACGTTATTACATGTCGCACGAAAAAACATCAGAAACATTTCAAAGGAGTGCTCATTTTATACTGAACTTCTATGCTCCTCCATGGTTCTATATCAAAGCAAACTGGTCTTGCCAGGATGGGGCCAAAAACTTTTTCTTCATGATTGAGCTCTATCAAAAACTACATACAATCGACCAAGACATTATTCGTCCTGTGTTACAAAACAACTGTTACTTTTGTCATCCTGAAAATATCATTTTATCTGCTATCGCTGACAAGAATAAGAATATTCGGAAGCTAGCAGTCGAAAAAGTGCTACAAGCGAAAAGAAATGTTATACCGGGTGAAATTCGAATGTTTGACAAAGTTGTGATTCTGAAGCAGTTCGCTGCGCTGAATTAAAAAATGCTACCAGTTTTTTTCTATCACCCACAGTTTTAAAGTTATTAGCAAAACAATTTTGGGGCGTTTTGTAATTTTGTACCTTTTTTATCTTTAATTAATTTCGTTTTTTCATATTTTTCAGATAGATAATTCTAACATTACGTCTTTAAAATTTTAATAATGGCTTCTATGTAGAGGATGTACCCATAGTCCAGACATATTTTGTTATATTTGTGGTCGGTATGTTGTAAAACAAAGGACAAATGTAACGACCTTCATTAAGAGAGCTTATCATGCTTATTTTGGAATTAAATTAGGAGATCAAGACAAAAGTTGGGCTCCACACAAGGTTTGTCTTACGTGTGTTGCGGCACTAAGGAATTGGAGCAAAGGTAAAAAGAAAAGTTTGCCATTTGGGATCCCTATGGTATGGCGCGAGCCTAGAAACCATACCGACGACTGCTACTTCTGTTCTTGCAATGTTAAAGGTTATAATGCAAAGAATAAAGAGAACCTTCAATACCCAAGTCTTCCATCTGCAATAAGGCCGGTACCCCATGGTCCAGAAGTTCCTATTCTCCGCCCACCCGAGAGTCTGGATCAATACAATTCAGATTCTGATTCAGCTCCAAATCCAGACAATGATGATGTTTCTGAACAGCCAACAGCTGACCGAGATCCTAAACCATTAACCCAAGCCGAACTAAATGACTTAGTCAGGGATTTGAATCTGCCTAAGGACTGCAGAACTTTGGGGTCTAGATTGCAGGAGAACAATTTATTGGCATCCGACACATACTTAAGTCTTTGGAATAAGTCCTGAAATGTTTGCAAGTAAAGAAGGTAAATATATTTGTTTCTTTCAATTATTTTTTATTCTTTCATAAACAAGCAATATGCTTGTCCAAGAGCTAGGAGCTATTTAATTCTGCTTTAATTAGGTTTTACTCTATCACCTAAAGATTTCGTGCTACAAGGGGTGTTGTAATACCTCATCTGTCCCCAAATGTTAACCACCCATTGATGGGAGGGGAGAGAGTATTTTGCTGGGAACGGGACTGGTTGTTATATATATTTACCCTACAGTATTATGTAAGCGTTACTGTAGTCTATAACAACAAAATTTATGGTTTAGCATGTGCAATCCAATGTTGGTCTCTATAAGATGGTTCACATTTGGGGATAAATGGGGGATTTATGACACACCCTGTAGTAAGAAAACCATACGTGATAGGGAAAAACTAACTATATGTTTGAGATCAGCGCACTCAAATTATATAGAATCACCAACTACTTTGTAAAAATCGATCGACAAGTTTTCAAATGTGTACTGGTGAAATCCATCAGGCTCAACTTCTCAGCTTCGACCTACATGGATATGATTGATTGGAACGAAATGGATATTACTGTTCCTTCCTTACTCTCTGATGTTATAAGTAGCACTGATGACTGCAAAAACCCATAATTCTTGACACATACCCGTGTCATTCCCAGGCAGTCGAAAGAAATGTGAAGGAAATCTCCTCTGCAAGTGAAAAAGTCTACGGACATGACGCTCGCCATGGAATGGTTATTCTCAGCAAGAAATCTCGGCGAGAGAATCCAAAAAGGGAAACAAAGTCAGATTTTAAGTGAATCAACAAGAGGATAGCAGTTACACTTCATATAATTTAGTGATGAGCACATGTTTGGGTTTATAAAAGGAAATATTGTTATAATTTTTAACCAAACTAAATTTGCTTCAAAATTTTGGCTTTTCTTCAAAATTGAGGTCAAAGTTGCGTGAATGTACATATTCATAGGCTTTACAAATTTATGTTTTTATGATAAGTGGGTACTAGAGCACCTTTTCAGCCATGTTTCATACTGAAAACTTGAGTTCGAGATATTTTCGCCCTGCCCTAGACTGTACAGTTGACCTAACCTGGTATTCAATTAACCTAACCGGGCATTCAGTTGACCGAACCAGGCATTCAATTATAGGTCTGTCCGCCATGTTTAATTTACAATTATTAAAAAAATAACTAATTTAGTGCATCCAAAGCAATAACCATTTATTTTTTAAACTAATTTACGGCCAGATTCTGAAGGATCGCCAAGAATAGTCCTACCAATAATTTAGGCATTATCTATAAAATTGGTTGTAAACAATGTGATTCCATTTATATTGGACAGACGGAAAAGGATTTGAACACGCTTGTAAAACAGCATCAATATTCCTTTAGAACGGGACAGTCGTCCAGTGCCCTTTTTGTCCATTTGTCAGAGTTATCCCACTGTATTGATGGGAATAATGCTTCAATTTTGCTTCACTCAAGCAACATTGTTAATAGAAATATTCTTGAATCTGCCATTATTCAACTTACAAATAATTTCAACATTAGCCAGGGCCTTTTATCGCTTGATCCTGTTGTTTTGAATTCGTTCAGAACAGATTCAGACAAGAAGGGCAAAGTGCTAAAACTCTGGTAGCTTTTCCTTATAAATTTGTATGCTCCTCCTACAATTTTTAAAAAAAAATTTCTTTGTGACCTATATATAGTCTCGAACTTGTTATTTATTTCAATGTTCCTAAGAATGTCATTAGACGAAAGCGCTTGAGCACCATTCTGTTTTCTTTTTCCTTTGTGGTTATTTTCATCATAAATATCATTCCGTATTACTTTCGTGAAATAATTTTCATATATGTATATATACACAGTGTATATTTTTTCCCCCGTTTGAATGTTATCAACTATTCACATAGAATAAATCGACCGTCTGAGCCTGTTTGAAATGGGACCCGACCGAGAGAGCATAAACTTTACTTAAGAATAATTATAACTAATAGCTTTTCCGTTTTAGAGCCACAGCTGAATGATACGCAACAGATTAGGCTAGTTGGCGAGTCCATTATTCAAAGGTATTTACATGAGTTTTGCGGCAGGAACCCAAAAACTGTACATATGACAAGAGAGTAACAGTAGATGTTATATATATTTTGATTTTCAAAAGGCTCCAATAGGAGGTTATTAGCTATACTTCAAGTCTCACGGAATTGATGGTAATGTTCTCAAATAAATTGAAAACTGGTTAAGTGGACGTAAACAAAGAGTGGTCATTAATGACAATACGTGACTTAGGGATTAGTTTTGAGACCAGTTCTTTTTATTATTTACTAGCTCTTTTTGCGCGAGCTGCTAGGCTTATATGCTAGATAATCAAGTTGTTTTTAGTATTTTTGTTTTTTCTGGAGGTAATTTTAGTTTTGTAAAACCATTTCTATAGTTGTTATGCCCAGCACTTGCTTGGGGTGGGCTGATTGTATTAAATTTAAAGCTTAAGATTTTCATGGCTGCATTCTTTTCTATAGTTTTATTTACCAAATAATTGAACTCCCAGTAACTGGGGGGCCCTGCGGGTCCCCCAATTACCGGGGGTTCAATTATTTGGTCAATAAAACTATAGTTATGAAAATCTTAAGCTTCACAAATCTTTACATAATGTGAAGCTCAAGATTTTTATGGCTGCGTTCTTTTCTCTACTTTCATTGACCAAATAATTGAACCGACATTAATTGGGGGGGGGGGCCCTGCGGTCCCCCAATTACTGGGGCCCCAACCCACCCCAATTACTGGTAGCACCGCCCGTAGGGCCCTGTTTAGCTAAGTCAGCTTTTTTTAGAGACCCAAAAGTTTAACAAACGGACAGACAGACAGAAAGACACACAACTTGCTTGGTGTCGCCTGTGGAGTTGTCTAGTCTGTGTTTATATGTCTGTAAGTTGTGGACATCACCCCCAACTTACAGACATATAAACACAGACTAGACAACTCCACAGACGACACTTACCACCTGTGCCAGGACACACCACAAACAATTGAACACATTATGACAGACTGTACTGCTCTGGCACAACATAAAACACAACACAACATCACTAGTGCGCTGAACCTCTGGTCTACTCCGGAGAGGGCGAAGGGTGGGCTGATCGGCTAACCAACAAGAACAACAACAACTTGCTTGGGGTGGGTTGATTGTATTCAATTTTAAATATTCAAATCTTTTTTTATTTTTCGTCGTATCACTCCTATATCTAGCGCTGTCCGTCTGTCCGCAGAAAAAACTTTTATGTTTCTGAACCGATTTCGACCAAATTTGTATGGTGGGTGGGAGTGATGAGTAATGAACAAAAATATATGTGTGACCAGCACCGCCCCCTGCCCCAAATTACTGGGCCCGAAGGCCCCAGCCCCATAATAAAACTATAGAAAAGAACAACGCAGCCATGAAAATCTTGAGCTTCACATTGAGTCAAGATTTGTGAAGCTTAAGATTTTCATGACTATAGTTTTATTGACGAAATAATTGAAACCCCAGTAATTGGGGACCGCAGGCCCCACAATTACTGTCGGTTCAATTATTCGGTCAATAAAACTATAGAAAAGAACGCAGTCATGAATCTTAAGCTTCACATTGCCGTCCGTAATAATAATAATACTCATTCCCTCAACTTTTTTTTCTCTAATATTATCCTATTTTAGAGACCCAAAAGTTAACAAACGGACAGACAGACGGACAGACAGAATCACACAGACATCGACTTAGGAATTAAGAGTATAATTTCAAAATTTGTAGATGATACCAAACTGGGCGGACAAGCAAAATCAGCGGCGAAACGTTTGAAGATTCATGAAGATATTAATAAATTATTATAGTGGGCAGAAATTTTGAAAATAAACTTTAATATAGATAAGTGTGAAACGTTGCATATCGGTAGAAACAATGTTAAAGAAATGTATTTTATGGGCGACAAGACACTAACGAGTGTTACCGAAGAGAAAGATTTAGGTATTATTGTTTGTTGCCAATACTCTTAAACAGAGCAAGCAATATCGAAGCGGTCAGAAAAGCAAATAGAATCTTAGAATTTATTGGTAGATCATTTGGAATTTAAATTGGAGAAAATAATGCTAACATTATACAATTGCTTAGTACGTCCCCACCAGGAATACTGCGTTCAGTTCTGGTCCCCATATTTGCGACAGGACATAGACAAAATGGAGAAAATATAGCGACACGATACTAAGATGGTTCTTAGACTTAGAAACAAATCATACGCTGCCCATTTAGAAACATTAAATTTATTCACACTCGTAAAAAGCCGGATTCGAGGAGATTTAATCCAGGTGTTTAAAACGATTCAAGGTTTTGACGTTAACGTCGACGCTGGAAAATACTTCACCTTCACAAATACAGCTGGAACTCGCGGTAATGGTCTCAAATTAGTGAGTAAACATCTTAACTCTAATGAAGCTAAATATTTCGGATCACCTGAAGATCAGGGACCCCAGCCTTCTTTAGTTAGTCTTATAAGGCTAACTAACGAAGGCTGCGGGGGGGGGGGCCTGATCTTCAGGTGATCCAATATTTCTTCTTCAATCGTATAGTTAATTTGTGGAATGGATTACGAGCCAAGAGTAGTTCAAAAGAATCGAGTCCTTTAAAAAGAGACTACGGCAGATGCTTATCTTACCTTCAACCCATAGTTAGCATCATTGGTGCTACTGTAGTATGCGGTCTACCTACGATTCGGCGGTCTACCTTTTAATTATAGCTTCTTATCTTGTTTACTAATTGTTTGTTTACATCCCATTGTCAATCGCCCTTGACGATTGGTTAGGTTTAGTCATGATATTTTCGTTAGTTTTAACGAAAATATCATGATTAAGCCTAACCAATCGTTGGTAGACCGCATACTACAGTAGCACCCTTATCTTTAAATTTTCTTCTTTCCTTTTTAACCTCCATTCGTTGTATGTTATTCACAAGAAATATATAGCTCAAATCTTACAACACAGGCACGCGCATTACATTCAAGACATGCTTAGCAATCGTAAATAAACGTGCTCTGAATCCGTTTTTAAGTTAATACTTTCTATATTCGTAATTTACTTTAATCTTACTACTTTTAATCCAAAGCTTAATTTTTAAAAAGTTTTACAAACAAAATGAAAGAGTTTTAATACAATTTTAAAAAGTAGTTTAAACTATTTTTGTGAAAGAAAAAAAACGCAGAAATTAATCTTTTTCAAGGAATATTTGCTCTGATGTGCGCATCAAATGATGATAATAATGTTAATAATTATGATAAGCTTTATTGGCAGGATATCAAATATAATTTGTTTTTCCTCGTGGGTTTGTATCATGTTCGTATATATACACACAAAGTACGTTAGCCAAATAATGTTTCGCAATCTTACTTGAGAAAAAGCATAAGAATATCCAACTTAGGATAATTTTACTTCCAGTAAAGCTGGGAATGTACAGGGTGTTCGAAAAGTCTCGTCACCCTCTACAAAATGTACATATTGTAATACCAACTTTATTTTTGTGTGATTAATTGTATTTATATGTGGTAGGTGTAATTTAAGAAACAAGTCACTTAGCAACAATTACTTTAATTACAGTAAATACAGTTACTAATTACAGTTACTAATCAAATGACGGACTGTATGGTTTCATGCCGAGATCTTTTGTCATGGGATCTCTCATTGTGGACATGGAGACTGCAAGTTCTTGTGATCGTTTCCGAAGTGATTTTTTTTCGAACGAGCCACCGAGCCACATTGTTCTGCTCACGTTGTTGGTTTTCCCAACCGTAGTCTGTCCTTGATGGAACCAGTTTCAAACAGCTTTTTCTCCCAGCGTAGTACCGTCTTGTTTGGTGGTGCAGCCTTATTGAATCTTGTGTTGAAATCATTCTGGATATCATGCATCGTTTCGCCAATATGTGACTTTTCCTCCAGAGTGTAAGTGGACTGGTCTGCCATTGTTCACACAACTCTAATACCTGGAAAAGAAAAAAATGTCACTGAATCACACATAAATTCAATTAATCACACAAAAATAAAATTGGTATTACAATATGTACATTTCGTATGGGGTTGACGGATAATCAAATGGAACGTGTTTGCGGATGACGTTGTCAGTCATGTGACATTACATTTCATTTGGAAAACATGAAGCCACTGGGGCCTATCGAGGTTATCCAAGTCATGAATTATATTTTAATAATGATAATAGTCTTGCAAAACATCAATCTCAAGTCAGCTAATTAATGTACAACTATTTACTACTATCAAAGTAGCCTACATAACGTTATGTTAGTAATTAACATCACCGCAGGCGTCCTCCGCGTTTGCTTCCTTGACTCGCTTTGATTGGTGATTTAAAATAACTGTGATTAAAATACCCCTTTGTGTTCTAAACCTGTACTAGTTTATATCGAAGTTGGAGGAATTCCTTCAGTTATTTTGGTTTAGACAGCTTCTTTCAAGTATCATATATTTGATCTCTAGCCACTCTGTCAAAATACTTCTATAAGATGTAGCGTAAGTGCTTAATGGTTGATACCTTTCGTGGCTCTGTTTCTTCCTTTGCAAATGAAAAAAATGCTTGCCTTTTTTAACCCCTTTTGGACAAAATTTATATCAAAATTATACAAGATTTATTGTTATTTAAAACCAGATATTTTAGTAACTCGTCACTTACTTTATACGCATTTTGGGTTCCTTTTCCCACAACTAAACTAAACTTACTGTATATTAAACATATAGAAACATTTGTAGAAAAGTTGCATTTTAGTACCATTTATATTATTATTATTATTATTATTATTATTATTATTATTATTAAATTCACTATAACTGCGGTGGTCTTGGACACGTTATAATACCGCTTCCCGTTAGATCAGCGAGGTTAAGTGATGTTGGGTCTGTTCAGCAGTTTGAAATAACCTTAGCTGTTAAACAACTTTGAAACATCATCATCATCATCAGTATTCTTGCTACTTTTATTACTGTAAAACGTGCTGCGAATCGAGATAAAATCTTTGTTTTTTTTTTTTTATTCCGAAATGTCAGAACGCAGAGATGAGCAAAATTAAGAAGTGAAAGGTGAAGTAGCGCGATCAACATTCCGCTCAGTTCTCACTTCTCAGCTTTTCTTTTTATCTTGGTTTGTAGCCTCGTAGGAGTGAGTAAGTTTTCCTCTCCGTCCTGCGGGGTATGCTGGCGTTTCATCGCTGGCATCTCGTGCCATATTTTTAGGTGGCATACTAATGGCTTGCTACTTGGGGGGGGTTTAGTAGACACTGCGGTTCGGGTCACCAAACTGCACCCCCCAGCACCCACCGAAAGTGGAGAGCTTGTTTTCCTTTACGACAGAGATTCCTGACTCATTTGGAGCTTTTCTTCTTATTTCTTTCCATTTCTGACTTTTCTCTTCCAGTTTTACTCGTCGTCTTTCTGTCTTTGCCAATCCCGACCGGAATATTATAATTTTACTTTGTATGTATGTACTACAGGGTGTTTATTTTATCAGTTAATCCGAGTAAATACAAATAAAAACTAAATAAAAAGTAACTATATTTCAGAGATGCAAGAAACTGTGTGATGTGAAAAACAATAACAGTAGCAGTCGAAACACCTCATAACAAATGTTGGAAGTGTTCATCGCCATGTTCAGTGCACAAGCGTGCTCGACGAAGAGTGTCGCTGGACACAGACTATAACACCTCTGGCTGAATGTTGACAATGATATTGGTAATGCTTTGTTGCAACGCTTCCAGAATGTGAGGATTGTTCGCATATGCGTGGTCTTTAATGTAGCCCCACAAGAAGTAATCCGGTGATGATAAATTAGGTGAATGTGGAGGCCATAATCCCTTAGAAATTATGTGATCACCGAAAGTGAATTCTAACACCGTCATTGTTTTGACAAGACGTGTGGCTTGTTACACCATCTTGTTGGAACCAGCCATTTCAGATCTCATCCTCTGACAGGCAGCCTAAGTCAATGTGAATCCCCTGACGTAATAGTGTTGTGGATGAAGATGGGTCCACAATCCGACATCTTCAAATGGCATACCACACTGCCATACGCGTGTTTTGTGCATTCACATATCCGATGAGGTGAAACCTTGCCTCATCCGACAAAACATAATATCTAGATATTAGGCTGCTGTTCCACAATTTGAAGAAACCATTGACAATACGCGAGGCGCCTTTCACTGTCTAGTAGGCACAGTTCCTGCATCACATGCACCTCATATGGATCCAGCTTCAACTGTTTCACTGCTTTGGCACAAATTTCCAGTGTGATTCCTGTTTGCTGTGACAGTCTGTGGAGAGATTTGGAAGGACTGCGTTGCATTATGTCCTGCACGTTACGGACTGCCTCTTCTGTAACTACGGTTGATGTTCGTTTGCGCTTTTGCTCTATAACACTGCATGTTTTTCAGAACCATTGAACGATCTTCTATGTTTGGTGGCAACATTTCCTGCTTCAAAAAGTTCACTAAATTCACGTTGGCACTGTTTGAAGGATATAGAACGACCTAGGCTTAAGTCTATTTTTCGGCTATCCTCTGGCCTAGTGCTGCCCTAGCCATTTCTTTGGGTTAACTGATTTTTAAAATGAACAATATATATATATATATATATATATATAATATATATATATATATGCTTACTACTTACGCATCGTATTTATTTTAAGCGAGAGTATCAATGTCATTGGAGTATATTTAATCTTTTATCACTGACTATATAAATGATGTCTTTGTGTGTCTGAAGGGTGGGGGGGGGGTGATAAATGCCTGGAAATGGGACATTTAAGTACCAAACGCTTTCGTAATAATAAAACAACGGAAATGGCTATTTTAAATCTATTTAAAATCTTTTGGGGAATGAGAATACAGCTAAAGAGAACAAAGAAATAATGCTATAATTATTTATGGATTTGAGTATGGCGTTTGATGTGATAGACCATAATATTTTACTTAACAAATTATATTGTTACGGTTTTCGAGGAACAATCGGTGATTGATTTAAAAGTTATTTGTTCAATAGATATCATTTTGTATCAGCAAACAAGGTCCGCTCATCTAAAATGCTTGTCAAACATGGTGTAACACAGGGATCAGTTTTTGGGTCCACTGTTATTTTTATTATATATAAATGACCATCTACGGTCATCTGATATACTGTACTTAACTTCATAATGTTTGCAGATGACACAAATGTGTCGTTTTTTCGCAAAGATGTTAATTCAGCTGAGAATAAACCCTTTAAGGCTGAAATTTTTTGTAGTGTTAATTTATGAATGTGTGTATTTGAAACGCTACCAATTTGTACCGGTCGTCCTATAATGGTTAAATCAGAATTTATCAGTGTAATGAAATGGTTGACCACCAATAAATCCTTCCTAAATACCAGTAAAACAAATTTCATGATTTTTACTAATAAAAGAAATGTACATCATGATGAACTAAATGTTGATGAAATCACTGTAAAGCAGTGTACTGTAACAAAATTTCTTGGTGCAATGCTGGACAAGAACTTGCAATGGAGTGATCATGTAAATTATATCTCCAAAAAGATTTCAAAGAGCGTTGCTATAATGTTTAAACTTAGACATGTAGTCCCTAAACAGGTTTTATTAACTCTGTATCGTACTCTTGTTCTTTCTTATATAACGTACTGCACCCTTATTTTGGGAAACTCCGCTAACAACGCTCAAAACAGTATCTTTGTCATTCAATAAGGAGCGAGCGATAAGGTTATGATCTGATGCCGATTTCCATGATCATTCTAGTCCATCATTTAAAGAGCTAAAACTACTAAAGCTCAAAGATGTAATCAAACTGGCACATTTTATTTTCATTTGCAAGTTTCGGAACAAAATCATTAATTTACAATAGGTAAGTAAATATTTTGTAACTCATCAAGAAACCCACTCATATCAGACCAGAAATACAGAAGATCAAAGCGTGTTATTCCTCAATTTAGATTGTCTTCATCTCAAAAATTGCCCATTTTCATTGGATTGAAACTGTGGAATGATTTAAATGCTGATATAAAAAATATTATGAATGTAAATTCGTTTAAAACCAAGTTGAAATCTCGATTGCTAATGGAAACTAATACAAATCAAGGATTAAATGTGCATTACCCTATTACTTATTCATTTCTCGTGTGTAATCTAGGTTTAAATGTACATTACTTGTTATTGTTCATCTCTCATGTCTAATATTGATTTCGGATCACCTGAAGATCAGGGCCCCCAGCCTTTTCTAGTTAGCCTTATAAGTAGTGGTGCACCGATTAATCGGTATCGGCATATGCAAGGTATTTTCCTAATATCGGCATGGCCGATTAATCGGCATGCCAGGTGCCGATACCGATTAATCGGTGCACCACTACTTATAAGGCTGGGGGCCCTGATCTTCAGGTGATCCTTGATTTCTTTTATAGTATTAATGTCATACCTTCAATAATGACTTTGTATTTGTCTTATATCTATAATAATAATTTAAAATTAATAATACTCTAATGACTAATTCTTATTCAAGATTTCTCTATTATTAATAATAACTATCTGTTTTATTTTTAACTAAGAGCCCAGTAAAGCCTAAAGCTTAAGGTCCAAATTAAATAAAAATAAATAGTCCAATTTCACAATTAAAACAAAAACAAAAATTGAGGAGCAAGTGTAGTTTACGTCCCCCTGACGCAAAAGGGGACACAAACTACACTAGGTCAAAGTTAGTGAACGTAAACTACACGAGGATCTTCAGGAGACATTTTTTAAATGAATCCATAAAATGAAACGTTAAAACTAACGAAAATATTACGACTTAACCTAACCAATCATCAATTTATTTATATATATATATATATATAATAATATATATATATATATATATATATAAATTGACGATTGGTTAGGTTAAGTCGTAATATTTTCGTTAGTTTTAACGTTTTATTTGATTAGGTATACGCGGACAAAGTTGGGGAACGCAAACTACACTAGGATAATGTAGGGGAACGTAAACTACACTAGGCACCACAGGGGGACGTAAACTACACTTGCTCCAAAATTGAAAAAACTATTTATTTGGATCACCTGAAGATCAGGGCCCCCAGCCTTCTTTAGTTAGCTTTATAAGGCTAACTAACGAAAATATCACGACCTAACCTAACCAATCGTCAAGGGCGTACAGTTGACCTAACGATTGGTTAGGTTAGGTCATGATATTTTCGTTAGTTAGCCTTATAAGGCTAACTAAAGAAGGCTGGGGGCCCTGATCTTCAGGTGATTCATTTATTTTGTTATTCAATTTAATTCAATTCAATTCGAAATGAATGTTTCCAAGAAAGCCTACGTTTACGGAATCTAAAGAAATAAAATAAAAATTATCCAAGTTTTCTTCAATAAAGAATAATTATAATCAATGTTAACACATCGTTCATGTAATTAGGAACGATCCATAACTGTGTACGACAAGGAAGACAAAATTAAAGACAAAAAACGGCAATCGTTTGAAAGGAATGACCTTACTTAGTTCAATGAACTTGACCATAATAGATAGGTACATGACGTCATGGAGTTAGCAGTAATTGCTACAATTCTTGCTAGAAATCAATTAAGGATCAAAGAACGAACTACTCAGACAGAAATAAATATTCTGTAAATATTATTGTAATACTGTACACTGTACAACTGTAATATTTATTTCCACCAATAAAGTTTTATTATTATATTATAGAGCAAAAAACCAGTAAACTAACCGGAAATTGCGGCAAGAATGCGGAAGAAAATTCCGTAGAAAAGGAGAAATTCCTTCAGTGAAGGTTTTTGTTTTGTATATAATCAAATAATAAAATTATATATATATATATATATATATATATACATACACACCACATATATATATATATATATATATATATATATATATATATATATATATATATATATATTATATATATATTAACAGACGTTAATCATGCAGGTTAACAAACATACCATAAAGACATCCTGTTTGGAAAAATACAGTAGAAACAGGTGTCCTTGAAAGCTGAAATAGAGAGTTTGTTGACAGGACTGCAAACCAACTACGCTGGTCATAATAATATTAATAATGCAATTTTTATAAACATTATTCATAAAAAGTCGATAAAAATCCCTCTTTAACATAATAGACATATTCATAATTGTAACAAGTGCATTGTTAGGTAAGTACTTTACATTCTAAAGCATCCTGTACAAACACACTCCGTACATTACTTCCACCAAATACGTGTTTGATCTAAAAACTTAGTTTTATGCCCACTTTTTTTAAATATAAATTAATTACTTATCAATTCATTAAGGGACAAACAAGAAGCAAGACAGAATATGGCTCGTAATCATCTTAGCTCTGCCCTTCTTCGAATTTGACTGTTATACAAGAAGAAGGATGCATAATATACAGTGAAATTACGCATCGGACTATTTGAACCTCCCTAAAAACTATTGAACCTTTTATTTTGGCACGAATTTGAACACCTTCAAAAGAGTTTCCGTCACTTCAGTATTTCTTATGTCTTAATAATTAGTGTTCTTTCACAGTGTTAACTCTCTCTCTCTCTCTTCTCTCTCTCTGTCATGGACTTTCCTTTGGCAGCCGATGTTGCCACTCATCTTTTCCAGCATTACAGTGCCTCCTCATTCCAGCATTCTTGCTTATATGTCAACAGAACAAAGTTGGTATAAAAATAATTTATTAGCAAGATGTGGCAACCTTTTGACCAATTATAATCAATCGAATTAACATTCACTCTAAAAAACAACAACAAAAATAATATTAACAATAATAAAATAACAAAATAAAATAAAAAACCTTCGCTTCCGAAATGACAACAGTCAATCTGAAATAATTTTTGTTATCTGGAGATTCTTCCGGTCTTGACTCGACATTATGAAAACGTTCACTGACCTTCGTTCGGGGTCACTGAAGTAATTTTTTTTTCCAAGAAGGACTAGTTAAAGAATTACAGTATATTGGTTATAAGTTTGGATTGCGCGCGCGCGCACACACACACACACACAAAGTATATATAGTTAATTCTTCGGTTTATTTGCAAAGGAAAGATTGAGGTTAAACAAAATATTTCTGGCATATATATATAATATATAATTATATATATATATAAGCCTCGGTGGTGTAGTGGTTAGCGTTGCTGATTACGAATCCATCGGGCACCTAGATCGAAACCCGGTGACGGCAGGCGGCGCGCAGCAAAACTTAGCTGTTTATCCTTTCACATAAAAAAAAAAATTGGTTGGTAAATAAATGGGTACCCTGGGTAGCCTAGTGAGTTAGACGCTGGGCTGGTGGTGGGGCGTGGTTTGGATTCCACGTTAAATTGTAGGTCTAAGATGGAGTGACAAACTTGACCTTCGTCAAAATGAACAATTCGGGAGGAAACAAAACCAAGGTTAACCAGAATATTATATATATATATAAGCAAAACCCAAGGAAAAGGAAACACAAAGTCCGAGCGCTTTCGTGATATATTCACATTATCAAGGAAGATTTTCTGTTCTTCCTTGATAATGTGAATATATCACGAAAGCGCTCGGACTTTGTGTTTCCTTTTCCTTGTGGTTGTTTGCTTATTAATAAGGTCACGTGTTATTTTGTGATTCTAGTGCATATATATATATATATATATGTTAAACACAGACCGTGCATGGAACAAGGAACTCTTCTGGGAAAATTAAATCCACTATAGTCCGAATAAGTAATGGTAAATGACAAATACCATATTTTTTTTCCTTTTTCATGATTTTAGCCCGACGTGGGCAACGGGTCTCTCGCAAAGAGATCCCATAAATATAGCTTCCCTCACCAGCTATCTGCAAAGCAGACAGGATCCAGCTTTGGGACGTGGATCTAGGGTTTAAAGCAAACCTAGATCCCTACACTCAGAACCTCTATATAAGTAAAAGACTCGTTGCATTCACGTCGTGTTGAATAAATCAAAGAAAAAGGGGGTAACTATTGTATTTTTAGCCAAAAAAAACCAAAACTTAAACCTCAACCGGGACATTGAGCGTCCACTTTTCAAGGCACGAAAACACGTCCGTTTAGTATACACAAACTCAGAATGGTTCCCTGAGAACATATATGTTAAACACAGACCGTGCATGGAACAAGGAACTCTTCTGGGAAAATTAAATCCACTATAGTCCGAATAAGTAATGGTAAATGACAAATACCATAGTTTTTTTCCTTTTTCATGATTTTAGCCCGACGTGGGCAACGGGTCTCTCGCAAAGAGATCCCATAAATATAGCTTCCCTCACCAGCTATCTGCAAAGCAGACAGGATCCAGCTTTGGGACGTGGATCTAGGGTTTAAAGCAAACCTAGATCCCTACACTCAGAACCTCTATATAAGTAAAAGACTCGTTGCATTCACGTCGTGTTGAATAAATCAAAGAAAAAGGGGGTAACTATTGTATTTTTAGCCAAAAAAAACCAAAACTTAAACCTCAAACCGGGACATTGAGCGTCCACTTTTCAAGGCACGAAACACGTCCGTTTAGTATACACAAACTCAGAATGGTTCCCTGAGAACATTATATGTTAAACACAGACCGTGCATGGAACAAGGAACTCTTCTGGGAAAATTAAATCCACTATAGTCCGAATAAGTAATGGTAAATGACAAATACCATAGTTTTTTCCTTTTCATGATTTTAGCCCGACGTGGGCAACGGGTCTCTCGCAAAGAGATCCCATAAATATAGCTTCCCTCACCAGCTATCTGCAAAGCAGAACAGGATCCAGCTTTGGGGACGTGGATCTAGGGTTTAAAGCAAACCTAGATCCCTACACTCAGAACCTCTATATAAGTAAAAGACTCGTTGCATTCACGTCGTGTTGAATAAATCAAAGAAAAAGGGGGTAACTATTGTATTTTTAGCCAAAAAAAAACCAAAACTTAAACCTCAACCGGGACATTGAGCGTCCACTTTTCAAGGCACGAAACACGTCCGTTTAGTATACACAAACTCAGAATGGTTCCCTGAGAACATTATATGTTAAACACAGACCGTGCATGGAACAAGGAACTCTTCTGGGAAAATTAAATCCACTATAGTCCGAATAAGTAATGGTAAAGACAAATACCATAGTTTTTTTCCTTTTTCATGATTTTAGCCCGACGTGGGCAACGGGTCTCTCGCAAAGAGATCCATAAATATAGCTTCCCTCACCAGCTATCTGCAAAGCAGACAGGATCCAGCTTTGGGACGTGGATCTAGGGTTTAAAGCAAAACCTAGATCCCTACACTCAGAAACCTCTATATAAGTAAAAGACTCGTTGCATTCACGTCGTGTTGAATAAATCAAAGAAAAAGGGGGTAACTATTGATTTTTAGCCAAAAAAAACCAAAACTTAAACCTCAACCGGGACATTGAGCGTCCACTTTTCAAGGCACGAAACACGTCCGTTTAGTATACACAAACTCAGAATGGTTCCCTGAGAACATTATATGTTAAACACAGACCGTGCATGGAACAAGGAACTCTTCTGGGAAAATTAAATCCACTATAGTCCGAATAAGTAATGGTAAATGACAAATCCATAGTTTTTTTCCTTTTTCATGATTTTAGCCCGACGTGGGCAACGGGTCTCTCGCAAAGAGATCCCATAAATATAGCTTCCCTCACCAGCTATCTGCAAAGCAGACAGGATCCAGCTTTGGGGACGTGGATCTAGGGTCCCAAAGCTGGATCCTGTCTGCTTTGCAGATAGCTGGTGAGGGAAGCTATATTTATGGGATCTCTTTGCGAGAGACCCGTTGCCCACGTCGGGCTAAAATCATGAAAAAGGAAAAAAACTATGGTATTTGTCATTTACCATTACTTATTCGGACTATAGTGGATTTAATTTTCCCAGAAGAGTTCCTTGTTCCATGCAGGTCTGTGTTTAACATATAATGTTCTCAGGGAACCATTCTGAGTTTGTGTATACTAAACGGACGTGTTTCGTGCCTTTGAAAGTGGACGCTCAATGTCCCGGTTGAGGTTTAAGTTTTGGTTTTTTTTTGGCTAAAATACAATAGTTACCCCCTTTTTCTTTGATTTATTCAACACGACGTGAATGAACGAGTCTTTTACTTATATAGAGGTTCTGAGTGTAGGGATCTAGGTTTGCTTTAAACCCTAGATCCACGTCCCAAAGCTGGATCCTGTCTGCTTGCAGATAGCTGGTGAGGGAAGCTATATTTATGGGATCTCTTTGCGAGAGACCCGTTGCCCACGTCGGGCTAAAATCATGAAAAAGGAAAAAAACTATGGTATTTTGTCATTACCATTACTTATTCGGACTATAGGGATTTAATTTTCCCAGAAGAGTTCCTTGTTCCATGCACGGTCTGTGTTTAACATATAATGTTCTCAGGGAACCATTCTGAGTTTGTGTATACTAAACGGACGTGTTTCGTGCCTTGAAAAGTGGACGCTCAATGTCCCGGTGAGGTTTAAGTTTTGGTTTTTTTTTTTGGCTAAAAATACAATAGTTACCCCCTTTTTCTTTGATTTATTCAACACGACGTGAATGCAACGGTCTTTTATTATATAGAGGTTCTGAGTGTAGGGATCTAGGTTTGCTTTAAACCCTAGATCCACGTCCCAAAGCTGGATCCTGTCTGCTTTGCAGATAGCTGGTGAGGGAAGCTATATTTATGGGATCTCTTTGCGAGAGACCCGTTGCCCACGTCGGGCTAAAATCATGAAAAAGGAAAAAAAACTAGGTATTTGTCTTTTACCATTACTTATTCGGACTATAGTGGATTTAATTTTCCCAGAAGAGTTCCTTGTTCCATGCACGGTCTGTGTTTAACATATAATGTTCTCAGGGAACCATTCTGAGTTTGTGTATACTAAACGGACGTGTTTCGTGCCTTGAAAAGTGGACGCTCAATGTCCCGGTTGAGGTTTAAGTTTTGGTTTTTTTTTGGCTAAAAATACAATAGTTACCCCCTTTTTCTTTGATTTATTCAACACGACGTGAATGCAACGAGTCTTTTACTTATATAGAGGTTCGAGTGTAGGGATCTAGGTTTGCTTTAAACCCTAGATCCACGTCCCAAAGCTGGATCCTGTCTGCTTTGCAGATAGCTGGTGAGGGAAGCTATATTTATGGGATCTCTTTGCGAGAGACCCGTTGCCCACGTCGGGCTAAAATCATGAAAAAGGAAAAAAACTTGGTATTTGTCATTTACCATTACTTATTCGGACTATAGTGGATTAATTTTCCCAGAAGAGTTTCCTTGTTCCATGCACGGTCTGTGTTTAACATATAATGTTCTCAGGGAACCATTCTGAGTTTGTGTATATATATATATATAGGTGTTAAAATGAGGGTGATCACTGATCTGAAAGGGTTCCTAACCACATTGAAGTTGTCAGGTTCAGTTGATGCTTCCCCACCCGGGGGCAGAGGCGGGTGGTCAGTTATGAAAAGATCAGTTAAAGGCGTGGCTGGCAAGGGGGTGAAAACTTCCCGTCAGGTATGAATCCGGTTAGGTAATAAGAAGGTGAGTTAGTTTTTCTATATAGAAATGAAAAAAACTGATGCATTAATATTGCGTATGTAGGCACACACGTGTGTGTGTGTGTGTCTGCGCGCGCGGGTAGTCAACTGAACATAACTGAGGTCAAGTGTGCGATACTTCACGGATGTAGTGGGGTAATTTTATTTTTGTGAGGTAACACTTGATAAATTTCTATAAAAATTCTAGAAACATTTTGGAACAAGTGTAGTTTACGTCCTCCTGTGGTGCCTAGTGTAGTTTACGTTCCCCTACATTATCCTAGTGTAGTTTGCGTTCCCCAACTTTGTCCGCGTATACCTAATTAAATAAAACGTTAAAACTAACAAAAATATTACGACTTAACCAATCGTCAACTTATATATATATAAATAAATTAACGATTGGTTAGGTTAATTCGTAATATTTTCGTTAGTTTTAACGTTTTATTTGATGGATTCATTTAAAAAATGTCTCCTAAAGATCCTAGTGTAGTTTACGTTTCTCACCTTTGACCTAGTGTAGTTTGTGTCCCCTTTTGCGTCAGGGGGACGTAAACCACACTTGCTCCAACATTTTCACTATCGGAAAAAAGATATGTTCTTGATTAGGTTAAGTTTCGCTAGGTTAGGTTAGTTTAAGTTACATTAGCGAGTACCTCACTACTTAATGACTTAACAAGAAATCACACTTCGAACCCTCAATCGTATCCAAAACACTTATCACGTCCTTCTCTGTTCGATGACACTAAGGTTAGGTTAAATCAAACTAAGTTAAGTTAATTAGTTTTTTAGATATATGGATTTAAAAAAGTCGGTACCTCGCTTATGCAGAGATGCGCACTTGTGTGTGTGTGTGTGTGTGTGTGTCACTGTAACCACTTTGAAACAAGTGTCGCAAATAAATAAAAATGCCGATCGAAGTATTGCATTTGCCCTTAAAACTGTATTTCTGTAAAAAATTGTGTGTATATATATATATATATATATATATATACACACACACACACACACACATACTCGTGTGTATATGTATATATATACACACACACACACTCGTGTGTGTGTATATATACACACACACACACACACACTCGTGTATGTGTATATATACACACACACACACACACACTCGTGTATATATATATATATATATATATATATATATATATTGTTATTACTATATAGCATAGTAACTTACCTGCTGCATGAGACTCACTTACATTACTGATAACATGTTTTAATAATAAACTATTTATTAAAAATAGGCCATTTTCTAAATATTTAGAAAATGATACATTGAAAAGCCGAATTCTATAAATTATAATTTTACGTAACACAAAAATTGTATTATTTTTCAAACTCTTTATTTTCTTATGAAATGCGTCTAAAAAAAATGAAATCACTGTTAAATTTATCTTCTGTATGAATGACGGGCGTCTCTCTCAAACTTACTTTTTGCCCACGAATTGCCCCCACTCTCTTTCTCTTCCGTTACGTACGAAGCAACTGAGGCTTCATTATCAGTGTTCATCCTTTTATACTCGTTGCTGCTGATAACGTTTCCACGTTTTGTTTAGGGAAATATTTCCTTAAAACATTTATAATACCCAACAGATTTTCAAAATAAAATGAATATACAGTCGTCCTAAGAAATGGTGTCGTAAATCTTCGTGTTTCTTGTCTATTTCCAAAGGCTACGGTCGTAGCCATGTTGTAACACCGCTTCCGTAGCCATTGTCGTAACAGTTTCCCGTTGATCAGCGAAGTTAAGCGACATTGGGTCTGGGTAGTATTTGGATGGGAGACCGTCCCACGTAAAGCTGTAGGTCCCCTCCGTCATATGACCTTTTAGATGTTGCGTAGGAGGTTAAACAACCCCAATCATAATAATGCCTATTTTTAATGTGTTGGTAAGAAACAGCTTTTTGAAATGACTGTACGACGCGTATCTTGTATATTTTATTGGTATCATCCCACTCAGTGTCATTGCCATTTTGCGACCACAGTTCCTACTTTTGTCCAGGTTAAACTAGATTAGGTTAGGTTAGCGATTTTCATTTGACGCCTTTCCCGCGAATACAAATTGGACTGACAATTTTTTTGAAATCAAGAACCCGTTTTCTCAAATGTGAATTTTCACTTGCGGAATTGGAATTGGAATTGGAATAACATAGAGAGGAAGTAATCTATTTTGTTCAATATATGTCTAATGCATTAATTTATTGTGAATCACAAATTTGTTTGTACGACTAAAAATTGAATTAAGAAAAAAGAGCTTCCGAGGAAGATGATTTGACTTCCTGCACATATAATATCATCGTAACAGGAAGACTACTTTAAGGGAATTAGTAAGAAATTGAAATCTAATTATATATTTACAGTTATTACTTTTCTTTAGGAACCCGGAACATGGTATCGTTCTTGTAATTTGACTACAAAGAAGGGTGCCAAAATGTGAGGGGATAATTTCATATTATCATTAACTTTTCTTGTTAATATAGTAATAAATCAATAAATAATAAATATAGTGTATATATATATATATATATATATATATATATATATACTATTTTAACCGAAATTGGTGTCAAATAGGCTTCGACCCATTAAGTAGTTGAGATTACAAAGCACACGAGTAATTTTCTTCTCAGAATTACTCAAGCAATGCAGTAATCTTCACTACTTAATAGGTTGGAGCTTATTTAACACCAATTTGGATTAAAAGAACTCAATTAATTTTATTATTTAATTCAATATATATAGGAGAAAACTGTAAACACCAAGCTACCAGGGGGGGCATTAGGCAGCAGACAGGGAGTGCTGGAACTCCCGTTTCTCCTGTCACTGTCCTTTTAAGCTGATCTTTTTCTGTCTCATCTACCCTGTGAGCAGTCGAGCATGCTGTCAGAAACACACTTATCCATCTATTCTTCACTACACATATGAGGCGTATATAATAGAAAGGGCGTACGCCCGAAAATCCAGTTTTGAGATAAACGCATTTATTAAAGTTAGCGAACGTGATTACTCGTTAACGACTTAACCGTGTGGGGGCGCGTCACACCAACAGAATACAGCGTGCTGATTGGTTACCGCGCGAAAACGGGATATCGGGAAACCGGGGGATACGCCTGTGCTATTCTAATGCCCTCATATATGTATTTTACACACTACACAATCTTTTCAAATTATTTTTTTAAAAGGCATCGTGGTCCTCGGAGACCGTGATTTTGGCTCTTTCTTTCTTATAAGGGGGAGGGGGTATTTTTATGGGCGTCCGCCCTTGTCCCCTCCTCTCTACCTAAAAAAACATATATGGGATGAATTTCACATTTAAAAGAGGAAATAAATGTGGGTGGGGGTGATGCACAACCACAAGGAAAAATGAAAAGTGATTCCAAAGTCTTTTGTGTATTCAACAGTAAACCTCGTCAGAGGATGAAGGGGAAAGCCAAGAAGCCGAAAATATATGATTCTCTGTACAATTTGAACAAAATTGGAGGAATTAACAACATATTAACAAGTACTAGTAGTATGGTTGTAAAAGTGACGCGTAGGGAGAGGGGGTGGGGTGGCACCCCCTGTACGTCTAAGTCGACAGGGGATAGGAGGGGAGGGGTGGCATTGGTACTGGCACTATGACGTAATAATATAAATTTTAGGGGCTACCATTATTATTATTATTATTATTATTATTATTATTATATACATATGCGCCTCAGTGGTGTAGTGGTAAGCGTCGCTGACTACGAATCCATAGGCCCCGGGATCGAGACTCGGTGACGGCAGCCGGCGCGCAGCAAAACCCAGCTGTTCATCCTTCCACACAATAAGGAAAGTGGTTGGTAGATAAATGGGTACCCTGGGTGGCCTAGTGGTTAAGTCGCTGGGCTGCTGGTGGGGCGTGGTTCGGATTCCACATTAAACTGTAGGTCTAAGGTGGAATGAAAAGCTTGACCTTCGTCAGGTGAACAATTCGGGCGGAAGCAAACCAAAGGTTATGTATAATGCCGTTGTGAATGTGCCTTAGCCGTTCAGCCAGCGCCCATTATGTCCCGCCTTACCCCGACCGTAATCCCTCACAACACCCAAAACACACACAATCCTCCCCAAACTACTCCATACTACCCCGACTACCCACAACTATCATAACTCACCCTTCGTTTTTTGCTTTTGCGATAACTTAGAATTAAGGAAAGAGAAATACTGCTTACAAAACAGATTTATAAATAGAAAAACCTTAAGAGATTTAAAACAGAATAAAAGTATATTATTAACAATTTAAAATAGAACTTGTATTTAAACTAAATGATATATTATTAGTTTATATACCTTTGGTGACCTTTGGTTAGTTTCAGACCGAATTGTTCATTCTGACGAAGGTCAAGCTTTTCACTTTACCTCAGACCAGTAGCGGATTATCACTGAGGCTATTGAGGTTGAAGCCTCAGGCTCCCATGCTTGAGGGGCCCCCCAGTCAACTGAGTTTCGATGATATAATTCGAGATTTCGCAAACTTCTTTGATTAAATATGACAGAATACACAAACTGACAAATTCCTTGTTTTATTTTATTTTATGTTTTATATGCCCTAAAGTAAAGTTTGTTTAATACTGTTTGGTTTTGGCAAACGGCAAAATACACTGTGTTAAGGTTCTTTTAAGTTTGTTTCTCAATTAGCCTGAGCACAGTACATATAATTTGTGTAAATGTACTATGTATTGTACATGCATTGTTAATAAAAAGCTATAGAAAAGGGCCCCCATATTCTTCATTGCTCCGGGGCCCCGAGGTGTCTTAATCCGCCTCTGCCTTAGACCTACAGTTTAACGTGGAATCTGAAACACGCCTCACCACCAGCCCAGCGTCTTAATCACTAGGCTACCCAGGGTACCCATTTATCTACCAACAAATTTCTTTATTGTGTGGAAGGATGGTCTCGATCCCGGGGCCGATGGATTCGCAGTCAGCGACGCTAACCACTACACCATATATATATATTGTTATTATTGTTGTTACTTGTTATTACTTCAAACAATATATACAGTATATACTCGTATGATGCGTCTCGGTGGTGTAGTGGTTAGCATAGCTGATTACGGCAGTCGGCGCACAACAAACCCAGCTGTTTATCTTTACATACAATGAAATTAGTTGGTAGATAAATGGATACCCTAGGCAGCCTTGTGGTTAAGACGCTGGGCTGCTGATCGGGAGGCCATGAGATCGAGTTCGGGCTAGGACTTTGTAATTTCTGACTACCCGTGGTGAGTCGTGGTTTGGATTCGACATTAAACTGTAGGTCTAAGGGGAAGCAACAAGCTTGACCTTCTTCAGAATGAACAATTCTTTTGCGGAAGTAAAACCAAGGTTAACCAAGGTTATATATATTTACCTTTCCTTTCCTTTCAACCTTTCAAAGGTTCCGTACGATGATTCCTCATTTCACGAAGGTCAAGCTTGTCCCTCCCCCTCTCGAGTTGGCCTGGTGAAGTAGTGAATTGGTTTCTTGTACTCTCACCTCACATAGCCAGGTACGCCCAGCTCATAGGGGATTGTTCTGAGCCAGGCGTCTAATCTTCTTTGAAGATGTCCACTGCAACACCATTCGTGTTCCTTAGGTCTTTGGGCAACTGATTAAACAGTTTTGGTCATCTCACAACAAAACTATTTTCTTTCAGGGTTAATGATATTCCCTGTCTCGCCTTTTATTTGGGAACACGACACAGTCTTCCTTTTCTACTTTCCACCGTTGTTTGGGAAGTTACAGGGTTCAGAATAAGATTAGGGACTAGTTTCTTCATTATTTTTCAAGTGTAAATAATGGTGTATCCCTCTATTTTGCTTTCCAGTGAATATAGGTTTAGTTCGCGTAACCTTTCCCAGTAATGTAGTTCTTTGTACCCCTTGATCTTGGCTGTGAAGCTTCTCTGAATCCCTTCTAGCTGTCTAATGTCTTCTTTTTTATATGGGGATGTTAGGACCGAGCAGTATTCCAATTTGGGTATGATCAGTGTTTTCAGTAGAGGAATCATTATATTCCTATCCCTTCGTTTAAAGGTTGTCAGTATCTGCCCAGTTATTCTCTTTGCTCTGTTTACTGCTATCTTATTTTGTGTTTCAAATTTCGCATCATCAGTCATTACAACCCATAAAAATCCTTTGCTCTAGAATTTCTCTGAATTTCCTGTCCATTTGGGGTATAATATTCTATGGATTTTAGGTCTTCTCCTTTTCCGTACTTTAACAGCTGAAATTTCTCAGTGTTAGACTCAGTGTTAAACAGTGTTAAACTATTATATATATGCATATATAACTGCAATGACCGCGCAGTATATAAATGAATAGAAACGACATAAGTGTTAAGGAACGTTTCTGCACACGAGGAGGAGAGATAACGAATAATGAAAAATGAGGCGAACCGCCCGGGAATCGAACCCAGGGCCTTACAATTGCCGGTCGGACGCTCTACCATTATGCTACGGACCTCACTCAATCACAAATCGAAATTCTCCCACATAGGGCAGAAACCAATACCCTGAGAGGGCACCCTCGCAAATCGTGAATATGCGCATATAACTGCAATGACCGCGCAGTATATAAATGAATAGAAACGACATAAGTGTTAAGGAACGTTTCTGCACACGAGGAGGAGAGATAACGAATAATGAAAATGAGGCGAACCGCCCGGGAATCGAACCAGGGCCTTCCAATTGCCGGTCGGACGCTCTACCATTATGCTACGGACCTCACTCAATCACAAATCGAAATTCTCCCACATAGGGCAGAAACCAATACCCTGAGAGGGCACCCTCGCAAATCGTGAATATGCGCATATAACTGCAATGACCGCGCAGTATATAAATGAATAGAAACGACATAAGTGTTAAGGAACGTTTCTGCACACGAGGAGGAGAGATAACGAATAATGAAAAATGAGGCGAACCGCCCGGGAATCGAACCAGGGCCTTCCAATTGCCGGTCGGACGCTCTACCATTATGCTACGGACCTCACTCAATCACAAATCGAAATTCTCCCACATAGGGCAGAAACCAATACCCTGAGAGGGCACCCTCGCAAATCGTGAATATGCGCATATAACTGCAATGACCGCGCAGTATATAAATGAATAGAAACGACATAAGTGTTAAGGAACGTTTCTGCACACGAGGAGGAGAGATAACGAATAATGAAAAATGAGGCGAACCGCCCGGGAATCGAACCCAGGGCCTTCCAATTGCCGGTCGGACGCTCTACCATTATGCTACGGACCTCACTCAATCACAAATCGAAATTCTCCCACATAGGGCAGAAACCAATACCCTGAGAGGGCACCCTCGCAAATCGTGAATATGCGCATATAACTGCAATGACCGCGCAGTATATAAATGAATAGAAACGACATAAGTGTTAAGGAACGTTTCTGCGCGGTCATTGCAGTTATATGCGCATATTCACGATTTGCGAGGGTGCCCTCTCAGGGTTTGGTTTCTGCCCTATGTGGGAGAATTTCGATTGTGATTGAGTGAGGTCCGTAGCATAATGGTAGAGCGTCCGACCGGCAATTGGAAGGCCCTGGGTTCGATTCCCGGGCGGTTCGCCTCATTTTTCATTATTCGTTATCTCTCCTCCTCGTGTGCAGAAACGTTCCTTAACACTTATGTCGTTTCTATTCATTTATATACTGCGCGGTCATTGCAGTTATATGCGCATATTCACGATTTGCGAGGGTGCCCTCTCAGGGTATTGGTTTCTGCCCTATGTGGGAGAATTTCGATTTGTGATTGAGTGAGGTCCGTAGCATAATGGTAGAGCGTCCGACCGGCAATTGTAAGGCCCTGGGTTCGATTCCCGGGCGGTTCGCCTCATTTTTCATTATTCGTTATCTCTCCTCCTCGTGTGCAGAAACGTTCCTTAACACTTATGTCGTTTCTATTCATTTATATACTGCGCGGTCATTGCAGTTATATGCGCATATTCACGATTTGCGAGGGTGCCCTCTCAGGGTATTGGTTTCTGCCCTATGTGGGAGAATTTCGATTTGTGATTGAGTGAGGTCCGTAGCATAATGGTAGAGCGTCCGACCGGCAATTGGAAGGCCCTGGGTTCGATTCCCGGGCGGTTCGCCTCATTTTTCATTATTCGTTATCTCTCCTCCTCGTGTGCAGAAACGTTCCTTAACACTTATGTCGTTTCTATTCATATATATATATATATATATATGGGATGAATTTCACAATTAGACACGTGAAATGAATGAATGATGCAAAGCCACAAGGAAAAAGAAAAATGATTCCAAGGCGTTTCGTGTACAAAGGGGGACAAAGGGTTAATCTGTATTCTCAATCTTTCATTTACTCAACCTTCAGTCATTCAAACGCAGTGTGTCCATGTATCTCGAAAACTCTGAATCTTGATTTCGGTTCCTGCTTCTCCTTCTATCGGAGGGGGGAGGGGGTGTTTCTGCCGGCGTTTGCCCTTGGCTCCCTCTTTCCTACATAAAATAAAAAGCGCACAAAAAGCGCACAAAAATTTTCATATTAAATCCGCAAAACCCGCGAGGCTCAAATTGAATGTAACCGTAAAATATCTACATCCGCGCGCGTGCTCACGCCCTCCCGCTCCCGAAACGCCTCCCGCGCGCCTACGCTCTTCCGTCCCCCCTGCATGCGTCTTGCAAAAACGCATCGCAACTTGAATAAAATTTACTAAGCTTGATTATGAACGAGAAAAAGAAAGAAGAGAAAGAAAAAAGAAAGAATAAAGACGAAAAAAGAAAGAAAAGAGAAGAAAAAAGAAAGAAAAACGAAGAAAAAAGAAAGAAGATAAAGAAAAAAGAAAGAAAAGGGAAGAAAAAAGAAAGAAAAACGAAGAAAAAAGAAAGAAGAGAGAAAAAAGAAAGAAAAGAGAAGAAAAAAGAAAGAAAAACGAAGAAAAAAGAAAGAAGAGAAAGAAAAAAGAAAGAAAAGAGAAGAAAAAAGAAAGAAAAACGAAGAAAAAAGAAAGAAGAGAAAGAAAAATGAAAGAAAAGGGAAGAAAAAAGAAAGAAAAACGAAGAAAAAAGAAAGAAGAGAAAGAAAAATGAAAGAAAAGGGAAGAAAAAAGAAAGAAAAACGAAGAAAAAAGAAAGAAGAGAAAGAAAAAAGAAAGAAAAGAGAAGAAAAAAGAAAGAAAAGAGAAGAAAAAAGAGAGAAAAAAAGAAAGAATAAAGCGAAAAAAAGAGAGAAAAAAGAAAGAAAAGAAGATCCCGAAGAGAGTTTCCGTTTGAAGCTCCTTCCAAAGACACACCCTTCTTGGCTGCTTTCCAGGGTTAGGTGAAAGATTCCTCTCCAACTCCAAGATCCCGAATAAATTTAGAAAAGTTGTCATCATGTTGAAATTTGTATGTTTTGATTGATTGGTTGGTTGGTTGTTCCGCTTTACGTCTTTCGTCCAACTGTGGACAATGAGACGATAATGTTTTGGGCTTATAAGAATTTTACACTGAGACGATGTACATAAATTCTCTTCACTTTTTTAACAGGAATTTAAGCTAGGCCTCTCTTAAAGGTTAACCAATTTAAGAGGAAACAAATTCGCCTTGCCTTAGGCAACAATTAACCAAATTAGAATGAAATAAATTCGCCTCACTTCTGGTAGAAGTTAAATAGGTTGGAAGCAGTGTTTTCCCTAGGAAATGAAATTAGAGGGGGTGTTCGGATTTTCAAGGGAGTGAGTGCCGAGGGGTGAGACCGTGAGGGCGAAGGTTGGCTGTATGGCACCATAGTAAAAATTGAAAAATGCTTCACGACCATTTTAGTAGGTTTAACTTATGTTTTAAATTCATCACCCAAATTAAAGTTGGCTGCTCAGGCCTTCTATGAAACATTACATCTACAACTTTCTCGGCTTCTTATAATTTTGTGCAACTCTGTTAATAAACTCGAATGCAGCGCGTTCATCTATGTTGGCTTCCCGTGTGTACGGTACTTTCAGTCCTTCAAGTGATATGCTCATTAATTCATTTACATGATCAGGCAGAAGGCAACTTCTTTCAGAACGCAAAATTCTACTTAATGACGAAAATAAAGGCTCAGTTGTAGCTGTTGTGACTGGGAGCAGCAGGAGATGAATTCAGTACTTCTTTCATTCTGGGAAATATAACACAAAGATCAGGTCAAGTCACTAGTGATGATAGAAGAGAAGTTGAAGTCAAACTCTTCATTCATTCGTCGTATGATATTCCACTCTGTGGTCAAATTCTCTATTCTTTCCTGATCACAGGGCAGCCCCATTCCTGGTAGTGCCTCATTCCAGTCAAATGCCAGTATTTTATAGAACAGGCACCCGTAAAAGCTACGTAGAGGTTGAGTAGAATCCAGGAGGAGGTTGGGAAAGTTCACTGGGTTGGGGAGAGTAGGGAAATCCCTGATTGGAAGGAGAACAGTTTGCTACTTCTCAAGTAAAAGTTGACGATGCAGGTTAAGAGAAAACAAATTCACTAAACCTCTCGTAAAAACTTTCCTAATTCATTAGAAAGAAGACAGTTCAATTTGTAGTTTCAAAATTATCTTTTCCGTAGAGATTTACATCTTAGAGCTTGGGTAAAAATAAAATAGTTTAAGAAGGTAAATTTCTATAGTGACGGGCTCGAAGAATACGCATTGGATAGTGACATTAATTTCACCTTAATTTAAAAGGAAAATATGTAGGTATTTGAGTCTCGTGTCTTTGATGAAATTCCTTATTCTTTAAAATGAAATTTAGTTGAAATTCTAAAAGATTTTACAAATGGAAAATTTCAACAGGTTTTAAAAGGAGAATAATGTTTATTGTGTCATTGTGAAAAAAATATTGCAGAAAGAAATTTTAATGCAAACCGGATATATTGCAATTGCAACGTAAATTTAGAATACATTTCTGACATTGAGTTCTAAAGGACGTAAAGTTACATACCAAATTGAGTCTATTTTAAATCGAAGTAAAACATTTACTAAAATGTTACAAAATTAAATTAAAAAAAAAAAGCTTTCGTTAAATTTGATGAAAAGTAATATTGAAAATACAGATTATTATTCTTCTTTTCAAACGTGCAAGAATAATGGCTTCATCAATGACAGCTTGAAGAACGATTCTAGTCATCAATTTTCTCCTCATAGTTTTCGCAAGCAAGATAATGTCTTCATCCTTTCAGATGTTCCGTGCGATGATCCCTCATTTCACGGAGGTCAGGCTTGTTGTTGCTCCCTCACCATTAAAGAATTCTTTTTGCCCGCTTATATTCTGCTCTATGCATTCACCAAACAGTTCTTAACTTCTTATCTCTCATGTACAATATTGATTGCTTCGTATGGTATTGGGATAATACTTTCAGTAATGACCTTGCATTTGTCATATCGATAATGATAATTCACTAGGCAACAAATTTCAACTTTTTTTTTGTTACAGACACGTGAACTACTGATTCCTACTAAAGCGCTGATGCTGATTTCAGATCTGATATCAAAATTTCTCTATCACGTCCAGATTTTGTGTAACCGAAAACCCCTATTTTTCATTTTTTTTCTCACCCGCTTCTATTACGAAAGCCGTCTAAGCTACTTTTCCGTGCCACGTTTTATGTTAAGCATACTTAAATAATTAGTGAACAGGGATGTCTTTCCTCCTTTATTCTGGCTTAAGACAGACAGCGGAATTCCGCTGGCGGAGTTACCACCCCTGCGCCCAACCATCCACCCAAAGCGCGTTAGTATTTTGTTGTTACTACTGAAAGGCAAATTCCTGTTCTTAAGTGAAACTTTGGTGTGTCCTCTTCCTTTGTCGCTTGTAGGATGACGAGCTCTCCTTCTGCAGGAACCAACAATAATCTCCCATCATATTTGGGTTGAAATAAATTACCTTGGTATCTGTTTTCCATAACTGAGATCTGTTGGTGGAAGCGCTCACCATGCTCGTCACTTACAGCCCCAAGGTTGGCCGGGAAGAAGTCAAGATGAGAATGTAAAAAATGAATTTTCAAAGACATTCTGCATCCCATTATTTCATAAGATTTAAGCATGTTTTCTACGAGTTTACGGTGGTTTTCAGCTTTGTGGTTTCCAAGAAAATTTTTGACAACTTCAACGAAAGATGTCCATGCTCCTAGTTCATTCTCATTTAGGTTAGATGGAAACGATGAGTCGTGGATGACACTGCGGATCTGTGGTCCAGTGAAAACTCCAGCTTCTAGCTTAGCATCTGTCAATATTCCTTTGAATTTATCCTTTAAATATTGGAAACCACTACCTTGATGATCCATACCCTTCACGAAATTTTTCATAAGGCCAAGTTTAATGTGAAGTGGTGGAAGATGTACTTTCTGAGGGTCAATAAGTGCTGGGTGTTTCACATTGTATTTACCAACAACATGTTCAGTTCTAGATGGCCAATCATGTTTTTTGTAGTGGTTCTTGTCATCTCTGCTGTTCCATAGACACAAAAAGCACATATGCTTTGTGTAGCCCAACTGTAACCCAAGAAGTAATGATACAACTTTAAGGTCGCCACAAATATTCCATGTGTGGTCCTTATATTTGATGAGTCTTAGCAGCAGTTTCATCGATTCATAAGTCTCATTAAGGCCAGTGGCATGTGCTACAGGTATTGAAGGTTTTTCATTGCCGTTGTGCAGTAATACAGCTTTAAGGCTAGCTTTACTAGAGTCAATGAACAGTCTCCATTCTTTTGGATCATAGCGACAGCCAATCCCTTGCATCAGACCACTGATATCGTGGCAGAAACAAACGTTTTCTTCCTGTAAGTAAAATGATGAAAACTGCAAATGCGATGGCGGAAAGGAAACTTTGGTGTTTGGTTGGAGAAGATTAAATTCTTGAAGTCTTGAACCAAGCAACTCTGCCTTTTCTTTTGGTAATTCCAAATCGCGCACTAAGTCATTTAACTCCGCTTGACTTAACAAATGTGGGGAAATATTTGCATCTGGAACATATATGCCATCTTTCCCTGTTTCTATATCACTAGCAGAATCTTCAGATGAACTGCTGTCTGTTATCGTTGCTGGTGGAACTGGTGGTGGATTTGTTTCATCATGTGGTACTGGTTTCATTGCTGATTCGCAGTTTGGGTACGTGATCTTTGATTTGTTTTTCTTTGTGAAACCAGCAATCTTTGTCAAACAAAAATAACAATCATTGAAGTGATTTTTCGGCTCACGCCAAACCATGGGGACTGAGAACGGCATAGCTTTTCTTTTACCATTCATCCAAGCTATTAACATTGCATTGCACTGTGCACAGCAAATATGTGGTGCCCAGTCCCTCTGTTGGTCTCCTAACTTACAGTCAAAATAACACTTGTAGGCAAGTTTAATCTTTGTTGTTATGTTTCTACGTTGTGGCTTAGGTGTATATTGTCCACAGACAAAGCAGAAGTTGTCTGGGTGATTTACACAAGCACGTCTATTTGATGCCATTTTGAATTACCATACAATATCTGAAAAAAACGTAGAAAGTAATTATTACGATGTGCAAAATAAAAAGAAATACACACCGTAGTACAAAACAAATGCTATAAAAACACAAGTCACCACAACCTGTCACTTGCTCATCAGCAGAGAGCTTCAACAACCGTTCTGCTTGACTGTCACGTAGCGACTGACCGTTGTGCCGTTGCCCGTTACTATGCTCTTGACTCAGTGTTGCCAACTCGGGATAAATTTTATTTATCAAAATTGTTCGAATTTGTATATAGTTGCAAAAAAAATTGCTTTAACCTTGAAAAGCAAGTTTCATATTACTGGCATTAAGCCGATTAAAACCAAAATCTGGACGTGGTAGAAAATTTTACTAAAAGTGATTTGCATTTTACACAAAATCTAGACGTGATAGAAAAAATCTAATTATAGATTTGAAATCAGCATACCGAAATTAGCTAGGAGCACCTATTTGGTCTTCTGTAACAAAATCTTTGTTGCCTAGTGTATAATTTAAGCTTAATACATACTTTAACTATTAATAATAATATTTATTTATTTACTTATTTATTATTAATTAATAACAACTATGTTTTATTTTTAATAAGAACCCAGTAAAACCTAAAGCTTAAGGGCGAAATTAAATTAAATAAATAGTCCAGCTTCACAATTATTTATGTTATTGTAAATTGTAAAACCAATCTATTTATTTTATTATTAATAAAGGTTATTCAATTCAATTAAAAAATTCAATTGTTCACGAAGAAGCCAATACATTTCATGCGTTCTGTTTTTCGATATTGGGTTCCTCACAATGAAACGAATTCTTTCTCTAAAATTTTGATTATATTTTTAAGCGATTCGTCACGATTCCCCAAATCACCCTTTCTACGTTATATATACAAGGGACAAGGGGAGACAAGGGGCCATGAAAACGAGGATGGAAAATACACTCAGGATACGGGCCCAAAGCTTTTCAATGTCCTTCCAAAAGAAGTGAGGAATCTCCAGCACACCGACCTAAATAACTTCAAGAACCAGCTGGACAGATTCCTGTGCAAAGTCCCTGACTAGCCATGTGTGGCTGGCTACGAGGGCAGGAGGAGATCAGACAGCAATTCCCTCCTTCATCAAATCCCGCAAATGAGGCGGGATGCTGCAGAGGAGTCGACCGCAGGTCGATCCTGAACCGTCGTTCAAACTCAACAAAAGTAAGTATATATATATATATATATATATATATATTATATTAGGGTGATGCACAAATCATGACCATCGTGGATGTTTAGGGATACCCCCTCATTTGTTCCAATTTGTCACAAAAACACCCTGTGAGAAATTCCAGGTCAAACAAATAACATTCAGAGGTCGCGCCCGCCAATTGAAAATTTGAAAATTACAAAAAAATTAGAGTAAAATCAAATTTTTTGAATTTGTTCTTATTTTTGTTGCAGGTTTGTTGCAGGTTGCAGGTTTTGTGCAGGTTTGCTGCAGGCAGAGTGGTAGGTGATGCGTATATGAGCAAATAGCGTTCAAGGAAATCGGTATCGCAGTGTGCTTGTGGCAGTGTCCAGGAGAGGTGCTATATCAGTGAGTCTCTCCGCCTCAATTTCTCTTCTATTTCCTCTATCTTAATTGTGACAAAAATGAGATCAAGAAGCTCAACAGATATCTGGCTGATCGGTCAACAAATAGATAAATTGAATCAAAGTAAGCTTCCATCAAAGAAAGAAGTAATTTCCTTATTCATGAATTATAAACATATCAAGAATGAAACTGTCAGAGAAGCATTAACTTCAACCGTTAATGATGTATTGGAAGTGTGGCAGAGAGCAGGAATACCAACAACCCAGAAATGTAATGTTGTGAAGAAATTAAATAAACTGTATGATGAGTGGCAAGGGCTGAAGAAGAGCAAAGGAAAAAAATCGAAGTTTTCAATAGAGAAAGAGAATACATGGAAAGAAAAATTGGATGGACTCTTTGATATTGCGCATGCAAATGCTAACGAGTTAATAACTATTGAGGAAGATAGAGAGTTTCTACACGGCTACAAAGGGAAGGTCGAAAGGGTAAAATGATGGCAGTTGATAAGGATGAAGAAAAACGTCGAAAGGAAGCTGCGAAGAGACATGAAAAAATGGATAAGAAAAGGTTACATGAATCAAGTGCATTTGATGAAACAGTTGTTCTTGCAAGCAGCAGCAGTTCCTGCAGTGATTCACCTGCATCTACGGAAGAAGAGTAGATCTGGAAGTGCCCTCAACATCCAAAAGAGGCCTTCCAAGAAAAAAATTCAAGATTATGAATGAAAATCTGCTTTCCTCATTGGATGTTGCTAAGATCAGCGACCGATCAGCCTCTTTAATAATTATTCCAACGATCGAAAATGTTGGAAAAGATCCAGAGAATTACAATGTTAGCTACTCATCGATTCGCAGGGCAAGACAGAAATCAAGAAAGAAGTTCAGTGAAAACTTGAAAGAAGAATTTCAAGCTGACAAACCCTTGATTGTTCATTGGGATGGCAAACTCCTCGAAGACATTACCGGGAATGAGGTTGTTGATCGGTTGCCAGTCCTAATCTCTGGCAGTGGAGAAGATCAACTGCTTGGAGTGCCAAATATAGATCATGGCACAGGAAAGGATACTGCAAATGCAGTACATCAGGCGATCATTGATTGGAATCTAATAGATAAGGTAAAAGGCATGTGTTTCGATACAACTGCATCGAACACAGGTCGTAAAAACGGAGCTTGTGTCCTAATTGAACAGAAAATGGAGAAAGATTTGTTGTGGTGTCCTTGTCGACACCATATCCTTGAAATCATGTTGGAAGCAGTGGTATCCCCTGCATTACAGGCTTCATCAGGCCCTGACATTCAGTTATTCAAAAGATTCAAAACAAACTGGAATAAGATTAATCTAACTTCATACGATAAATTAGAAAATTATCCACAAAAGGAAAAAGAGGAAATCATCAACTTTGCAGCAAGAAAAATCAATGAAGATCAACCTCGCGACGATTACAGAGAGTTATTGGAACTGACAATCATCTTGCTTGGCGGTACTCCAACGATTGGAATAAAATTCAGGAAGCCTGGGACTTATCATAGAGCCCGTTGGATGGCGAAAGTAATTTATTCAATGAAAATCTTTATGTTCAAAAGTCAGTTCAAAATAACAGCAATAGAAGAAAGATCTAAAAGAAATTTGTTGGTTTTCTGTTTCAATTTATATTAAGCATTGGTTTTCAGCACCCTGCGCAGCAAGTGCTCCACGAAATGATCTGAGTCTTCTCAAGAATCTTCACAGCTACAAAAGCACAAATGAACAACTAGCAAATGCTGCTTTAGGAAAATTCAAGAATCATTTGTGGTATCTCTCAGAAGAGTTGATCGCATTGGCTTTCTTTGATGATAAAATCAGCTTTGACACCAAAAGAAAAATGAAGGAGGCTCTTACAAAATCTTCGGAGCCAGATCCTCCAAAGAAGACACAAATAGACATCAAAACTATTGACAATAAGCAGCTTGAAGATTTTGTAACTGCTAACACAAAGGCCTTCTTCAGTATACTCGGATTGTCTTCAACGTTATTGAGCAAACCAGTAGAAGATTGGCTTCTCGATGAGAGTTATTGGGTTGCAAAGAACGTAGTGAATCACATGAAAGTTGTTAATGATATTGCTGAAAGAGGAGTGAAATTGATTGAAGATTATAACAAATTAATTACCAATGATGAACAACAGAAGCAATATCTACTGCAAGTTGTATCAAATTATCGGAAGAAGCTTCCGGACAAAACTAAGAAAACTCTCGTATCTTTGACGCAACAGTAAAATTTACGAGTATATCCATTCTATGTATCTATTGTAAATATCTATTGTATTGTATCTGTTTTATGAACAAATGGAAAAGAGGAAGGTGGTATGATAGGCCTCGTGGGGAACTTCCACTCAAAAAAAAGTAACGTGACGCTTGCTGTACCTCCTGGGTGTCATGGAAATCAGCAAATTTTCAAATGGCGGGCGCGACCTCCAAATATTCGAATTTTGACCCGAAATTTCCCCAGGATCATTTTTCCACCAAATTAAACCAAATGAGAGGGTATCTCAAAAATTTGAAACAAAAAAATTTTACTCCCCCACTTTTGCATCACCCTAATATATATATATTATATATATATATATATATATATATATATATATATATATATGATACACACAGACCGTGCATGGAACAAGGAACTCTTCTAGGATAATTAAATCCACTATAGTCCGAATAAGTAATGGTAAATTACAAATACCATAGCTTTTCTTTTTCATGATGCTAGCCCGACGTGGGCAATGGGTCACTCGCAAAGAGTTCATTCCCACCTTGAAACGGACACGTTATGTGCCTTGAAAAGTGGACGCTCAATTCTGCCAGTTGAGGTTTAAGTTTTGGTTTTTGGCTAAAAATATAATAGTTACCCCTTTTTCTTTGATGTATTTAATCTGACGTGAAGGCAGCGAGTCTTTTGCTTATATTGAGGTTCTAAATGTAGCTGGGCTAGGCTGCTTTAAACCCTAGATCCTGTCCCAAAGCTGGATCCTATCTGCTTTGCAGATAGCTAGTGAGAGAAGCTATATTTTTGGGACCTCTTTGCGAGTGACCCGTTGCCCACGTCGGGCTAGCATCATGAAAAAGAAAAACTATGGTATTTGTCATTTACCATTACTTATTCGGACTATAGTGGATTTAATTATCCTAGAAGAGTTCCTTGTTCCATGCACGGTCTGTGTGTATCATAAAAAACCTCAGGGAACCATTCTGAGTTCATTCCCATATATATATATATATATATAAATCGTAAAGAACGACGCTTGTATAGGAGATATTCCGCGCAAGACGAGAGAGAGAAAACGAAACAAATGAAAAAATGAGGTAACCACCCGGGAATCGAACCCGGGATCTTCCGATTGCCGGTCAGATGCGATACCATTACACCATGGGCCTCACTCTTCCAAATGCCGTAATTCTTCTACATACTCGCAGAAACCAATGCCCCAAGGGGGCACCTCCCGCATGCCGTAACATTATATACATTTAACTGCAAAGAACACGCATTATAAATAACGTAAAGAACGACGCTTGTATAGGAGATATTCCGCGCAAGACGAGAGAGAGAGAGAACGAAACAAATGAAAAAAAGGTAACCACCCGGGAATCGAACCCGGGATCTTCCGATGCCGGTCAGATGCGATACCATTACACCATGGGCCTCACTCTTCCAAATGCCGTAATTCTTCTACATACTCGCAGAAACCAATGCCCCAAGGGGGCACCTCCCGCATGCCGTAACATTATATACATTTAACTGCAAAGAACACGCAGTATAAATAACGTAAAGAACGACGCTTGTATAGGAGATATTCCGCGCAAGACGAGAGAGAGAGAGAACGAAACAAATGAAAAAATGAGGTAACCACCCGGGAATCGAACCCGGGATCTTCTGATTGCCGGTCAGATGCGATACCATTACACCATGGGCCTCACTCTTCCAAATGCCGTAATTCTTCTACATACTCGCAGAAACCAATGCCACAAGGGGGCACCTCCCGCATGCCGTAACATTATATACATTTAACTGCAAAGAACACGCAGTATAAATAACGTAAAGAACGACGCTTGTATAGGAGATATTCCGCGCAAGACGAGAGAGAGAGAACGAAACAAATGAAAAAATGGTGTAATGGTATCGCATCTGACCGGCAATCCGAAGATCCCGGGTTCGATTCCCGGGTGGTTACCTCATTTTTTCATTTGTTTCGTTCTCTCTCTCTCGTCTTGCGCGGAATATCTCCTATACAAGCGTCGTTCTTTACGTTATTTATACTGCGTTTTCTTTGCAGTTAAATGTATATAATGTTACGGCATGCGGAGGTGCCCCCTTGGGGCATTGGTTTCTGCGAGTATGTAGAAGAATTACGACATTTGGAAGAGTGAGGCCCATGGTGTAATGGTATCGCATCTGACCGGCAATCGGAAGATCCCGGGTTCGATTCCCGGGTGGTTACCTCATTTTTTCATTTGTTTCGTTCTTTCTCTCTCGTCTTGCGCGGAATATCTCCTATACAAGCGTCGTTCTTTACGTTATTTATACTGCGTGTTCTTTGCAGTTAAATGTGTGTATATATATATATATATATATATATATATATATAAGGTGCAGTAAAAAATGGCAGGAATTGTTTCATTAAAAAAACAACCAATAAATCCTGTGCATTTACTGACTACATGTAATCTGAGCGCGGAGGACGGTCTCCCATCCATCTACTACCCAGACCCAATGTCGCTTTACTTCGCATATATATATATATATATATATATGGTGTTATTGTGCTGAGACTAAGATGAGTGTGTTAAATGCAAAAAACTTCACTTTTTTACGTGAAGGTCAAATTATGATAATAAAAACCCACTCTGTCTATTAGAGTGGGTTTTTATTATGATCATGAAAGTGTTAAAAAGTATTATATAAAGTGATGATGAATCGTATACGTACCCGATTTAACCAAAGAAAGAAAAATGATTTGATCCAATTACATGAACCAAAATCCACTCGGATAATTTTCTCAAAATCTGAATCCATCTTGCAGAAATACATTTCCCGGAACTGTCTTTAAAATTATTTACAAAATAGATGAATGAATTCACATTCTAGAATGTTTCTTTAGGTTTTGTTTTTATTCTTAACAAGAATTTTAGAATTGTTCCAATGATAACGTCTGTAGATACGGTTAAACAATACATTAGAATTATTTGCCGTCCTGCTCGCCTGTTCATACTGTTTTACTCTCTGACGTTTAAACTTTTTCCAGGTAAATTGAGTCATATTGAAAATGAAAATGAAAAGGTTTATTGGCAGACTATAGTCCATATGACAAATATTATTAATACAGTGACAGTTCATATACTAAGGATAGAAATATATACACAATTGATTAGAAATAATACTGTAATGTCGAAGTTAAGTGGAGCTACAGATAGACGTTTTCGTACCAAGAAGTCCATAGCTTAGACTCACTGCCGCCCGCCCCGGGCAGTGTTTCCCAACCGGGGGCCATATGGCTCCCTGGGGGCCATGGCACATTTGAAGGGGGCCACAGGAAAATGTTATTTTGTAAAATAGAGTTAAATCTGCATATTACCTACTGAAAATAATGCTTATGGGGGCCACAGGAAAAAATAAGGTTCCTAAGGGGGGCCATAAGCCAAAACCGGTTGGGAACCACTGGCCCCGGCCCCTTAGAGGATAAATGGCAGGACTCATGGATAGCGTGGATATTGAATATTGTTTACATCCAATCGAGTAGACGCAATCAACTGATTAATTATCTGGCCTGTTGTTTATGAGGCGAGATTTAACAGTATTTTTATAATTAAGACTACGTTAATGCTAATTGTTTTAAGTAAGGTCGGAAAATATTTCAAATTTACGTGGCAATGAAGCTAAGGATATTTTTATGATCAAATTCCTTTACAATTACACTATTATAATATATTTTTTTTAGCTTTGCTTAACCAATTTCCTAGAAATGGAATAGGATAACATAATTTAATACCAATATTCATAATATTGAGTAACTCAGAATCTAAAAAAATGAAGGACTAACAACTTTTGATGCTCTAAGAAACACAGAAGCAAAAATTAAAAATTTCATCAAGGGAGTAATGATCAGGAATGAAAATAGAAACTTGCGAAAATCCTCAAATTTGAATTGCTTTATGCGTCTCCAAATTTTTAGATCCAGAAATGATAAACATTCATCAGTTTTCAACAATAAATTATATAGAGGTTTAATGCATTCTTTAATCCTATGTATATAGATATAATCATAGTATTAATTGAAGGTTCGAAATTATTGTTGAAAATAAAGACATCACTGAAAGGGATATGCAGTTGCGTAATTTTTAAATAATTTCAATAACAGTTCGGAAACCTATAAAATAGACCACATCTTGTTAAAATACTTTTTTCCTCTTGTTATTTTTTGGCTAATCTCTGTTTACTACTTCGTTTACACTGTAAATTATTTTTGGCTTCTTGCCTTTTCTCTTCATTCCTTGACGAGGTGTAATGTTGAATACACGAAAGACCTTGGAGTTGCTTTTCATTTTTGCTTGTGGGTGTGCATTATACAGTATATATATAATATATATATATATATATCCTTGGTTACCTTGGTTTTGCTTCCGCTCGAATTGTTCATTCTGACGAAGGTCAAGCTTGTCACTCCACCTTAGATCTACAGTTTAACATGGAATCCACCCCACCTGCAGCACAGCGTCTTAAATACTATGCTACCCAGAGTACCCATCTATCTACCAACCAATTTTATTGTGTGGAAGGATGAACAGCTGGGTTTTGCTGCACGCTGTCTGCCGTCAACGGGTCTCGATCCCGGGGCCGATGGATTCATAGTGAGCGACACTGACCACTACATCACCGAGGCGCACATATATATATATATATAAATAAATAAATGGACCTTTTCCAGTTTGTGTACCGTTTTTCATATAATTTATTTTTGCTTCTTTTCAGATCAAAAATGAGTGATCAAAAATGAGTTCTTGATAACCTAACCTAACCTAACCTAACCCACATTATAACTTTCGTCACTTGGGCACAGGATGTTTACTATGCTGTATGTAATGTACTGTAGAAAACGGTACATAAACTGGAAAACGTCCAAATAAATAAACAAATTTGAGGTTAAACACTAATTTATTCAATAATAAATAATATATGTAGAAAATATTTTCCAGAGTGACCACGACAATTTAAATCTATAATTTAAATTTACAATTTAAATCAAACTCATATTTTTGACGTCACAAGCGCGCGGAGAAAAGCTAAAAAGCCAAAAGGATCTGAAAGGATCTGTAGTTAGTCTAGACCAGTGGTGGGCACCGTTAACCAAAAAGTTAACTTCGATAACGATAATCCGTTAACCCCAATTTTTAACTCCGATAACGATAATCCGATAATTTTACTACAAAGTTAACGGAAGTTAACGATAATCCGTTAACGATAACTATTTCTTTACTAACATTTAAAAAAATCAAGGAAAAAAGCTTTAAAACCCATAGAAAATGTTTATTTATGCAAAATCCAACAATAAATAGGTATTTAACTGTATTTTTAAAAGTTTTGCAACTTTTGCTTAATAACTTTTTTTTTATTTTTAATAAAAAATGTACTGATTACATGTTTTGAAACCCTTGTAACCACTAACCATTAACTAAATTTTAATTTACCAGAGAATTATTATGGCGGGAACTGAAAGGTAAAATTAAATTTTAGGCACATTTATTAAAGACTATGACACAATGTGCTGGTTGCCCTTCAGAAAGACCAACTTCTCAAAGTTAGGCCCAACTGCCAGTCTTGACCTCTTGGGCCTCCCCAACCTCCCCTTGCGAGATCTGGAAGCAGACTGAAGTTATGGCGGTTTGAATTCATTCGCGGATCGGTGATCTTCCGTGAATGACTCCTCGCAGTTAACGTGTTAACGGACTTTAACAGACTAAATATCGAGTTATCGGAAGTTAACTGGTCCGATAACGATAAATGGAAATTAACTTCCGTTAATAGTCCGTTAAAAAAAGTTAACTTCGTTAATTAACTGTTATCGGATCAACGCTTTAGTGCCCAACACTGGTCTAGACTTGGGGAAGAGATAAGCAGTAAAAAGTCGGAAAGAACTAATCCGTCGAAAAAGGAAACAACATTTTAAGTAGGGCCTACCTTTGTCTTTTCTTAAACTATGTAATACTAGGGATAAAAGAGCTTAAAGCGATTAAAGCATTACTGTAAATATTTACTGTGAATAAATATAATGTAAGGGGTTCCAAAAAACCTTAGCCCCCCCCCCCCCCCATTTGCAGCTTAAATGTTTACTTATATCGAAATAGTTTTTAGTGATTATAAAAATATATAAAATTCTTTATTTATTGCAGGTATTAAAATTACTCTTGCTGATAAAGTGACAATATAATGGCTTCTCAATTAATTGGTGATTCGGAGAGGCAACGTGTGATAGATCGCATACGAGCAATAACATTTCGGGAAACTCGTGATGCTGGAGCCACCTTTATAACACGTTCATGGGTTGCCAAAAAGTTGCGAAGAAGTGAGGACTTCGTCAAAAGAAATTGGAATAAAACTTTGGATGAATGTGAAATGGATACAACCAAATCTGGGCGCCCAAATTTGCCACTCTCTCAGGAAACAAAGGACATCATTGAAAGCGGAACGCGTAAGCGGAAAAACAGCTGTGCTAAACTTTCTAAGAGAGATCGAAGTGTTGAGAGGAAAGATCGTTAGTGGTGAGATCATTCGACTGTACCGTCATATGCAAGGTTTAAAGCCTTGGCATGAACTTCCAAAGCCAAGAAAAACTCAACTTAACATCGATGACAGAATGTGGTTTGCCCATTATCTTGAAGATTGGGATGTGGATGACTTCATGCATTTAGCTGTCTCCGATGAATTTTTTGTTTACGTAACACGTCGGCCTAACTATCAAAATGATCGAGTGTGGGCCACAACAGCAGATGAAATCGATGACAATGAACATTATCGCGAATTATTAAAAAGTTCAGACTGTGTTGGTGTGTTTGTTTTGTTCACTGCAAAGAAGCTCATGTGGGTGCTGAAGCCAAATGGTCAGAGTTGGGATGGACAGTATTTTCGTGATATTATTCTATCCCAGCATGTCATTCCTTTTCTAAGAAACCCAAACAATGTTATGGATGTCAATCAGGTCACACTTCTGCACGATAAGGCCCCCTGCTTTAAGACATTAGCCACTCAACAGTTGTTGCGGAACCATGAGATCGATTTCTTTGGAAATGAAGAATGACCAGGAAGTTCTCCTGACCTGAACGTCTGTGAACACATTGGATCAGTTATAAAGGACAGGGTTTGAATGTCTCTTGTTTCAAGAACCTGCAGCAAATGGATTTTCGAAGGATACAATGACGCAACACATTGAAACTGTTTTAGCAAATTTGCGTAACGATCAAGATCTATTCACGTCACTTTTGGCAAGCTACCCAAAGCGAATTCAGGCTGTCTTGGAAGCCAATGGCGGAAACACTAAGTTTTAATTGTTTCTCATTAAATGCAGGATTAAATTCTCTTTTGTAAGGTATGTTTAGTTTTACTGTACCTCTAATGGTTTAGGCCATGGGCGGGGGGGCTAAGGTTTATTGGAGCCCCGTAGTTGTCTTTGGTTTATGTGCTCTTGTTTAGAAACTTTTGTCTTATTCATTACGGTGTTGGACTAAGAATTCCCAACCTTTTTAGGTACCATTTTTCGCTGTTTTTCCAAGTACCGCCATTAAGGATGAATAAGGTGACCAGAGTCCCGATTTTGGGCGGGACAGTCCCGAATTTATGACATGTGTCCCTCTTTTCAAAATGTCCCGAAAATGTCCCACATTTGGAGCAAATTTTCATAAATGTCCCACTTTATTAAAATTACTGTTACATTAGACATTAGATGTCCTTTATGAATTAATAGAATTATGCCACATTTCGAATTCCAAATCTAAATACTAACTTGCAAACTGAACTGGTACGATACATGTCGCCATGCGGCAGTGCCGTGATTCCCGACTAGCGTTTCAGTGTTTCATTAGCGGCCTTTGTGTAAAGTTGTGTTGTAGTGTAACGCTTTTATGTTTTTGTTTGCTTAATTAATAACCTTAATTAATTTTTATCCCTGCATCCTTTTTTTTTCTTTTGCAGCTAGGTTAAACTTTTTCGTTTGAAGGATAAGGAAAGTTATTAATTGGGTTTAAAAATTGAGGGTGAACATATATCAGTTGTGGAAGTGATGAGTGCAATTTCTGATCTGAAGGATAATTTGCAATCAAAGAAAGATAATGTGTTTGTGCCACTCTCAGTCAGGAGTCTTGTAAACAAACTTGAACAAGATGGATGGGTTGATTGATTCTAATGATTCCTTATCTGTAAAGAAAATATTAGTTGATTTTTATGACACATGTGTTAAGTACTTGGATCAGTGGTCGGGTCACTTGCCAAACGTTGAGTGTATGCAGTGGGCTTTATTAAAACAAGTTCCAAAGTGGTCAGTTGTTGAGAAAACAATGGATTTTGCTGCTGAAAAACAATTATTTGACCCCAAATTTGACACTGAATTATTTGATGAGTTCACTGTTTTGCAAAGTACATTAGTGATGAGAAAGTAGCAGAGTGGAATGCATCTAAATTATCAACAGACCAGCGCTGGGTAGAAGTATTCACTCATTTCAAGGCCAGAGATGTCAATCATCAACGGATGTCAGCATTAGTTCAGTTCATACTCTGTCTTCCAGGAACTAATGCTTCGACTGAACGTGCTTTCTCTCAAATGAATAAGACGTGGACATCTGAGAAAGCACAACTGAAAGTCTCAACTCTAAAAGCTTTACTTTTAACTAAAATAAACTTCAATCAAACCTGTATGGAGTTCTACACTATGTTGAAATCAACTCCGGAGTTACTTCAGAAGATTTCATCTACTGAAAAGTATGGGAATTGAAAAGCAAGTACGATAATATTGTGTATTGGTATGTCATAGATATAAACCATTCTCAGTTGAGTTAATTTTTTTCATAATTATATACTCAAGAGGAAAATACAAGCAGTGAAGTAATAATTATGTTCCATATATACAAAGGTGGGCACCCGGGCCTCAAAAAGGACCGACGGTCCCGGTCCCGGTCACGGTCCTTTCTGAAGATAGGACCTAGGAACGACTCGGTCCTCGGTCCTTATATATAATATAAGTGAAAAATTTGATTAAAATGAAAAATTTCCGGGATTGCCGGGTTCAGTTCTTCCGCTAGGAGCTCCAGTTGCTTGACTTGAAGTTGAAACAAGTTTCAGTTCAGTCTCAGTCTCTTTCTGAGTCTTCTGGAGGAAACGATCCATCTTCTTTAGAACTTCAAATAATCACTAAACACACTAAAATCACTAAAAAAGACCGTCCGGACCGGACCGTCCGGAATTGCTTAAAAATGGACCGTCGCCTCTCATTTCGGTCCTCACTGAGAAAAGGACCGACTTTCCCGCTCACGGTCCTTAAAAAGGACCGAGTTCCTGGAGTTCGGTCCTTTTGGAACTCGGTCCTTCCCACCTTTGCATATATATATATATATATATATATATATATATATATATATATATATATATGAGGTAGAGAGGTGTCCCGCTTTTGGCTCCTGAAAATATAGTCATTTTAGTTTATAACTCCGAAAATAGAAAAATGTCCCGCTTTTTGCTCCTAAAAATATGATCACTTTAAGTCTGGATGAAGGCAAAATCTACAGGCTTTAATGGAAGGTGGTACCAACTAACCAAATCCGCACGGAGCGAGGACTGCTGTTTAATCTTGAATTTTCAGCTTTATCTAAAAACTCATATTTATTTTAATGATACTCATCGACATTTGTACTGGATCAAAATCTTGCTTTTGACATTACACGTCATCGTTAAATAATTTGAAATCTAATTGGACTGAAAATGGAAAAACGTGCAAACACTTAGTTCGAAAAGTTGCCAGTTATTCATTTACAACTAATATTACTTTTTAAAGCATTATCATGAAACTAATTATCATTTAGAAAGCTGCATATTAATAATCCTCTTGGATACCACAGCAACAACGACTCGGCGTACAATCGGTGTTACTTGTATCACAGGTTGGAAATAGTTGTATTAGACAATTGATGACTTGCAAAGTGCAAACGTAGGCTTATCATAGTAGTCATTTAGGAAGAATTTCAAGTATTCATCCATAAAAAGATAAATTGGGCTACTTCCATCAATATCTAGTTTAGATTTGTCACCAAATTCGTCCATATTTAGAGGTGTTGACCCATTTATCCAAATAGTACCATTAACCTTGTCGCTGACCATGTCCAAATGGAGGAAATGGCGTTTGTATCTGTCAGTTGGAATACCTACATAGAAAAACAAAATCATTAGATTTTAATGGTGTTATAATAAAACGTACCTACATACATAAAATTTAAATTTCTCTTTCACGTGGGATGAAGAAAAAAAATTGAGTTATAATGATGACGGATTTTGAAATTACACTACAATAATGAAAAATCAGCTTGCGAAGTTTGATTACAAAGACTGAGCTTCATTCAAATTGTTAATAATATAATCACACCAGTAACATTCACTTTGCCCCCATAGGGATTCTCTGTAATTGGTTAAGTGCGAAAAAATGTACAAGGTAGCTACAAAGTCCCCTTTGCATGAAAAACAAGGGCAACATACAGATACGCTGTAATTTCACTGCAAATGGACTTTGTGGCTACTCTGACTTAGGGCAGGTCATACTATGCATTTTTTTTAAATCAATGGAGAGAGGTGTTCAAATGACATATTTTGGTGTATAGAACACAATTCTGAAGAAAATATTTAATTCTGATAACCCTAACCTACATCATTTTGCAGTTGATTATTATTAAATTGTTGATTATTTTACTATTGTAGTTACCCCAGAATATGTCTTCTCACGTTTTCTATCATGGCTGCTCACGTTATCTCTCATAGAGCATTGTTCTAACTAATTCATATAAACACATATAATGTAATTCATATAATAATAATAATATTTAAATACTCAAATAAAAAGGTGTGCCATTCCACTTAATTGTAATTATCATACAGTTTGGTATATGAAATATTTTGACGGTTTTCTGGCGCGCATAAGGCCATTTTCTGAAGGTTGGAAGTAAGGGACCCCACCAAATAGGGGGTCCTGATCTACCAGAGCACAAGAGACAGGTGAGGACATTGAAAAGGCAGTGGATGGAAAGGAAGGCAGAGAAAAGGAGAAGGAGCAAGGAGGAAAGTGCTGCAGTAGCAGAGAAGGCAGCCAGGAAGGATGTTAAGAGATTTTTGGCAGATGGTGATGAGGATCTGGAATTGGAGAGAAGTGGTGATGAAGATGAGTTTGTTCCTGAAGTTGAGCTCTTCCCTCAAACTGACCCTGAGCCAGCAGCTTCGGCAAAGGTACAGAAAAACTATGATGGGATTCAAAACATTGCCCTTGCTAGTGTAAGGTATAGCATAGGGCTGAGGCCAACTGCAGCGATAGCAACAGCAGCTCTGATTGACGCAGGAATCATCACAGAAGACAATACAAGTAAAGTGATTGATAAGAGCAAGGTCAAGAGAGCACGGGAGAAGTTGATGAGAGAGCTGGGGGAACAGTTCGAGAAGAAGTGCAGGGAGGAGGGAGGGATCTCTTGCATCCTCTTTGATGGGCGGATTGACCTGACCAATGTGATGATGGAAGCTGAGGGCAGTGACCAATCTTTTCCCGCAAAGATCAAGGAAGAACACTATAGTGCTGTTAGTGAGCCTGGCAGCTACTATCTGTTCCACTTTACCCCAGAGAAAGCAACTAAAGAGGAGTCACATGCGGAGAAGATTGCTAAGGTCCTGTTTGCCTGGCTGAAAGAGAGGGGTTATGATAAGACCTTGTTGGCCATTGGAGGAGACTCAACAAATGTCAACACTGGTGTGAAAGCTGGAGTAATGTGGAAGCTGGAGCTGCACCTGGGGAGAAAGCTGGTCTGGTTGGTGTGCAACCTGCACACTGTTGAACTTCCCCTGCGCCATCTCATTGTTGACCTTGATGGCCCTACTCTGTCAGACAAAAAATTATCCGGGCCAATAGGAAAGCTCCTTGATTCTGCTACAGACTTTGATATCAATCCAAACTTCACCCGAATCTCTGTTGGCCCTCCACTGATCAAGCTTCCTGACATTGTCATTCAAGATCTCTCAACTAATCAATACTATGGCTATAAAATTGTCTGTGCAGTCAGGGATGGAGTACTTCCTGCAGGGCTGGCTCTGTTAGAGATAGGACCAGTAAACCACAGCCACTGGCTCACCACAGCGAACAGACTTCTCAGGCTCTGGGTGTCAAAGCACGGACTTAAAGGAAAGAACCTGACGATTCTGCAATTCATTGTGGAATGCATCATTGGAGTGTATTACCCATGTTGGTTCAACGTGAAGGTCAAGCACTCCTGGATCAAAGGGCCTAGGCACATCCTCTTTCAGCTGGACTGCCTCAAGTCCCAGAGAAAGGAGGTGCTGGATATTGTGATGCCAACTGTGAGAAGATCTGCTTGGTATGCCCACAGTGAAGTCATCCTCCAAACACTACTCTGCTCTGAGGATCAGAAGGAGAGGATTGAAGGGGTGGAGAGAATCCTGGCCATCAGGGGAGAGGGGGACCCGGACACTCAGCTGGGGGACTCCTCTTTTAGGAGCAGAAGGACACCTGACATCAATTGTGATGCTTCCAGCATCGGTGACTTGATCAGCTGGTCAGAAGGTGTGTCAGAGCCACCTCTCACCTGCTCTCTAAACACCTCAGAGGTGAAAAACTTCATCAACACCCCCATGGAGGTGCGCAACTGGCCTTGCCACACACAAAGCATTGAGAGGGTTGTTAAAATGGTGACTGAGGCTTCTGCTAAGTACTTCTCACAGGAAAAGAGGGATGGAGCAATCAGGGCTCAGGAGACCAGCAGGAAGCTGATGTCCAAGTCTGAGTCAAAGCAGGATTTGTGCAACCTGGCAAAGTTCAAGATGTCAGGAGAATGATCTTTGTAATTATATCCAGTGATATACATGCAGTTCACCTATTAATAAATATATGTAAAGTTGATTTGGCCTTGTCAATATAAATGATTTACCTTATATCTTTTAATATATTATAAAGGGGTTCAAAAGGGTAAAATTGGCAATTTAGAAATACAAAATGATGTAGGTTAGAGTTATCCTATCCAAAAAAGAAGCTCATATTTGAATTCCCCATGTAAAAACACATAATTTAGACACCCCTGATGGTAGGATTTCCTTCAGATTCATGTTGTCACCTGAGTACGACCCGCCCTACAGGCTGAGTTTGACGGTGACGGTGACGGTACTCTGTAGTCCGATTTAATTTGTGCAAAAACTCTGTGAGGAACCTTTTATTATATTCATATCTAATTTACGTTTAATTTCATTAAATATATTATTTAAAAACAAAATTTCCCGACACACAACCCCTGAAATATTCTGCGCTGATATTGTCTCCAAACTTTCTTTGGGATCTGAAAGACACTGACGCGTCAGTGAGACTGTTCTTGTTTTCATTCATTTTCAACCTTTCATGAAAAAAAGATATCTTCAGTGATAAATATTGTAAATATATTCACATTTTGTTATAAATTAAGACATTTTGAAGATAAAAGTAATGTTAAGGGTGGAAATTTTAAACTATTATAGAAATAAGTACATATTCCTTTCTCGTTTAGTATACGCGTGACGTCACAAATAAAAGAATTTCCGACTGGCAAGGAGTTAATTTTGCGCCAAGGATTAGGAAATATTAAGAGCTGTATATGCTTTTATACCAGATATATGCCAACTTCGGATTTTATATGCATAGCCTATAAATGCTTTAAGTTTTTTCTATGCAGGAAGGAGGGGGCCAAGGACGAACTCCCCCCAAAACGTCCCCCGTTCCCCCCATAGAGGAAGAAGAGAGCCAAAATCAAGATCTAAAGTTTTCGAGATGCCTGGAGACACTGTATTTGAAAGAGAGTGAAAGTCATTGACAGGAGGAAAGATGGATTAAGGAAGATTGTTCCAGAGTTAACCGGTTGAAAAGATAAAAGTTTGAAAATACTGATTAACTCTTGCGTTAGAAAGTTGGACAAAGAAGGAATAAAAATGTGTCGAAAGTCTGGTACTACGTGCTCTCCTTAAAGGAGGAGGCATACGGTTAGAGAGTTCAGAAGAGTAGTATTCGTTATAATAGCAATACTAAAGAGAGAATGAGACAATATTGCGGCAAAGAGAGAAGGATTGAAAACAGTCAGTAAGAGGCGGGGAAATGGAGACGAAAAACCTTTGATTCCACCCGGTCAAGTAGAGCTGTGTGGGTTGAGCCACTCCACACATGAGAAGCGTACTGCGGATCCTGTACAGCGCACCTAACCCCTTAGAAGCTGTTTTAGAAACAGAGTATGTGTGATCTTTCCAACAAAGATCACGAGAAAAGGAAACATGAAGAATTTTAAGAGAAGAGGAAGGGTTGAGTTGTGTATCATTGAAATTAAGGGGATAGTCGTGTGGAAGATTGTGACAAGTAGACAGATGAAGGAACTGAGTTTTTGAGGCATCGAAAGCCACAAGGCTTTCTCTGCCCCAATCAGAGATAATAGAAAGATCATATGTCAGGTGCATCATAGCCATCCTACGCGAATCATGGAGTGCCTACTGAGAGGGACGCTTCGCGAATCGGGTGGAGAAGTGAAGAGTGGAATCATTGGTATAGGAGTGGATAGGACAGGCAGTGCAACTTAATAGATCATTGATAAATAAAAGGAAAAGAGTGGGTGACAGGACAGAGCCCTAAGGAACACCTCTATTAATAGCTGTAGGAGAAGAACAGTGGCCATCTACAACTGCAGCTATAGATCGGCTAGAAAGGAAATTAGAGATGAAGGCACAGTAGAAGGAGAGAAACCGAAGAAGGGCAGTTTGGAAGTTAAGGATTTGTGCCAGACTCCATCAACAGTAAAGCTTTCACCGAAATCCCGAAAGGAGGATGACCAAAAATCAAAGATATGCAAGAAAATCGCCAGTAGAACTGTCCCTTGCGAAAACCATACTGACAATCTGGAAGAAGATTGTGAAAAGAGAAGTGTTTAAGAGTCTTCCTAATAAGGATAGATTAAAAAAACTTAAGAAAGGCAAGGAATCAAAACAATTGGACGATATTTGGAGGATTGAGAGCAGTCACCCATCTTTGGGTATAATTTTCTGACATGTTAACGAGCATGTAGTAATATTGTTCATGGTTCAAACGCAGTGCCCTCACTGTCTCTGCATGACAGTGCCATTTAGTCGACAAGGATTTCAATGTCAGAATGTGGCCATTTTCATTTTTTGTAAAACCGGTAGTCAGATAATTCCATCGCTTTGTTAAATCAACTGCAAATGCATATATCTCCTGCAGCGTGACAAAGAAATTTATGGCTTCCAGCCAGCAACCAACACTTGCGTCACCAACTAAATTCAACGAAAGAGCGGCACAGGACATGTACAGAGGGTTGACAAAAGTAAATAGACACATAGTTTTTGATTTGATAATAAAATTCAATAAATAATAACAGATTTAGTGAATCAATATATTCAGAATCGTGTTGCTTTCCCCTTTGTGTTAAGTAAAGCTGACACGTTCTGTCATTCCACTGATTATCTTCGTCTTCAAGAACAAATGGCAATGATCGTGGTATCTATTTACGTTTGTCACCCATCTGTATATCTATAGAGGAAAAAATCTGTCAGGTGGTGGTCAATCGACTAACTAAGGTAGGCCACCAAACCTATCGAGTTTGGAACTTTTTGAGTCTTTTAACTTCTCGGTAAGTGTTATTGGTCATTTAACTACCAAATTCGACTCCGTCACAGGTTCAGATGACTATCTTTCCAATCAAGAATGGGCACTGGGCAGTCAAATAAATGTCTTTACGCCAAGTGAAACTAATAATGAAATAGTTTAACGCGAGGCGCCATTTATTGGAGGAAATGTCGATAAAATCCTCCTCATACGTAAATCTTTATTTATAAACGGATGTTACATGCAATTATTTTTTGTTAATCAACATGACCATATTAACAATAAAGGGATCACCTGAAGATCAGGGCCCCCAGCCTTAGTTAGCTTTATAAGGCTAACTAACGAAAATATCACGACCTAACCTAACCAATCGTCAAGGGCGTGCAGTTGACCTAACGATTGGTTAGGTTAGGTCGTGATATTTTCGTTAGTTAACCTTATAAAGCTAACTAAAGAAGGCTGGGGGCCCTGATCTTCAGGTGATCCTAATGAAGTATTGAATTTTTAATGCTTGGTATAGGAACTCAGAAAGTATATTTAAATCATATCCAAACATGTATACATAAAAAATAAACTATCTTCATGCCTTTGCATGTCAACCAACGCTTATTTTGAATATATTTATTTCATTTCCCATAACATTTAGCCTGTAGAAAATATCAGTCCTTATACATTAATTTAATAATATAAATTATTGTAGCGTTAAACAATTGTACAGGGTGTCCACAATGTCTTGTCACCCCAGTAAAATACTAATTGATTTTCGTTTTTCCTTTCAGACCCATTTGAAATGTGTGAAAACAGCAACTATACGATTGAACAAAGCATATTGGATAGTTCTTGGGTCCATGAGTGATCACGTAATGGCAAATGGTTTTGCCATTACGTGGTCTGTCGCTCATGGACCCAAGTACTAGCCAATGTGCGTTGTTTAATCGTATAGTTGCTGCTATCACACATTTCAAATGGGTTTGAAAGGGAAAACGAAAATCAGTTAGCATTTTACTAGGGTGACAATACATTGTGGACACCCTGTACTTAAAAAAAGAGTTTCTGCTTCAATTTAGAAAAAAAACTTACGTTTTTTTTCAACTTTCGCTATGTAACCTCCAATTTGAACTTCTTTTGAGTTCTCGAAGTACGCCAGATGAGTATTGAGGAACTCAGCGCATCTTTTTCGAGCTTCACCAAGTTCTAAATATTCCTGCAGAATCCAGTAAATGTACTGAGGGTCGTAGAAGGAGTAGTAGTAAATGGTGGAAGCGTTTCCTACCGGAATTTAAATAAAGGTTTGTTATTTTCCTAAAATAGGTTGTCATATAACAATGCTCCTTAGTGATTAAAAGGTGTTGACATGATGAGCCAGCTAATCAATAATTGGAACGTGGACTTTACAGTTTCTTAGAACAGTGCCTTCACACCATACAGTAAAACAAAGCAAAAAACCTTAAAGAGTATAAAACATGTACTATGATAGCTCAGTCAGAATGTCCTAAACCTGTACTCCAAAAATGGAAGATGAGAAAATAGTGACGAGATCCATTTGTACACTGTAAGACTCGTTTTGAGAATTTTCATGGCAAATCAATCTAAACACATATAAAGTTAACCCTTCAACGCCAGAAATTTTTGTAGGGATAAGCTATGAATGCATGTATTTAAAACGCTACCAATTTGTACCTGTCGACGTTAAAGGATCAAAACGTGCAGTGGCGTAGCATGGTCTTTTTTCAGGGGGAGCAAATGTGTTATAAATTCCCGACTGGACAAATTTGTCACCTTTTCCGTGACTAATACGTTTTCCAAGCCACTACGTGGCATTAACCGTGTCTGTTTTCTCTCATTTTAAACGCTCCTTAAGAAAACTTGTTTATAGTGTTGAGGAACGACTAGAAATCTTCTACTTGGCCATTTAAAAATTATATATATACAGGGTGGCCTAAAAGTAGGTATACCAGTTTCATAAGTTGATTTTTTAAATTCAACTGTATACTTACTTTTGGTACTTTTGGGCCACCCTGTATGTATGGAATATCATGCATGAACACAAACGATTTTTTATGGTGAAAAATTCGCCACTACCAGGGTTCAAACCTATCACCTCTTGAGTAGGTGAGGGCGATACCACTACACTACGACGGGCTAAAAGTTAACATAACTTGTTATATTTTTAAACAACCGAGGAAATGCATACCGTTTTCACGTTCAGAGGTATTTTATGTGTTAACCCTCCCGCACTCGAGGTCATGCCCAGCATGTCATTCAAACTATCTGGTGCAACGCTGTGGTCCCATAAATGGAATATCATGTATGAATAATCGTGCGTGTTTATGCATGATATTCCATTTATTGGATAGAATGATGGAATGAACGATTACACAAATTATCCCAAAGAGATGAATGAATTGCTTAAGGAACAAATCATCTTTGCGTTCAGAGACCAAATTCTTTCACAGCTTAATTTTTTTTTCTTATTTGAACTGATTTTCAGTTTTATTTTATTTTAATAAATTAAAATACCAGTGAAGTGCAGTGTTAACTATATGTCGGTCTTAGACCGGTCCCATCTTACCTCCTATTTTCTTTGCCACATTCCTCATTACAAGATTTGAATCATAAGAATTGCGTCCAAAATTGCTGATGAAAACTAAATCACTGTTGGATGGGAGGAAATGAATCGTTCTCTTTACAGGAACGAGTTTGCATTGGTTTTTATTTCCTGCGATGAAGGTCACTGAAGCACTAGAACAGTTTGGATGAACTCGACAGAGATTTTTGCATTTACCTGAAAGTTTAATTGCGTAAACAGCTATAATGAACTTTGTAATCGGGTGTACAATTCCTTCTGAAGAGGAATCATATGCATGAAGACTGGAGTGGGAACTTAACGCCTCTAAATACATAGTTATGTAGATAACAAATATTGGAATAATTTGTCTTCCTCTGTGATGGCAGTAGCGCAGTTCCCATCATTTAAAGAAAGTGGTAACGTTGTCATTTTAGGTTACACTAACAAACACGTTTGTTTTGTGACGATGCGTGAGAGAAGATTGTTGAAAGTGGATGTGGATAAGAGCGAGTTATTGATTGTGTAGAATGAGGGAAATTCGGACTGTTATGTGATGGTGAACGGTAAAACATTAGAAGTGGTCGAGTCCTTTAAGTATCCAGGATGTGTACTGAATAAAAAGAGGAAAATAAAGAAAATAGGCTTTGAAAAGTGAACTGCTTTTCACTTAAATTTCCATTCATTCTACAAAATCCGATACCAAGTATAAGCCTACCAAAATATTAATATAAGCCTACACTAATTTTTCGATGGGGCATTTCCAGTGCTGCGATTAGCGGTGTTAATTTTCAAAATTGTTAGCGAAACAGGTAGAGGCGCTAAGTTTTTAGAGAAAGTCAATCGCTAATTTTTCAAAAGCACTTCTTATATAAAGTGAATAGAATTTATTCTTCTGTTGGTTTGTTTTCCCTATTAATATATACACGAAAGGAGTTCAACTCCTACATAAAAATGTTTTTATTTTCGTAGACAATAATGTCACCTCTTTGTACCTTAGCAACCAATTATATCAAGGTGCGTGCTAATAGGCTTATATGTAAGTAAATTACGGAAGGCAGAACATATATAAATTGGGATGGTTTCAGAAAAAATTAGCGTTAGTGGCGCTAAATTTTATGGTAGTTAGCGTTAGAGGGCATGGCACTGGGCAATGGGCATTTCATAGATGGTGAAATAAATACCACTATAAGCCTACACTAATTTTTTCGATGGGGCATTTCATGGATAGTGAAATAAACCGAACAACCTAACCTAACCTAATCTAACTGGGTCTGACCTAACCAGTGCCGTATTAAGGATTTTTGGGCCCTGGGGCCAAAATATTTATGGGGTCCCTCAACAAGACAAATCTTCGAGTCATGTAAATTAATAAAACCATTTATTTCTAAATCAAATAATGCAAGTTTTACACAAATACCAAGCTGCTACAATTACATCAAACCAATTACACAACTACAAGTCCACTACTAATCTACCAAAGTTGGTCACAAAATCATCCACCACCAGTATACAAAAGTTTTTTGAGCTGCTTTATATCACTAAATTTTCCAATCACAAGCTCAGTATTTAAATTCTGCAAAATATTCTTTGCAATCTCTTTTAGGTTAGCATTTGACGTTTGTTATGCATAGAAAAGTCTGTCATTAACATTTTTAATCATGCTCAAATGAGAAAAAGAATGCTCCGCAGTTGCATTTGACATCATCAAACACAAATAAATGCGATAAGCAATGAAAGCATTTGGGAAAACAGCCCTCAATTTGTGAATTTCCTGTAGTACTCCTAATGGGCGAGTGTCAGCTAAAGCGTTTTGTTTGACAAATAGTACAAAATGCTGAAACTCAAATGGGAAGCTGTCCTCAAAATCATTTGGGTAATGGACTAGCCAGATTTTTTGTTGCTTTTGATGCTTCCTCTGAAGTTAGTTGAAAGATATTGTTGAGCATTCCAAATTTATCATTAATATCATTATAAACATCGGCCCCTAAAACAGCTGGGCCCTGGGGCCTGGCCCCCCCTTAATACGCCACTGGACCTAACCCAACCCACAGGAAACTCATTGACAGAATGTCCCGTCGACAAGGTGTCCTAAGCTCGAACAAATACTTGCATATCGAAGTCACTTCATAGGTTTTGGTGTTAATGGAAGCATTGATTCTATATCCTGGAAGGATCCACTCCAGAGAGTTCGTTTCCGACAGAAGATATATCTCCGCTCCGAAACCTCTTTCCAAATACATCAAAATGAAGAAAGCGAGGACGGCATATCCTGTTCTACGCGACATTCTTTTAAGATACTTCGTCTCGTAATGCTCGTTGAGACACAACTGCATTTATGCTCATTCATTTTCCCTTTGAGAGTGAATGTTGGCCTGGCATAAAAAAAAACTTTTTCTCTAACTTATACAGTTTC